>SJXQ01003453.1:206439-363057 GCA_006408695.1 Aepyceros melampus
CTGTACAGCTATCACTCACTTGCTGTTCCCTTTTTCAAATCTCCTCCTCCTAGCTCACGTGTGTTAAACTGTGTGGTGAAGAGTGCTGGGCGCTCCTGCAGGACCGCCCCCCCTGCAACAAACACCAAGGCCAAGAGAGACCTCCACGATCCCACCTGTCCTCAAGGCTCCAGCCTCACAGGTTCCCATCAGTCTTTGCCCTCCTCCCCTTCACGTCTACGGTCCTTTCCTACCTGCTCACCCTGTGGAAACAGGTTGCAGCACAAGACACCTAAACAGCAGCCTCCTGTAGCTGGACTGTGTGCCCAGCTCTCAGATCCCTGTGTTAATCCCTTATGATACACATCTCTGGTGGCTTTACTTCTCTAAAGCCCTGACTGGTGTGCAGATTCCCAGACCTCTGTTAACTCATTTAGTATTTACACTCAAGTCTGGATGTAGGCAGGATGTAGGCAGGGGAAGTATCATTATCTCCTTATTATTGGAGAAGAGATAGAAGCTTGAGCAATAGGCAAAATACACAGAACTAGTTAAGCGGTGGAACCCAGTAAGCTGGACTCCCAGCCCAGCTCCTTCTGCTGTGCTCTGGGGCTTTCTCCCACCTTGACAGGCCCACAGTCCCAAAGGCAAGGCTCTCTGCCTCTTTCTGTGCTTCTGTGTCGTGCTCTGCAATGTCCAGATGGGCTTCTGTATGGGAGAATAAGATAGACCCACACTCAGCGGTGGTGAGCAGCCCTGCTGGCCAGTGGGAGCTCTGCAGGACCTCTGAAGGGCCTGACATGACTCCCTGTGGCCCTCTCCTTTGAAGAGGGAGGACATTTAACCCCTTTGCCTGATTCTTTGCTGACTTCCTTCCTGTTTCTACTTCTCAAAGATGAACTGCTTCACTGACACAGATAACAAGGCGTCCATTTCTAGTGGCCACAGTCACTGTTCATTGAAAGGTGTGATCAGGGTTCTTTCTGCAGAGCAATAGAACCACAGGATATGAGTGAATGAATGAATGAATGAATGAGGGTTTTGTGTGTGTGTGTGTGTGTGTGTTTAAGGAACTGGCTTATCTGATTGTGGAGGCTGGCAAGTCCAAAACCTGTAGTTAAGGCTGGCAAACTGGAGACCCTGGGAAAAGCAGTTGATATTGCAGTTCAAGTCCAAAGGCAGCCTGTTCTCTCTTCTTTGGAGGAAATTGTCAACTGATTGAATGAGGCCCACCCACATAGTAGAGGTATGTTATTCAGGCTTCTTTAGAGAAAGAGAACCAATTTGTATGTATGTGTGTAGGTATGTAGGTACCTATCTCTCTCTCTACCTATTTATTATAAGGAATTGGCTCACATGATTACAGAGACCCCAAGATTTGGAGGGTGAGTTGCAAGCTGCAGATCCAGGAAGAGCTGATGTTTCAGTCTGAGTCCAAAGGCAGATAAAAAACCAGTGTCCCAGCTCAAAGACAGTCAGATAGGAAGAATTCTCTCTTACTTGGGGGAGGACTAGTCTTTTTGTTCTGTTCAGACCCTCAAGGAGTTAGCTGAGGCCCTCCCACATGAGGGAGAACAACCTGCTTTACTCAGTCTATTGATAACGGTAATCTTATCCAGAGACACCCAGACTAATGTTTGACCAAATGTCTGAGTATTAAATTGACACATAAAGTTAGCCATCACGGACAGTGATGTGAATATGCCTTCTCTCTAGTCCATGTGGGATTGGTAAACAGAGCCAGGCTTTTCTTAGGGCCCAGCCATCACTCCTTCTTGGTGGCTCAGATGGTAAAGAGTCTGCCTGCAATGCAGGAGACCTGGGTTTGAGCCCTGGGTAGGGAATATGCCCTGGAGAAGGGAATTGCTACCCACTCCAGTATTCTTGCTTGGAGAATTCCATGGACAGAGGAGCCTGGCAGGCTACAGTCTGTGGGGTCGCAAAGAGTCGGACACGACTGAGCGACTAACACTAACACACATCACTCCTTATGCATGCTCACCTCACGTGGCCATTTAAAACATGGCCCCAAGATTGTTTGGCACTTCTCTCATCAGAAGATGGGATGTATGTCATCTGCCCTTGACTCTAAGTTTTGTGACTACCTAATGCAAAGAACGTGACAGAAACAGTGTCAGTTTCCAGGTCTAAGCCTCAAGAAACCTGAAGCTTTTATTTCCTGTCTTTTAGGAGGTTTGTTCTTGGAATACAGCCATCATGCTGTGAGAAAGTCCAGATGGCCAGTGGAGACCCTCCCACCAAGTGGAACTGACATACAGTCTTAGTTCTGGCTGCGAGCGCAGCTGAAAGCCAGTACCAGCTTTCCAGCCACGTGAGTGAGCCACTTTAAAGATCCTTCAGCCCCCAGTCAAGCCACTCCTGCTGGTGCCTCATGGGGCAGAAACAAACTATGCCCACTTAGAAAATAAATGATCGTTGTTTTTTAAATATTAAGTTTCAGAGTGTTTTGTTATGCAGCAGTAGTAACAGGAATGCCTAGGAATGCCTAGCTTTGGACCTCAGGAGAGAAGGAAGGCTCCCAGCCCAGTTCCATTAGAGCTCTGCCAGGGGTTATTGGTCCAACTCATAATCAAGGGGTACTTTGACTTCCGTTCTGCTCTTGTTCATTCTATATTCAGCCCCCTTAGGAGCTGTGTGTGTATGGGATAACTAGAAAACTGGCGGAGCAGATGGAGGGCATAGATGCTCTTTGGGCCCCACCACGTCCCCTAGGAGCTTTTCCACCTGTTAGTAGACCCATTATCCAGCCTCTGCAGGTGTTGCTGCTAAAGTAGTTCAGTCGCTCAGTCATGTCCGACTCTGCAACCCCATGGACTGCAGCACTCCAGGCTTCCCCGTCCTTCACTATCTCCTGGAGTTTGCTCAAACTCATGTCCATCCAGTCGGTGATGCCATCCAACCATCTCATCCTTTGTTGTCCCCTTCTCCTCCTGTCTTCAATTTTCCCCAGCATCAGGGTCATTTCCAATAAGTTGGCTCTTCGCATCAGGTGGCCAAAGTATTAGGGCTTCAGCTTCAGTGTTAGTCCTTCCAGTGACTATTCATGGTTGATTTCCTTTAGGATTGACTGGTTTGATCTCCTTGCAATCCAAGGGACTTTAGCTGTTAACGGCTTTTGCTATTATATTTTTGCTGCTAACAGCTCACGTGGAAAACCTTCTCCAAAAATTGCCATGGGTAACTGGAGCTGCCTTAGCTCTCTGGAGGTGGCTGGGAGTTAGGCTTTCCCTCACTAAGGGGCTATAGCCAATGGCAGGCTGGCTGGTGTGGGTTTATGGAGGCCCAGTTCCTTACCTCAAAGAAGCTTCTGTCTGGAGCTATCCATGGGGTCAGACTGGGGCCAGGCTTCAACCTCTTGGTTAATTTCTCCCCAACACTATCCTGCTTCTCTTCCTCCCATACAAGTCTTCCTGCAAGCACTCTGTCCATAAATCACTCTCACAAACATCCTTGTTTTCGGCCCTGCTTTTAGGAACATGACCTAAGCAAGCACAAATTCTTGGATGCTCAGAAATCGTACCTCCTTGGTGCTGGTCTGGGGTCTTGAGTAGGTGGTAGATGATAACGACTCTTACCCGTCCCTCTGTGAACAGGTGTTGATGTTTCTCAAGTGCCAAATTCTGACATATTTATGTCAGCAGGTCTATGTCTATGTCATAAATCCCCCAAACCTTCATGCCCCTTAGATGTTTCTATACTAATAGGATACGGGGTGGGGGGGAGTGAGAAAAGTGGGGAGTGATGGTACCATACGGTGACTTCATCCTCCTGCCACTCATCTCAAAAAGGTATCCAGGAGCAAGACAGGGGGTGGTTGGGGGAGTGGAAGCTGGAAGCAGGAGAAATATCCGGGGTTTGCATGAACATTCCAGTGGGATAAAATTTCAGTGTTGGAAGCAAATTGTGAGATCCATGTGTGGGCAGTGTCTTCGTGATATTTTGACATGTTTAAGCTTCTGACTCATGTACAATTAAAAAAAAAAAAACCACCTGGCTTAGCACTGGGGTGCTGGAGGGTGATGGCTAAGGGGTTTCATTTTGAGGGTAGAGTATTCTAAAAGTGTTTATGGTGATAGTTGCACAAATCTGTGAGTGCTCTAAAAGCCATTGATTTATACACTTTAAACGAATGGTCTGATGTGTTCTATCTACTGAATGTTGCTGTTGTTTAGTGGCTAAGTTGTGTCCAACTCTTTCATGACCCCATGGACTGTAGCCCACCAGGCTCCTCTGTCCATGGGATTTCCCAGCCAAGAATACTGGAGTGGGTTGCTAATTCCTTTTCCAGGGAATCTTCCCCACCCAGGGATTGAACACACGTCTTCTGCATTGGCAGGCAGATTCATTATCACTGAGCCACCAGGGAAGCCCAAATGTTTATGTGTCCTCCTCAGATTCATATGTTGAAACCTAATCCACCAATATCTCAATGTATTTTGAAGTAGAGTCTTCAGCAGGTGATTAGGTCATGAGAATGAAGCCCTCGTGAATGGGATTAGCATCCTTATAAAAGAGACCACAGAGAGCTTCCTTGCCTTCTCTACCACTTGAAGACACATCAAGAAAAGTCAGTCGTCCAATTTGGATGTGGGCCCTCGCGACACTGAATCTGCCAGTTGATCTTTACAGCCTCCAGAACATTAGGAAATACATTTCTTTTGTTTATAACCCACCCAGTCTATGGTGTCCTGTCACAGTAGCCTGAACTAAGACAGTGTATCAATTATACCTCAAATACACATACATCTTTCTAAAACAGAAACCCATCCGGATTGATTTCTGGCACACTCCAGTGGTGCTGGCAGCGCTGGTGTGGAGGGTGGGCCACTAAATGCATGCAGTCTGTGGCTGGGAATAAATAGTGGGGAGTGTGGACTGTCCCTGAGCTACCGGAGAGCAGCTACTAAGTCTAGGACGGTCTCTATAATAATCAATATACCTAACCAACAATAATGAAATGCTACCCAATCCCTGGGCTTTCCAGGTAGCTCAGAGGTAAAGAACCTGCCTGCTAATACAGGAGCTGCAGGAGACATGGGTTCGATCCCTGGATTGGAAAGATGCCCTGTAGAAGCAAATGGCAACCTACTCCAGTATTCTTGCCTGGAGAATCCAATGAACAGAGGAACCTGGCGGGCTACAGTCCATAAGGTCGCAAAGAGTCGAATATGACTGAACGACCAAGCAGATACCCAACCCCTAACATACTCCAAAGCCATCTTGCTATCATCTGGGGCTTTGCCCCTCTCTGTCTCCTCCCCTGCAACCCGCCCCTACTCCCCATTCTTCTAGGCTGACATATATCAACCTTCAAAGTAGCTCAGCATGCCAGCCTTTCCCCAAGTCTGTCCTGTTTCCAGCAGTTCTGATCGTCCTCTGTCTGCTCAGAGTGAGAAGTCACCTTGTTTCATGAGTATCTTTTAAATCTTCAGTTTTGACAACTCTCTAGAAGGAAGCACTGTTGATCATTTCAAATCACTCAGTTTGTATAACTTAATGATCTTTGTTTTTTAAGTATTAAGAGCAAATACCCCAAAGGTTGAAATAAAGTATAAAGATGACTATGTAACATTTCAGAATCAAATTAAAACAGTCTGATTAAATGGGATTTTCCAGGCAAGAGTACTGGAGTAGGTTGCCATTTCCTTCTCCAAGGGATCTTCCCGACCCAGGGATCGAACCCGGATCTCCCACATTCCAGGCAGACGCTTTAACCTCTGAGCCACCAGGGAAGCCTGACTATATAACATTTCAGAATCAAATTAAAACAGTCTGATTAAAGGTTATCTGACTCTCTGGGAGGTTTCCCAGGTGACTCAACCCAGATAACTCAGTTGGTAGAGAATGAGACTCTCAATCTCAGGGTCGTGGGTTTGAGCCCCACATTGGGCCCATGTTTCAGGGCTTCCCAGGTGGCTCAGTGGTAAAGATGCAGGAGACCCAGGTTCGATCCCTGGATGGGGAAGATCCCCTGAAATAGGAAATGGCAACCCACTCCAATATTCTTGCCTGGAGAACTCCATGGACAGAGGAGCCTGGCGGGCTCCAGTCCACAGAGTTGCAGAGAGTTGGACATGTCCAACGTGACTGAGCATGATGCTTGCACATGACTCTCCAGGGGATGTCACTTTGTTTGACTTTGCTATTGATTAGGTTCAGGTTTGATAAAGTTAGATGTTAACGTGTAGAAAATTGATTAAGGTGCAAATAATTTTTGTCTGTGAAGGTGCAAATGGCTTTTGTCCCGCAGAGAACATAATCCCTAAGGATTGATGTGTTATTATCCTGTCAGTAAGCTTTTCTTGTAAAGGCTCAGAGGATAAACATTCTAGGCTTTGTGGGCTATATAGTCTCTGCCGCAACTACTGAACTCTGCCATGAACAAGCTTGCCTGAGTCCCAGTAAAACTATATTTACAGACATTGAAATTTAAATTTCATGTCATTTTCACATGTTATGAAATATTTTTCTTCATTTTTCTAACTGTTGGAAAATGTAAAGAAAAAAGGTTCTTAGCTTGTGGGCATACAAGCTAAGCTGGTGGTTGGTGTGATTTGATCAGCAGGTTAGTTTGTTGATTCTTGGCCTAAAGATTTTATTGCCCTATAGGCCATTAACTAGTTTTATATTTAACTTGGACCTTGATTCAGCATTCTCTTTTTCCACTAAATGTGTGTGTGGATGTCGGTGTATATATGGTGGTGTGTGTGTGTGTGTGTTAGTTTCTTTTATCCTCTTGGAACCCATTTTGCCATCCTGCTGATCCCGTCATTAATGAGTTAAATAGATTTGACAAATGCTCGCCATACATTTCCAATTCACTCGGAATGTGGAGGAGTTCGAGCATCTCTTTTGTTGCCTTGGCTCCCATCCCAAGTGATTTATCAAGATGTTGTCCTACATAAAGACAGGTCTGTTCCTAAGAGAAATTCTCGTGCCTACAGTTTTCCCCGCTCTATCATTATGAGGCTCTTTTTGCAACAACATCCTCCTTCACGAGGCCCATGGCTGGGGCTGGCAGTGGGCGGGCCTGCATGGATGAAAGGTAATGAGTTAATGACACTGGTGGTGTTGATGCACAGTAGGACTTGGGTACCAGCAAACGTCAAGTTGCCAGGGCCCACGTGGAGGAGAACAGCGCATCCGGAGTCTCCGAGGACTCCTGCAGGGTTTCTCACCATCTCTCTCCTGCATCCATGATTTCAGTGCAGCTGGGGACTCGCCCCTGCGGATATATGGTACATTAATATGGACCAGTGCTCCCTAGAAGACTTGGCTCTGACAGGGCAATGTTACTGTTGGAGTCTTTCTATTGTAAGAGGAATAGCAATGACTCCAGTGGGTGTGGGGAGAAGTATAGGTTCCTGCAGAGGGAAAGTTCACTGAGTGCCTGGTTGTTGCTTGGTTCCCTGGGGGCAGGTGTTAATTAAACAGTCCCTGGGCTGTGGGAGCTGGGCATTTCCTAGAGAGGAGGAGGTTGAAAAAAGGCACCACTTCTCTTAGTTTAAGATGCCCAAGAGCACGGTGAAAAAATGCTCACCCTCAGTGGTTGTCAAAGAACTATTGATTGAAACCAGTAACAGCAATGAATATTATTATTTTTGTCATCTTTCCACTGATTGGGGTGGAAATTGGTTTTACCTTCTTGAAAGCATCTTGGCAATAAGTATATTGAACATAACCGTGTTTGCCCCAATCACTGTCACCAAGTCCAATCTAGTTCTAAAGGTTTCAGAGAGAATGGGCTAAAATTTATTTTATATTAAAAGTACCTACATATTTTAACCTCATAATATACAAATATGTGATCATTGTAAAAAAGAAACCATTATGGATAAAACTAAAACTCTCCCTCAGGACCATCACTCCTATCTCTAAAGTCCCCAGTTTTGTCAGTCTTGTGTCTTTCCAGACTTTTAACTATGTATTTGCTGATATATGTGTCTGCAGAAATATGAAGTATAATTCTGTGGGGGATAATCTAGGTATATAAATGATATAATACTTTATGCTTTTTCTTGCAACTTTCACTGCTCAATAAAACACCTAAAACAGATTTCATATCTGTATGTAAAGGCTGAATAGCATTCCACTAAGCACATATCATAGCTTATTTAACCGATCCTTATTTTATTTAGGGCAAGGGTTTTCAATCTTGTTTATCCACCATACTACTCTGCCATCAATGATGGAAGATGTTCACATTTCATTACACATTCTCTAGACATGCAGAGTTACACGTAATACCCAGGACCCTCTGACCTACAGGGCTTCCCTGGTGGCTCAGCTGGTATGAATCCACCTGCAGTGTGGGAGACCTGGGTTCGATCCCTGGGTTGGGAAGATCCCCTGGAGAAGGGAAAGGCTACCCGCTCCAGTATTCTGGCCTGGAGAATCCCATGGACTGTATAGACCATGGGGTCACAAAGAGTCGGACCCGACTGAGCGGCTTGCACTCACTCTGCACTCACTCTGGCCCTTCCTTTTCCTCTTGGGAAGGCACATCGGAAGGTGAGCAAAGAGTGACTGTTGCTATTATTGGGGTAAATTTGAACTCAGTCTTAAAAAGAAAAAGTCAGTTACTGACAGACCTTCCAGTTTAATTATTATTATTGTTAAGTATCTTGGAACTTAGCTTGTAACTGGTCTCTATATGCTTGTTTTATCCCATCCAATAGGAGAAAGAGAAAAACCTCCTCTCCCACTATGAAACCGAATGCTTCCTTACATGCTAGCCTTTCTGGCCATTCTGATTTGGGCCTTCAGGCTCTCTCTCTAAAGAGAAAAGTTTCCCAAGTTGCCCATCCCAGCTTATGGAGTGCTATGAGGGTGAGTCTTAGGAATGAGAGAATGAGAAGGCAGTTCAGCTCGGGGGGCCTGCAAACTGAGGGAGAGGAGGTGCACCCCGGCACAGGGGGTGGTCAATGCTGAGGATCCAGGCACCACTGCAGGGGTCCCTTGCTGAAATGTGGAGCTAAGTCCGTGCCACTTGTGGTTGAGGTTCAAGGAGAAGAGAACCGGACTGAGTGGGACCCACGGCAGGGTGAGTGCTCACAGTCTCACTCATTGTAGAAAGTGCCTGCCCAGAGGGTTCTGTCGAGATGAGCAGGCAGCTGCCTTGACACCAGGTGTCAGCAGAGTCGTGTGCCCAGGCCCCCACAGGTGGCAGAGGGGAAGCTGGACAGCTCAGGACCCCTGTGTTACAGCAGTGATATCGACAAGTGGCAAGAGGACCAGGATTCCGGGGCTGCTCACGGGGTGGACAGATTTCTTTCTTTGAAGAGATAATAAATTCAATGAACATTCCTTAGAGATCACAGAGTATTACCGAAGGAAGGGGCTGTGGCAACACAGACATTCTCAAGATGCTGGGGCAAAGTCATCCAGTTTGAAAGCTAAATGCTCTTTCCTGTCCTCACTGATGAAGCAGGACACCTCAACTACCATAATATTGAGAGTGAACACTTTCTGAGTGTCTACCACGTGCAAACACGGAATCTCTCACTCCACTCTCACAACCTTACAGGGAGCATCAGCATTCCTAACTGGCAGTGTGGAAGGCTGGAGGAGCCTGTCCAAGGTTACACCTTGCAAGTGGCACCACTGGGATTTGAGCTGTAAGTCTGACTCTGAGCTCACCCTCTCACTTTCCACGACAGGCAGAGAGCCGCTGTGGTGAAGTTGTTGAAAGAAAGAAATGAGTTTCCATGGCCAAGGTACCTGACACTCAGGAGATGCTAGGAGGAAGTGCTGTTTGGCTAAACCTGGGTTGGAAGGGAAAGCACTGGAATCTTCTGTTAACATGGTGTATTTGTGAGGATTGGAGAGGGAAGATACGGCTTCTTCAAGAAAACCCCCGCTGGTCAGAGCCTTCTTAAAAGGATGGATGGTGGACTGTTGGCTCTGAAATTTTCTTCCAAATAACAGAAGGCTGACTTCCCTGGTTTTTAACATTTTTATTATTATCATTATCTTTTGAATTGGGCAAACCACTTAACTATGCCCCTGTGTGTTTATTTTGACAGTTGATACATCTCCTGATTCTTTTGTAGCTATACAGATAAACAACTTATAACTGAGAACGGGAGAAAAATACTCCCTCCAAGGACTCCTGATAGCAGCAAGAGGCTGGCCCTGCCTTTCTCTGAGAAGACTGCCCTGAGGTTGCAGTTAGCCCTCCATGTTTTCAGCATTCCCTCCAGTGTGAAATTTAGAGCTGGTTCCTTGTTGCCTTTTTGTAATATATATATTTTTTTATTTTCAAAATGACTTTTGATATTAATTCTCTTTTGAGAAAACAGCACCTCCAGTTCCCTTTGGGAAGCCATCTTCCTTCAGCTTGATTGCATAGACCTGACTGGCTAAAGCAATTAGACTCTTTTCCCGGCCAGTTGTTTGTTGTTGTTCAGTTGCTAAATCATCTCAAACTCGTTGTGACCCAGTGGACTGCAGCAAGCATGCTAGGCTTCCCTGTTCTTCACTATCTCCCGGAGTCTGCTCAAATTCATGTCCATTGAGTCAGTGATGCTATCTAACCATCTCACCCATTGCCACCTCCTTCTCCTTTTGCCTTCAGCCTTTCCCAGCATCAGGGTCTTTTCCAATGAGTCAATCTCTTGGCCAGAGTGATTGGTTAAAAGTTGGCCAAGTAACCTGGTCCAGCCAATGAGACAAGAAGAGGTGACTGCTCGGCTTCTGTAAAATAAACACCCCTCCTTCTCTTGAAGGGTGTAAGATCTAGAGTCACACTGGCCATTTTTGCTTCCCCAGGGGGAGAGAGTGCAGCTTCAGGATCAAGCCAACAGAATGGAGGCAGAGCAGGGAGACATTGCCTTTGGTGATATCATTTAAACTCCTGGATCAAGCCGAGCCTGAAGGCAATGACTCTGGAGTTTTCAAGCATATGAGTAAATGAAAGTTATTTTGTGTTTAAGACAGTTTGGGTTGAGTTTTCTGTCACCAGCCATTAAAGCAGTCTCAGTGATGCCCTTGCCAATAGCGTGCCCCTGAGTTGCTGTCAAGGGAGTTGAAGGAGTGTCCACCTGCTCACTGGTGGTTCAATTTGAAGATAGGATCAATGTGTTGGCAATAGTGCAGGGGAAGAGGGGCTCTTGCACACCGTGGGTGGAGTCTAACTTAGTGCAGACTTTTGGGAGGGCCGTCTGACTAATCTATATGTATTATTCTGGGTCCTTTGAGAAGCAGGTGCCAAGATAAATTAAGTGTACAAGGATTTTCTTAGAGGAAATGCCTGTGTGGAAAAAAATAAAAAAGCAGGAAGGAAGCCAAGGCTGGTAAAGTCATCAGACTTGGATGCAAGTCTGACCCCCCAGTGAAGGAGAGAAGGTGGAGGCGTCCTAGACAGTCTTGCAGTCTAAGGCAAGTTCTCTCTCTCTCCTCCTTCAAATTATTCTCAGGCTTGGTTGCCTGGCTTCCCAGCCCACACCATCTCAGTGGCAACAACCTAGAAAAGATGAGGGACTCTGTGGGCTGTCAGAGACTAGCATGGTGACACCCAGATAGGACGAGAGGAGACAAAAATATCTGAAGTTGGTGCAGCCCACATGACCCAGAGTCATCAAGAAAAGACTAATCTTCTTGAGTATCTTCTGCTGAAAGGAAGCAGGAAAATGTATAACACGGTTTAGAAAGATTTCTACCCAAAGTGGAATAAGTAGATACAGTTGTTTTAAGAATGAGTTTTAGTTTGCTGGAAAAGTCCCCCTATGGAGAACTCCTCATTTCCCAAAGCTGCCTGACAAATTAGTCAAAGCTGGAAGGGTCTGCATCTCCATATCACAAAGCAGAAAACCAAAACAGAGAGGTTAAGCCACTTCCAAGAGGTCACAAAGTAAGTGGCACTGGTGAGATTTGAACCAATGTCTTTTTTTTTTTTTTAACCAGAAAACACCCTGATGATTATTTTTAAATTTATTTTAATTAATTTGCTTATTTGGGTGTGCCAGGCCTTAGGTGTGGCATGCAGGATCTAGTTCCCTGACCAGGGCCCCTTGCATTGGGAGCACAGAGTCTTGGCCACCGGACCACCAGGGAAATCCTTGAACCAATCTCTTTTTTGAAAATTTGTTTTTATTGAATTGTAGTTGACTTACAATGTTGTGTCAGTTTCTGGTATACAGCAAACTGATTCAGTTACATATATATATATAGGAATATATATTCTTTTTCATATTCTTTTCCATTATAGTTTCTTATAGGATATTGAATATAGTTCCCTGTGCTATATGGTAGGACCTTGTTGTTTATTTATTTTATGTATAGTAGCTTGTATCTGCTAATTCCAAGCTCCTAATTTATCCTTCCCTCCACCTTTCCTCTTTGGCAGCCATAAATTTGTTTTCTATGTCTATGAGTCTACTTCTGTGTTGTAAATAAGTTTATTTATTTCACATTTTAGGTCCCACATACAATATCATATGATACTTGTTTTTCTCTGTCTAGTTTACTTCTTATTATAATAATCTCTAGGTCCATCCAAAATCACTGCAGATGGTGATTGCAGCCATGAAATTAAAAGACGCTTACTCCTTGGAAGAAAAGTTATGACCAACCTAGATAGCATATTCAAAAGCAGAGACATTACTTTGCCGACCAAGGTCCGTCTAGTCAAGGCTATGGTTTTTCCAGTGGTCATGTATGGATGTGAGAGTTGGACTGTGAAGAAGGTTGAGCGCCGAAGAATTGATGCTTTTGAAGTGTGGTGTTGGAGAAGACTCTTGAGAGTCCCTTGGACTGCAAGGAGCTCCAACTAGTTCACTCTGAAGGAGATCAACCCTGGGATTTCTTTGGAAGGAATGATACTAAAGCTGAAACTCCAGTACTTTGGCCACCTCATGCGAAGAGTTGACTCATTGGAAAAGACCCTGATGCTGGGAGGGATTAGGGGCAGGAGGAGAAGGGGACATCAAGGATGAGACGGCTGGATGGCATCACTGACTCGATGGGCGTGACTCTGAGTGAACTCCGGGAGTTGGTGATGGACAGGGAGGCCTGGTGTACTGCGATTCATGGGGTCACAAAGAGTTGGACACGACTGAGCGACTGAACTGAACTGAGGTCCATCCATGTTGCTGCAAATGACATTATTTCATTCTCTTTTATGCCTGAGTAGTATGCCATTATATATATACATATAAAAACACATCTTTATCCATTCATCTATCGACGGCCATTTAGATTATTTCTGTGTTGACTATTGTAAATAGTGCCACTATGAACATTAGGATGCATGTATCTTTTTGAATTATAGTTTTGTTTGGATATATGCTCAGGCGTGGGATTGCTGAATCATACGCAACTCTTATTTTTAGTTTTTTTGAGGAACCTCCATAGTGTTTTCCATACTGGCTACACCAATTTACATTCCCACCAACAGTGTAGGAGGGTTCCCTTGTCTCCATCCTCTATCTAGCACTTATTATTTGTAGACTTTTTAATGATGACCATTCTGACCAGCGTGAGGTGATACCCATTGTGATTTTGGTTACATTGCTCTGATAATTAGCAGTATTGAGCACCTTTTCATGTGCCTATTGGCCATCTATATGACTTCTTTGGAGAAATATCTATTTAGGTCTTCTGCCCATTTTTTGATTGTGAACCCATGTCTTTTTTATTCCAGATCTGGTAACACAGAGATGTATCACCCAGCTCTGCTGCTTCAAGGAAGTGGGTGGAGGGGCCTCCAGCTGTCAGCTCCCACAGGGTCAGCCTCAGCTGCAGAGACCTGCCTTAATCGAAGTCACATCCTTTCCAGGGAGCCCACATCAGTGAGTCTTGCCTCAGAAATCTCATGGACAGAGGAGCCTGGCAGGCTACAGCCTATGGGGTCGCAGAGAGTTGGACACGACTTAGTGATTAAATCACCACCAGCACCACCTCAGCAGTGACTGAGTGGAATATGGGGCTAAAGGTCTGGCCATTTCGCTCTACATGGTCCACTCTGATGGCCACTATTTGCCCCATGGCTTACCCCCAGGCTCAGCGGAGGTAGGCGGAATGACAGTCCCTGGTGTGAGATAGCATCCAACTGTTCAGACTTCCATGGAGTGAACTGGGGCGGGGGAGAGGGGGTATATGAGGAAGGGACACACTAGCAGGAGCAAAGTATCAGGTAGCGATGGACACAGAAGAGTGCTTATAAGCATCACTAGATTGTGGCTATTGCTAAAAGACTGATTTTCTACAGAAAGTAAACAGCTAGGACAAGTATCAGGCACTTGGTCAGGAATGAAAGTCAAGAGCCCTTTGGCTGCAGACAAAGAAGTTCTCATCTCTTGTGGCAGGAGGCAGATGAAGCCTGAGGCTCAAAGTGTCAGAACTTCAAAGGCAGAGGCTTCCTTGGTGGCTCAGCTGCTAAAGAATTTGCCTGCAATGCAGGAGATTCCGGGTTGATTCCTGGGTTGGGATGCTCCCCTGGAGAAGGGAAAGAGTACCCACTCCAGTATTCTTGGGCTTTCCTGGTGGCTCAGACAGTAAAGAATCAACCTGCAATGCAGGAGACGTGGGTTTGATTCCTGGGTTGGGAAGATCCTGAGCTCCCAACCAAGGAAGCATGTTATGCTACAGTCAACAGCTACCAGCTGCTGTGCTACAGCTGGTTGGGACCTTGACAGTGGGGATGGGGTCATCTGGATGCTCTCCTCAATGATGTTTCCACTTTTGGGGCTACTGTGAGTAGTGTGTGCTTATTACTGTGAGTAATACTATGGCCATTAATATTTGAAACCCTGTTTTCAATTTTGTTGAGTACATGCTGAGAACTGGAATTGCTGGGCCCATGTGGTAATTCTGTGTTTAATTTTTTAAGGAAGTGCCGAACTGTTTTCCAGAATGGTTTCTCCATTTTACATCCCCAGCAGCAATGTATGAGTCTGGTGATATTTTCATTTTCTTTGGGGAACCACCTTCCTGTTTGGGCTCCTATGGATTAGACAATATTGACCCCCTGCCTCAGCCATGTGCATCCAAGCAGAGTCTAGCCAACCAGCATGTGCCAAAGAGACTGCTTCAAGAATGAGCGTGTGCCCCAAGTCAGGGCAGTGAGATTCAACTCTGAATCTAGAACCCCTGGGCTTTTATTACTTGTACCAATAAATCGACCATCCTTCATGTATCAGGCCAGTCTGAGTTGGGTTTCCTGTGACTCCTGACCAACTGATTACATTGTATCTTAAGATTTGCTTGTAGAAAATCTCTGTCTGGGCTATTTGTCTCCACTGTGTGTTGGACATTTATTGAGCGACGACTTTACATCAGGTTCAGCTACAAGCTGATGCTGGAGTTGGGCTCGCACCGTGAGGAGAATGGATCAGTGAAAAGTTAGAGCTGCGATCTTGCAGACAAAAGGGAACTTCTGGCTGCAAGTGTTATCATTCCATGACCTCAGAGCTGTGGTGGGAAAAAGCAGAGACTCTGTGTGAAGGTACACCTACCACAGTAAAAGTAACCCCACCATCCCACCAAAGTAAAAGTCCTCTCCCCTAAGCCTGGTGTCTACACTGGCATCCCTTTCTTGCTGATGCTTGATGGGGCTGCTGTCCAGCCTTACTCTCTCCTAAAGCTAGTGTTAACTTGCTATTATGGAGAGGCAGGGCAAGCCTCACTCAGAGGCTTGACCCAGCTCTGACTCCCAGGCTCCCAGACGGCTCCCAGAATAGCAATTTGCTGTTCCATGCCTCCCTCCCCTAAGAAGAAGAAAAAGGAGCAGTTCAGTGTTTGGATCTGGAGTAGATATGGAAACCCAGCTCCATAAGTTGCTTGCTGTGAAAACTCAGACAAATCACTTAACTTCTCTGAGCCTCAGTTTCTTCATCTGTAAAGTGGAAATATTAATAATTTTTATTTCTCAGGATTGGTATGAGCAGTGACGATGTTCGTGATGATGGTGATGACTGCTGATAGCACATGCAAACCACTGTAGTCACTTTATGTCCCTTATCTTCTTTTTCCTCCCCATCAACCCTGTGATTAAGTGTCACTAGCCCCATTTTACGGATGAAGAATCTGAGGCCCCAAGAAGTTGGATACCCAATTTATAAGCGGTGGAGCTGGAGTTCAGACAAGGACATTCAACTCCAGAGTCCATGCTCTTGCCACTGGGCATATCAGCTGTATCTCCTTCAGTGCTCAGAAGAGCCCTGTGGGTAGGAACGATTATTAAATCCATTTTATAGACAAGGAAAGCGAAACTCAGAGAGTATAGCTATTGCCTCAAGGACACACAGTTAGAAGGCAACACGGCCGGGACTTCCGCCTGACTGGGCCCTCTTTGCACTACTGCGCCTGCACACTCTTCCTGGCTTCCGTTTGTTGGAATGTCCATGAGCGCGAGCCACATTTAGTGCGTTGGTGAGCTGACATAAAAGCGCCATCCTTTGGTCTCTATACAAGTTTCTTACCTTCTTTCTTTTCATGCTTCTGTCTCTAATGTCTTTTCATCCAAATCACAGTTTGCATGTTTACAACACACCATTAAGTATTATTTAAAATGCATCCACCATAGAGAATGGCCACGTCCATAACACCCGCAAGGGACCTCTGGCCACTCTCCAAGGTGTTGAATAACTCACAGTGCCTCGACCATCCCTGGTGCCTCCCAGCACCCCTGCAAGAGCCCTGGTCTCAGGGGCACCCACCGCTGGTGGGCCGGTACCATATCTGCACGCAGTCCTCCTCTTCTGGGTCTGCATGGACACCGTCGTTGGGCTGGCTCCCATCCCAGTAGCTGTAGTCATAGGGTGAGCCGTCTGTCCATTCAAACTTCCCTTCCTGGGGGGTCGCATCCAGAGGCAAGGAAGCAAGCCAAGGAGAGAAAGATCAGGCATTCAGGTCATCTCCAGCTTGGAGTAACATCTAATGCCTTCATACCTAACAGTGCAGAAGCCCTCACTTTTATCTGATATACTGTTATTACCACCATAACTGGTAATGGTGAAACCCTGTGGGCACAAAAGCCCCTCCATGTCCCCTGCCTCTTGCTTGTAGAAAAGTATAGTCTCCCAGGCCTCTCATGAGTCACAGAAGAACAAGTTCAGTTAATGATTAGGACACTGGAATCACAGAATCTTTAGTTCCTCCCTGAAGATATAGATGACGGCGTCCAATGCACATTCCTGAGTTGTTTTGCAACTGCTGTAATTGGCACAAGAGGGGAAAAGCTGACTGCATGAGGACGAGACTGCGACTCTGACAAGCTTCTCCATCTTGTGCAGTACTGGGTCTACGGCTAGCACAGTTCCCAGAACTGGCTTCAAGGAAGTAAAGACAAACTGATCATGGAGTTGAAGGATCAAGATGCTGCTGATCTGACCACTGTGTGACA
This sequence comes from Aepyceros melampus, assembly GCA_006408695.1. NCBI lineage: Eukaryota > Metazoa > Chordata > Mammalia > Artiodactyla > Bovidae > Aepyceros > Aepyceros melampus. The sequence goes on from SJXQ01003453.1 coordinate 223,784, forward strand.
AGTTTCATGATGACTGTGGGAGCTGACTGTGCTGTTCTGCATGCAGCCCCCTGCCTGTGCACTCCTGAAACTCCCCTTTAAAACCTTTGCCTCCTAACCAGCAACTGGGAGACAGTTTGGGGAACCCCCTAACCAGCAACTGGGAGACAGTTTGGGGGACCCATCCGCCATCTCCCCAGGTTTTCAAAATACAGCATCTTTCTTATCCCACCAACCCTGTCTCTCAAACACTGTCTTTTGAGCAATGAGCAGCCAAGCCTGAGTTTGGTGCCAGCTCTGGCTGGTAATATTACTAGCTGTTGTTTGTTGAGGGCTTATTATATATCATGCCAGGCAGGCATTTTGTCCTCACCATCCTGCAAAGCAGAAATTGTCATCTCCATTTTATAGATGAAAAAAACTGGAACTTAGATTAGTCTACCCAAATTCACATAGTTATAGAAAGCATTAGTGCCAAGATTTAAACCCAGATCTATCTGACTCCAGTACTCAAGATCCTAATTATTACATTAAAAAATTTTTTTCTACCAGTGAGTGGAAATCATCTTTCACCTTTTTTCTATCTGTCCAAATAGTGTGTATTTTTCTTGCCTGCTGTGGAACCACTCTGATCAGTTACAAGAAAAGTCCTGTTGGGAATCTGAATGGTGTTGCAATAAATGTGCAAATTAACTGTGGAAAGAATGACTTTTTGCAATGTCCTGGAACAAAAGTCATTTCTCCATTTATTCAAGTTTTTAGAAGAGTCTCTACCGAAACATCAATGATTATGGAAGCCACGTTGTATAATGGAAATTGCATGCACCTTCTGGGAGAGAGATTAGAGCTTGGGATTCCAGCTCCTCTCACTTCCTAGCTCTGCAATCTAGACAATTTACTTAACTTCTCTGAGCCTCAGTTTCCACACCTGTAAAATGGACTGAATATCTCCCTCAGAGAATTATTGTGAGAACTGAATGAGGTTAAAAGCACTAAGATACTTAACTAGTGCCTTGCAGGTGGTGCCCAGGACTGAAAAGAAAAATATAAAAGCAAGTCCTTTTACTGTATCATTTGTTATTATTATTCTTAAGTCTTGTAATACAAGTTCTTTAACTCTAAGTGTATTCATAAGCCAATTTTAAAATTATTATTATAATGGGACATTTTGGTTCTTTTTTTAAGTTGCAACTTCTATACAAGTTCTTGCCAGGTGAATTCTACTGATTGTTAAACTATCTTTACTAAGCCTGGCCACTATTGTTACTTCTGCTTCACTGATAGCAAGTTCAACCACCCTAAATGAGCTCTTGTGTCAAGAGAGCTTGTACAAAGCACAGGCTAAATCCTTTACATATACTGGTCCATTTACTTTGTACAACCAGGCACTGTTATTATCCCTCCATTTCATAGCTGAGAAAACTGAAGCCCAGAGATGTAAAAAAAAAAATTATCTCAAAGTCACCTGTGTGTGTGCTAAGCCGCTTCAATCATGTGTGACTCTTTGTGACACTGTGGACTGTAACTTGCCAGGCTCCTCTGTCCATGGGATTCTCCAGGCAATAATACTGGAGTGGGTGGCCATGCCCTCCTCCAGGGGATCTTCCCAATCCAGAGATTGAGCCCGTGTCTCTTACATCTCCTGCATTGGCGGGTGGGTTGTTTACCACTAGCGCCACCTGGGAAGGCCCCAGAATCAGCTACCATAAACTAAATGGTACAACAGGTGCTGGAATGGAATCCTATTCCCTGCGATGCTCTGAGGCAGTGTTGAGGTGTACATGTAGGAGAGATGCTCAGGATACAGTTTGCCCGGGGTAAGTCAGCAAACAACATCTCCAGGTGGAGTCTGCTGTGATGTTGCCAGGTATGCAATCTGGCCCAAGCCAGCCCTCTGTGGCCTTGTTCTCCCACCATCATTCTACCCACTCCTGCCCCACTGCCTCCCAGACACACTGGTCTTTAGTGTCCTTGAGTATGCTGTGACTCTCCCGCCTCAAGACCTTTGCCCATGCTGTGCTGCCTGGAATGCTCTTCCTCTGACTGACTCCTATTTGTCCACTGGACATTAGCTTAAATGTTTCTTACTCAGGGAGGCTGCAGCAGCTGTAGACATGCCCTGCTCAGAGCTCCTTCAGGAGGACCTGTTGGGGGAGCATGGCTGAGTGACAGCTCCTTGGACCCAGCACTGCACTCACAGGGAGAACATGATTCCTTCATGATCACAGGTATGAGTGCTGGCCCACTCCTGCCCAAGTGGGAGTCCTGGAACGGACATCCTCTGCCAGGGGACATCCCATTGACTTAGCCAAGACTCTCCAGAGTGTTCTGCAATCTGAGGCTCTCCCCATCCCACCCTCCCCCATCTCCTTTCACAGGGCTCATCATGGGCTGAAGGTCTTCCCTCCTGCCACATACCTGTCTTCTTTCTCTCCTTTGCAGATATTTTCCCTCAAAAGCCTCTTACCCATCTAATCAAGATTTTGTGTCTGTTTTTTTTGAGAATCCAAACGTAAACGGAGCCCACCACTGCCCATCTGATGTTTCCATCCTCCTCTCTTTCACAGCGTTTATCGTATTCTGACCGGGATGTCTTGGTGTTTGATTTCTCTGTGTGCAGGGCATGTGGCAGGGACCTGGCACATTTCATGTAGGTTCCACGTGAAAAGCTGGTTAAATCAAAGTGGAATCGTGGCTGGAGCTTCCAAGAGGGCCTGATGGCCAGCACTTCCTCACCTGCCTGTGATCGTGAAGCCTGTCCAGATGTCAGCTGGGATCCCAGGAACACAGCTGTTCACAAGGTCATACACAAAGACATTCTCCTCCCAGCTGCAGAGGTAAGAAACCCAGGTACATGTTACTCGTTGCCTCTTGGCACAGGATTGAGTTGCAAATTGACAGCAGCCTTTGTTAACCCTCCTGGATCAAAGTAAATAGAGGATGTGATGCAATCCGGCTGTCTCCTTTTCCTTTTTTAACTAGGGCACCCACATGGGCTGTCCTGTCAGGGGCATTTCTGCATTTTTTCCATGCCAGTGCAAAGCAGGACTCAGCACTGTTATTCATCCTATAAATTTAAGTCTATCTCAAAAACACTAGCAAATAAGGTGCATTATATTGAAGAGACAAAAAAAGGAATTGACATTGTATTGCACATACCAAATAACAAAAATCTCCACTGGATGTTCTGGTCTTTCTCAAAAGCCACCCCCCTCCGACCGCCCCCCGTCTACAGTGCCAGTCCTTACATAGCCTCCTCTCTCTTAATTTTTTTTTCTCACAGAACGTCTTCAAAATCTTTGGGTTTGCTGGAAAATTCAGCTAGAGGCTTGAACTTGCATAGTCGACTCAGCAAAACCAAATCCTGCAATTAACTATCCACCCTCTTGAACAGGTGTCTTAGGCCATTCAGGCTGCTACAACAAAATACTACAGTCTGGATGGTTTATGAACTATAGGAATTTATTTCTCGCAGTTCTGGAGGCTGCAAAATGCAAGACCAGGGTGCCAGCGTGGCCAGGTGAGTGCACCTCTGGGTGCATACTTCTTGCTATGCCCCCTCATGGCAGCAGGGAAGCTCTGTGGAGCTTCTTTTATAAAGGCACTAATCCTATTCATGAAGGCATCACCCTCAGAGCTTAAGCATCTCCCAAAGGCTCCACTTCCTAACACCATCAAATGGGGCATTAGAATTTCAACATATGAATCTTGTGGGGACCAAAACATTTAAAACACAGCAGAAAGCATTGGTGCGATTCTCACCTCCTATTCCAAAGACTTATAAAGTAATTTACCTAACAAAAGAAATTGGTGGAGGACCCTGGAAGTAGTCTGCTGCCTAAAAGAACACTTAATCCATAACTCCTTTCAAAACAGGATGATGCTGAGGTATCCTTTACGTTGCAACAGATTACATCTGCTCCTGATGGCTTCTTCCAAGTGGCCACTCTCTATAGGCTGCCACCTTGTCTAGAACACCTGCCCATCAATTTCATTTTGCTTAAGGGGAGTGGCTGCCCTGCCATTAAAATGGCACCAGATCCACCTGGGCTGGATGAAGCACAAGCTGGAATCAAGATTGCCAGGAGAAATATCAATCACCTCAGATATGCAAATAACACCACCCTTATGGCAGAAAGTGAAGAACTAAAGAGCCTCTTGATGAAAGTGAAAGAGGAGAGTGAAAAAGTTGGCTTAGAGCTCAACATTCAGAAAACTAAGATCACACATCCAGTCCCATCACTTCATGGGAAATAGATGGGGAAACAGTAGAAACAGTGTCAGACTTTATTTTTTGGGCTCCAAAATCACTGCAGGTGGTGACTGCAGCCACGAAATTAAAAGACGCTTACTCCTTGGAAGGAAAGTTATGACCAACCTAGATAGCATATTAAAAAGCAGAGACATTACTTTGTCAACAAAGGTCCGTCTAGTCAAGGCTATGGTTTTTCCAGTAGTCACGTATGGATGTGAGAGTTGGACTATAAGGAAAGCACCGGAGAATTGATGCTTTTGAACTGTGGTGTTGGAGAAGATTCTTGAGAGTTCCTTGGACTGCAAAGAGATCAAACCAGTCCATCCTAAAGGAAATCAGTCCTGGGTGTTCACTGGAAGGACTGATGTTGAAGCTGAAACTCCAGTATTTTGGCCACCTGATGTGAAGTGCTGACTCATTTGAAAAGGCCCGGAGGTGGGAAAGATTGAGGGCAGGAGGAGAAGGGGACAACGGAGGATGAGATGGTTAGATGGCCTCACTGACTCGATGGACATGAGTTTGGGTAAACTCCAGGAGTTGGTGAGGACAGGAGGCCTGGTGTGCTGTGGTTCATGGAGTCGCAAAGAGTCTGACATGACTGAGCGACTGAACCAAGAGCCACTTTTGCTCAGTGGCACCTGCTTGGAAAACTATTTCAATATTTTATTGTGTTTTCCCCATATGTGGTCAAAATAACTGGGAGATAGAAATGCCCGAGGTGCTACTGTAAGTAATAACAAGTGAAAATCAAATGAACTTAATTCAATTCAACTGTCACTTGAAGCAAAGATGGAAATTATTAGGTAAGCTGAAAGGATGAGAAACTTACTTTAATTAGATGCTCCATGAACATAAGTTGATTGTGCGTTTAATTATGAAGGAAAAGAACAAAATTTCAAAGCATGAAAAAAAAATGCCAGAATTAGAGAATTGGATTGTGTCTCAGAGACAAGATGTAATTAGAGATTTTATAATATTGTCTAGCTTTATGGGAACTGAACTTGGTTTATAACAAATGAATGTGTTGTGCAAATTCAACTTTTCTACATGTTTTCAGCAAAGTATCAGATGCCAGAGTGGAAAACTACCTGTATAAGAAAGGAGATGCTAGCATAACATTTGGGGAACATTTATATAATAGAAAAAAAAAGAGGGATGTCAGGAGTTCAGAAGAGAGAAAGGAGGCAAGTTGAGGCAGAAAAGAACAGAATTTGAGTCAGGGGCTGTTGGAAAATCCCCAAATCTACCTGGAATCCTTCCTATTACCTATTAAACCAAGGGCTCCATGGGGCAGGCTGGGCTGTCCTTCCTGTGGACCACCAAAAGGAAATCATGCGGAATCACCGTTAAATTTCCTCTTTATTACATATATTTAATTTTCTTGTACAGGCCGGGAATTTGGGGGAACTTATTTTATCCATCTTTATACGTGCCAGTCATATACTGTGCTGAGCTCTGTATCACAGGGGATTTGACTCTGAAGACTGCCTTGCTCAGGCTTCCACGTCAGCTGCCCTCCATGCAAGGGGAGGCACTGATGGAGGCTGGGAGGGAGAGAGAAGCCAGGTGATTCGTTCTCTCTCTGCCTGAGGAGGTGCTGGCAGGGGCTGCCTGGTTTCTGCGGCTCCAGCTCCCAAAGGACTGAACTGCCCTCCAGTTAGGGGTAGAGCTGCCTTCCTGCTGGTGTGAATCTCTAGAAAAACTACTGCGTCTTTAAATACTCAAGAGTCCATCACTTGCCAATGTATGAGACTCCATGTTAAACATTTGTAGCGGTTCCTGTTTTCCTGGTCAGATGTTGATTGCCTCACTATATTCTTCAGCACCACCAAGGATAAGTGGACACACTGGTAGATGAATCAATGTGAGGATTCAAGAGTGTTTTTTTTTTTTTTTTTTTAACTAAGATTGAGGACCCCTTCCCCGTTTGTAACCAAACTTGGCGACTCTGAAGCATAAAGAACCAACCAGGGTTCTAACTTCAAGGCTCAGAGATTCTTGGAAAATCAGACAAGATTGTAAATTTGTAGCTTAGTGGCAATGGAACGCATCACATCTGGCTTCAAAGAACCCACAAATCAGCAAGGAAGTCATATGTGAAAAGAAGTCACTAAAGTGATGAAGAAAGTGCTCCTGGGGAGGTGGATATGTGCGGTCAGTTGCTACCAAGTCTGGGGTGACTTCAGTGCAGAGATGGCAGAGCTGAGTCTGGAAGGTTAAGGAAGAGTCTACCTGGAGAAGACAGGGAGGGGAGTTCCCAGCGGGGGGAACAGAATGTGCAGATATGCAGGAGTAAATGGGCTAGACCACACTGGAGAATGTCAAGATGGTCAGTGTGACTTGGGAGGCATGGAGGAATGTTGAAGGAGGCTTGGTGGGTGGGCTATGGAACCCAGCTGCTCAGGTTCAAATCCTGGCTCCACCACTTCATAACAAGATACCTTCTTGCAGCCTTAGGTTCCTATCTGTGGCATGAGGGTACCAACCTAATATGATTTGCAGGAACTTGATGCTTAGCATGCATGCTAAGTCACTTCAGTTGCATCTGACTCTTTGCACCCCCATGGACTGTAGCCTGCCAGGCTCCTTGTCCATGGGATTCTCCAGGCAAGAATGCTGGAGTCGGGTGCCAGGGGATCTTCTCAACCCAGGGATTGAACCTGCATCTCTTGTGTCTCCCACTTTGGCAGGCAGGTGCTTTACCACTAGTGCCACCTGGAAAGCCCAACTCTTAGGAAAAAAATATCAGTTATTACGCTTTATGTTATGCTATTTACATGTACGTTATATGGATTGTTTCATTGGTCCAACCCCCCTGTGATACTGAAAAAGGCATGGCATAAGTTTGGCACTTATAAAAATGGAACTTCGAGCCTGCTGTTTGCAACCCTTGCTAAATGCTTTGTCCTCTACTGCCAAGGCCAGTTTCAATGACAATAACAGCTGCAATTACCAAAGAGAAATACCAGTGGAAGACACTGTTCTCTACATTCCTTTCCAAGGGGGTGCCTGACTGGGCCACAAAAGACAGAGGAGTCCACTCACCTGTGGATGGAGGCCAGTTTGGCAGACTTCCTGCCGATGGAGAACTCTGAGCAGTAGAAGTCAGCCTCGGCCCAGGTCTTATTGAGAGGGAAAAATCTGTAGCAGTGGCCTTTGAACTCCATCCAGAACAGTGGGCACAGGGAAGCCTGGGGCAGCTCTGGCATGGCTGGGGACAGAGAGAAAACGGATTGGGAAGAAGGCTGGCCACGTGAACATTGATGCTGTGGCTTATGACATCTTTTAAAATAAAAGTAAAAAGTGATCCCAGTATGATTAACACATGCCTAAAATTTACAAAACAGTAAAGGTAATATGTATTCATTATAGAATCCTTGGAAAACGTTACTGCCTTAGAGTGTTTTTCTTCTTGTCATGTTGAAGGCAGTGATTTTTTAAAATGCAATTGTAATTATATTGTCCATAAACCCCTATCGTTATTCTGATTTTTAAAAACTAGAGTATAAGCATTTTCCCTCATATCATTATAAAATTTTGTAAACATTGTTTCAAACAGCTCTTGAATACTCCCCTGAGGGTCCACCCCCACCCCCAAGTTTATTTAATCTTCCCCTATTTGGTCTAATTAGATTGTTTCCTCTTTTTAAAAGAAACAATTAGAAAAAGTGCTGAGATGAACAGCCTTGTCTACAAAGCTTTTGCAGCATTTCTAATTTTCTGGGGAGAGATTTTTAAGGCTTTGATACAATTTGCTAAATTGCCTCCTGAAAGCAATTTCTACTCCCACGGTGGTGTCCGAGAATGCCCATCTCATCGCGCCCTTGCCAGCACTGTTACCACTTTAACGGCAATCTATGCAAATTTTATAGGCAAAAAAAAATGATATCTTATTTCAATCTGCAATTCTGGACTCTCTGACAAAATCGGATATTTCCCTACATGTTTAATGACAAAGGACAGCCAAGACTATTTATATCTTTAGCCCATGACTACTGGGGTTCAGGATGTGTTCTTAATTCTGAAAGGGGACAGTAAAGTTTTCCAAAGTCTCAGCCCCTCTGGGGGCCTCTTAGTGTGGTTTGGAAAACCATGATTGAAGAAGACCAAGCCGAGGAGACAGGTGTGCTGAGAATCTGCCTGGAACTTGGATGTGTGGCTTATCTGTAAGAGCAGGTACCAGGCAGTGGTGAAATTGTTAGACTGGAGCCCAGAAGCCTGGGTCCCAGCCCCAGCTGTGCGTCTCAATGCCATATAATGCTGGCACCTTCCTTTCCTTCCCAGTGGTCAGGCTGGCACCTCTTGTGGTGCCCGGGTGTGGATCTTTGCCTTCAAAACCACTCTGTTAGCTGGCTGGGCTCATGAATAAGGAAGCAGTGGACCCCGTTTACTGAGCATTTATGATGTGCCAAAGACTTGCTGGGGCTTCCCTGATGGCTCAGTGGTAAAGAACCCACCTGCTAGTGTAGGAGATGCAGATTCGATCCCTGGGTGGGGAAGATCCCCCTGAGAAGGAAATGGCAAGCCAATCCAGTAGTCTTGCCTGGGAAATCCCAGGGACAGAGGAGCCTGGTGGGCTACAGTCCATGGGGTCACAGAGAGTTGGACACGACTGAAGCTAATGAGTACAAGAGTGTATGTACACAAACAACTCTATGAGTTTTTCAGGGAAGGAAAGGGACAGTTGCTTTAATCAACAAAGCTGAGTTTCCCCGGTGGCTCAGACAGTAAAGAGTATGCCCGCAATTTGGGAGACCCAGGTTCAATCCGTGGGTCAGGAAGATCCCTGGAGAAGGAAATGGCAACCCACTCCAGTATTCTTGCCTGGAAAATCCCATGGATGGAGGAGTGTGGTGGGCTATAATCCATGGGGTTGCAAAGAGGTGGACACGACTGAGCAACTAACACACACACGTTGGCAGGCAGCTGCCAGCTGGGGGCCATCTGTCCCTGATGAAAGCCACTGGGCTTTTCTCTTTGACCAGAACCAGCCCTCCCCTCATCCCAGGCTGCTGTATTGGTCAATCCTGGCTTGTCCACCCCTCCCTGCCAGTCCTGGCCAATCGTCTTTCAGAGTGTCAGTATCCAAACTGGGGTCAGCTGATCCAAAATCTGCTCTCTTAACCCTCCCTTATATGCAAAGGGCCTTATGGACTTAGTGGGCTCAGTACCCCTGGCCCTTCCCTGCTCCTCTCTGGACCTCAGTCTCTTTTCTTAGTCGAGAGCACTGGTCTAGGAGGACATTGTTTCCTCGATGCTGAGAGGGCTGAAGGACCCCTTGTGAGGCTGGGTGTTGCTGAGCTCCCTGTGGGGACTTTGCCAGTACCTTCTTCACAGAGAGAGGCAGCTGAATCACTCCCAAGGGTCTCCTTTTGGAGCATTTCCCCCTTTGCATGAATGAGAAGCAGAAAGTCATTTCCATCTGCTATTCACCCATCACTTATAACCAAGGCACACACTGGTGAGCACTTGGCCATGTCTGTGCAGGAGTTGGCTGGAACAACTGGCCCAAGACAATATTTGCTGATGCTAAACGACTTTCCCCACTCTCGCCCATCCTACAATTACTTTACATCCTAAGTACTCATACTAGAGATGGAAGTAAAGGATATAACCATCCCAGTTTGCCCAGGACTGTCCCAGGTCTAAATCTGAAGTGGCACATCCCAGCCCCCAACCCCCATGCCTTATTTGATCTCCTGGAGCAGTGGTTCTCAACCAGGGGTGATTTCGATTCCCAGGGGACAGGAAGCAATGCCCAGAGACATTCTTGGTGGTGGGCCTATTAGTATCCAATGGGTAGAGGCCAGAAATGCTGCTAAACATCCTACAATGCCCAGGACAGCCCCTACAACAAAGCATTTTCTGACCCAAAATGTCAATAGGGGGACTTCCTGGTGGTCCAGGGGCTAAGACTCCACACTCCCAATGCCGGGAGCCTGGGTTCAATCCCCACTTGCCGCAACTAAATATCCTGCATGACACAAGCAAGAGCAAAGATCTTGCCTGCTGCAACTAAGAGCTGGGGCAGTCAAATAAATAAACAGACATTAATAAAACCCCAAACCAAGAACAAAATCTCAACAGAATTCCTGCCCTAGATGGAAAGCCGAATTCCAAAATGTAAAATAACCCCACAGAGCGACAACACAAAACATCACAGCAAAGGTCCACACTCCTCAGCCCATCTGTAGTTTCTTCAACAAAAACGCACCAGAAAACTGATTAGAAGTAGAGTTCGGGTTCTTTCTCTAATTTTACAGTTAAAATGTAAAACTGTCACAAACCCGTGGCTTAAAAGCCCCGGGGTTAGAACGCTATGGTTAAATTTAACCGTACAGGCTTCACGGAAGGATGGGGCAGAGGGCAAGCCTTGCTTTTCATCCCAAGTCTGAGATAAAGCAGACAAACTTCTTTGTCATCTCTCCCACGGCGGGAGGATTTCCCGCTCCTCATCCGCTGTAATCTTCCCCAGAAGGTGGAACTTTTTACCTTCTCTCTGCTCTATGAGAGGTCTCTGCTCTATAAGGGGATCCCGCTCTCAATGTTCTGCTTCAAATGGCTCAGCCGTCATCCCCCTGCCCTGGTGGATGTAAAACCCTAGCCTCGGTGTTAGAGAGGCTGACTCCGCACCCAGAGCCCTGCTGCGCATGTGCCGACTGCTTTGGCTTCTTTCTTCCTTTCCTGCCCCTGGGCGCCCCAAACACTTTCCTGCAAGCCCAGCTTACTTTTCAGTGGATGTTTGTAAAGTTTATCCGCATTTCTAGATGTCTATAGTGGAGCCATTTTCTGCTCTCCAATTTACTATAAGGTCTGATCTGGAAGTTTCCACCCTCGTTGTCCTCTTTTCTTTTCCTTCATTTAAAAAAAAAACCACAACTTTTAATTTTGTAATAAATTTAGCTTTACAGAAAAGTTGCAAAAATGGTATACAGAGTCCTTGAATATGCTTCATTCAGTTTCTCCTAATGTTACCATCTTAACATTTCCATGGTACTTTTGTCACAGCTAAGAAATTAGTATAGATACATACTTTTTGGGGCTTCCCAGGTGGTGCTAGTGGTAAAGAACCTGGCTGCCAATGCAGGAGACATAAGAGACTAGGGTTCGGTCCCTGGGTGGAGCGGATCCCCTGGAAGAGGGCACTGGCAACCCGCTCCAGTACTCTTGCCTGGAGAATTCCATGGACAGAGGAACCTGGCGGGCTACAGTCCATGGGGTGACAAAGAGTCAGATGCGACTGAAGCAACTTAGCACGCACGCACTCTTCACTAAACTACGCGTTTTATTCAGTTTCACCGGTTTTTTCTTTACCTATTCCCAGATCCAGCCTAGGAAAACCCCATATATTCACTCTACCTTTGTGTTTTATTTGATATCAACTATCTTTGATATCAAATACTATCACTGTCTTGATTAAAGCAATTGTTCCTTTCTTTCTCTAGAAAAATGCACAGTGATGTGTATACACACACACACACACACACACACACAGAGTTCCCCCCCCCCCATTATTTTTGGCCTCACTGTTTGGCATGTGGGATCTTAGTTCCTGACCAGGCATTGAACCCTTGCCTCCTCAGTGGAAGCAAGGAGTCTTAACCACTGAACTCCCAGGCAAGTCCTATACACACACACTTTTGATTAGACAAAACTGACAAGAATCGGCTGGAACTGGCCAGAACTGTCTGGCATTGTGGATATTTCCCCCAAATCATCTTTACCTCTTTTCTTTCCCTCTCCTCGTAGCCAATCAGTTTTTAAGTCTTGTTTATTCCACCTCCCAGTACCTCTCCAATTCCTTTCTCTTTCTCCTTCTTTTTCTTCCTTCCTTCCTTCTTTCCTGTCTTCCTCCCTCCTCCTTCTCCTTCCCTCCTCTCTGTCTTTGTCTCTCCCTTCCACATTCTCCCTTCCCCCACAGTCTCTCACAGAAACCCCCTCAATTGTCTCTTGACTGTTCTTTCTGCCTCATCTCACCTTGCAGATCCAGAAAGATCCTTCCAAAACCCTGAGCTGGTCCTCATAGATGCCCTCCAGGAGTGCCCGTCGCCTTTGGGAACAGCGCTCCCTCCTGCCCCTGCAGCTTATCCCATCGCTCACAACCTGCTCCAGATTTGCTTCAGCTCTTGTGTGTTCAGCTCTGCAGATACTTGTCTTGGCCCGGTCTGAGTTTCTTCCTTGAGTCTTCACTGTGCGGTGGCTTCTTTAGGGAAGGCGAGGTAGGAGCCTCTCTGAGAGCCCCTAGAGCCGCTGCACCCGCCATTCACATGTCCCCAGGAATTCTTGTTCAGTCTGGCCTCCCCCTGCTCAAGGTCTTCTGTGATCATCCCTCTCCCCGGTGCCTGGCACATAGGAGATAACTAGTTTTGAATGACTAAATGCATGCCAGGGAATCAAATTCTGCTCCTTTGGGTCAACTGTCCCTTTGAGGGGAGGTGAGGGGACAGTGGTGAGAAGGGTGTGGGCACCACCCATGTGTCCTGATGCCTCCAAACTGGTCTATCTTGACTCTAGTATGGTATGCCTGGACTTTTCCAGCTGAGCACTGAGGGCATTGACTGACCCTGTTGTTCCATACTGTTTAGCACAATGGCTGCTGTGAGAAGCGGTATCAGCCTCACCAGGGAGCTCATTAGCAATGGAGAGCCTCAGCCCCCACCTTCCTGCCCTCCTCCCCACTCCTGGTCCCTTTGATTTTCTCCACTGAGCAAGTGGTGGTTTGAATGCCTGGGGTGAAACCTACCAGAAAATGGGGCTGTGACAGGTCACTGCTCAGTTAATCCCCTTTCCACCTGGGCAGGCAAAGGCCTTTAATTGGGAGGACCTGGGCAGCAAAGGAGCCGCTTGCCTGCACTGGGATGGTAATGAACTCCACCCTGCCTGGCGTCCCCCACCCTCCACCTCTTTTACCTCTGGAATTTTAGAAACAAGCATTAGAAGGGTTTCAGAGGACTTTCATCAACCTGGAGCTCAAAGTAGCCTTGGCTAAGCTGTGTCTCTTTTGTGAAGAGATGTCTATAGCTTTATAGCTTGACAGGGAGTGATGGCAACATAATGGCCAGGGCCCACCCTACTGAGCTTCCACCCGAGCCACGCAATGTGCCAGGTGTTCTGCACATGGCAATTCATTTAGTCTTCACACATCTTGTAAGGTAGGTACTCCCCTCCTCTGGCCTCATGGATCTTACATTCTATGGAGACCGACATTAAGAAAAATAAGCACAGAAATAAAATGTCATTAATACACAGGTAATATGGCTTTGTGTCATGCAGGCAAAAACTTGAGGGAGCAGCTCCAAATTATTTCAGAAATTTGTCATTTGTTTGTCCCTTTTCTCTCCCGAGTTGAACTGAGGGCCATCCCCACCCTGCCTGCAGGGTGCCCACTGGTGATTTCGATGACACCAGAGTGAGTCCCCTTCCCGGATGGGGAAAATGCAGGGTGTATGATACCCGTTATGCAGGATACAGGATCACCTGAAAGTGGTACATAACTCAGATTCAGAAACCCAGACAGCTTCTTGGAGGGGGTGATGTGAGACCCCTACTGAGACCTGAAGGATGAGGAAGAGTCAGCAGAAGAGTGTTCCAAGTGGAGGGCATAGCATGTGCAAAGGCCCAGAGGTAGGAGAGAGAAGGGAGCATTTGGAGAATTGCAAATGGTTCAGCCTGGCTGGGAATTTGAGAGAGGGATGAAGCAGGAGGTGATGGAGAGGAGGGGAGAGATATGGGGGCGGGATGCCAAAGAAGCTTGTTGTCCTGGAAACCAAGAGGCCAAACTACATGGTATTTTACCTCAATTAGCAGCACCAAAGGCCCCCAAGGTCTCCCAGCTGGGGTGGGAGTCAAAGCTTTTGGAAGCTTTGAGCTTGTTAAGGAAAGAGGACACGCCAGCAGAGTTTGGGGCTCATTTTTTTAAATCTCTCTTTTTTAAAAGAATAAATTGTCACCTTCCCACACAATCTTGCTGTTCGCTCCCCTGGCCCCAATCCAGCCTCCCACAAACACACTACCCTGCTGCCTGCTACCCAGATCAGCCTTGGGAGCCAGCCGGGAGAAAAGGGGGCTCTAGGGGCTACATTTGCCCCCCTCCACATCACTGCTGGGCCCCAGATGTCCCAGGGGGTCAGAAGTGTCTCCTAGTGTCTGCGAAGGTGGCCTTTGGGAGAGCTCAGTCACCTTCAGCACCTCCCTGGTCCATACAGCCCACCCTCAGGGGGCCTTCCCAGTGAGTCCTGGCTGTGTGTGCACAACTACTGGTCCCAGGCTCTCAGGCCTGAGCATTGCTTCCCCTTCTCCAGGGCTGCTCTTGTGGCCATGCGATACGGAGGAGACAGCACTGGGTGGCTTTTTATTTTGCTCATAATGGTGGCCATTCACTGCATGCTGAGTATACCTGTTGAGACCAAACTGGGGGTGGGTATCTGGATCATCCCCCCTTTACAGATGCAGAAACTGAGGCTCAAAGAGGTTAAGCTCCCACTGCTAAAAAGTGGCAATGTCAGGATGAAACTCAGGTCTGAAGCACTCCAGTGCCTCCAGAAAATATCTTTTTTTGGTCTTGTTTTCTCATTTGTAAGACAAACACATTAAACACCAAATTTAACAGTGTAATGGACTGAATGTTTGTGCCCCACCCTCAGGTTCACATGTTGAAATCCTACGCCCTAATGTGATGGTATTTGGAGATGGGGCCCTCCAGGAAGAAATTAGGGTCATGAGATGTCATAAGGGTGGACCCCCGTGATGGGGTTAGTGCCCTTAGAGAAGAGAAGAGAAGAGACAGTTCTCCTCTCTGTGGCCATTTGCAAGACAGGAAAAGGCCTCTCACCAGGAACTGAATTGGTCAACACCTCAATTTTGGAGTTCCCAAGCTTTAGAACTGTGAGAAATAAATTCCAGGGTGTTAAGCCTCCCAGTCTAGGGTACTAGGTTGCCAAAAAGTTCCTTTGGGTTTTTCTAAAATGTCTTATGGAAAAACATGAACGAACTTTTTGGCCAGCCCAATATTTTGTGATAGCAGCCTGAGCTGACTAAAAGCATCATAATCAAGCAAATAATTCAACGTTTCCTGGGTGCTTATTTGGCTTGAGGTCTGTGCCTTCAAGTCACAGTCTGGAAGGAGGAACATGTGGCACACCTGGTCATGAGTCCTCACAGGCTAAGGGACATTCTAGACGTGTGCAGAGGGCTCTGGGACCATAGAGCAGGAGCAGGGAATAGGCTAGAGTGTCCAAGTCAGGGGGGGCACTCTAGGATCCAACTCTGTGATCCAGACTAGAGGGTGCAGAGGGATGTACTTTGGGAAGCAGGGACTCTCTGTTGCCCAAGCCTCTGTGTGCCAGCCTCAGAGCTTAGACTCTGGAGTTAGATTACTCTAGTTAGAAACTCAACTCTTTGTGCCTCAGTTTTCTTCTCTGTAAAATGGGCACGATGATAGTGCCTACTTCACAGGTAAGCCAGTGCCTGACTCATAGTAGGCGTTCTAGTAGACATGAGATATTATTACAGCAGAAACAGCCTCAGCTCTGGAATATTCCTGGAGCTGGGAATATTCCTGGTGCAGGAGAAGAAGACGAACCAGGCCCACTCTCAATAAGGACAGGTTTTAGCTCTGTGCCCACCTTCATGGTCTGCACGGGCTCACCAAGACCCCAGCTGAGCGCTCTCTAGTCCCACATCAACACACACACACTCACACTTACACACCCAAACACTATTCCACAGTGACAGCTTTTTGGAGGGGAGAGGAAGAGGTTATGGAACATAACTGATTCTCCCTCCCCACCCTGTAGAAGCAGGCTCTGAGCATCGAAACACTTTGTTAGAATTTCCTTTGCTGTGAAAAGTTATTGGCTCATGAGCCAAGGAAAGGAAGCTTTTTGATGGTTATGTTTGAAGAATCATAATAGCAAGTGTTTTGGTAGACTTTACCAGGTGCCAGGCCCTCTTTTAAGCACTTAATATTTGTGAATCCACATGAACAAGGTGATCAAAGCCAGGTGCTGAGAAAGGTTTTAGGAAAAGGATCTAGTCTGGCTAAATCCTCCCAAGTCTCTCAGAATTGTCTAAAGCAGGGAGCAGGGGTCCCCAACCCCTAGGCCATGGACCAGAACCAGCCTGTGGCTTGTTAGGAACCAGGCTGCACTGCAGTAGGTGAGCGGTGGGTGAGTGAGCAAAGCTTCATCTGTATTTACAGCCCTTCTCCATCACTCGCACCACTTGAGCTCCACCTCCGGTCAGATCAGCGGCGACATTAGATCCTTATAGAAGCTCAAACCCTAGTGGGAATTCTGTCTGTGAAGGATCTAGGTTTGCGCGCCCCTTATAAGAACCATCCTACCCCTCCCCAACACTGCCTCACCCCTAGTCCATGCGAAAACTGTCTTCCAGGAAACTGGTCCCTGGTGCCAAAAAGATTGGGGACCGCTGGTCTAAAGGTTCGTTTCCAAAGCAGATCTAGGGGTATGGCTGAGTTGTACAATTTGTGTATATTTGCATGTTCATGAAAGATCCAGAGCAGTGGGATTAAGGGGGAATTTTACACCTAAAGGCTGGGGTGCAGGAGAAGACGAACCAGGCCCACTCTCAATAAGGATGGGTTTTGGCTGTGCACCCACCTTCATGGTCTGCACGGGCTCACCAAGACCCCAGATGAGAGCTCTCTAGTCCCACATCAACACACACACACTCACACTCACACACGCAAGCACTTAGCTCACACATTCTCTTCCGAAATCACTTTGCTGTAGTGGATTTGTTCACTCAGGCTTGAACTGGGCTTTCCGCTGGGCTGGATGGATGGTGACTTGGCCAGATTATTAGGCTTCCATAGGCCTCAGTGTGTACAGCTGTAATGTGGAAGGATCAGGCTGAGTGGACTTCTGGGACCTGTCCTTCCAACTCTAACTCTGAGGTCTCCAAAGTTGCTGGGTTGGCAGGGGTCTCCGTCTCCCTGTCAGTACAGCGGGACTGAGGCATGGGGCTAGAGGTCGGAAGCGCTGGTTTGAAGGCATTTCTGTCACAGCAGAAAACTGTGTCTTCTGGCCAATTCTATCATAGCATCAACAACCACAGTGGCAGAAGTAGTAAGGTAAAAGCCGTTTTTCAAATGCTTACTACGTGCTAAGCTCTCCGCTTGCGTGATCTCCTTGAAGATTCTCTAAAACCATTATTATCCCCACTTTCCAGAGGAGGAAACTTGAAGCTCTGAGAAAGGTCCCACGGGCACAAACTAGTGAGAGGGGAGGAGGGCTTCCCTAGTTGCTCCCACTCTCGAACTCAGCCTCAGGCCTTTGTGCTTACTGCTGGGCAGAAAGGCAAGATTCTGGAACACACAAATATCCTTTGAAGATATTCTGTCCAATTTCTCTCCTGTTCACCCATTGCTCCGATGAGAAAAGTGAGGCACAAAAACAAGGATGCAAAGACCCCATTATGGACTGAATGTCTGTGTGCCCTCCCAAATTCCCATGTCAAAGCCCCACCCCCCAGTGTGATGGTGTTTGCAGGTGGAGCGTTTGGAAGATGATGAAGGTTAGATGGAGTCATGGGGTCCCCATGATGGGATTAGTGGCCTTATAAGAAGAGGAAGAGAGACCAGAGCACTCTCTCTCTCTCTCCCATGTGGCCACTTGCAAGCCAGGAAGAAGGCCCTCTCGAGGTAACAGATCAGGTGGCATCTTGATCTTGGACATGAAGCTTCCAGAATGCTGCTTGTAGTTGAAGCCACCCAGTCTGTCGTATTTTGTTACGGCAGCCTGAGCTGACTAATACAAACACTCAGAGAGTTTATGGCAGACCAGAGCTCCCGATGCTTGCCCAAATGAATGACCACCCTTTACATCCCCCATCACTAGGGTTGCTAGATTAAAAAATGCCCAGTAAAATTTGAATTTCAGATAAACAAGTAATTTTTAGCATAACGTATGTCCCATGGAATATTTGAGACACATTAAAAAATGACTTACTGTTTACCTAAAATTCAAGTTTACCTGGACATCTGTTAATCCTATCACCCTTCTATTTAGATTCATCCCAACACTGTAACAGCTCAATAATATGGTCTTAGGGGATCTTACAGATGTTTTATTACAGTATTAGTTCTATTTTAATAGAGACAGAAATAGTATCTATGCAACAGAGTTATTGTGAGGATTAAATAATTCCATATATAAAAAGTGCTTAAAACAGTACCTGGCATATAGTGAGGGCTACACAAGCATCAATTGTTGTTATTGGTATTATTAATAGTTTTGGACCAATTATTAATGTTTGGCAAGCACCATCCTGGTAGAGCTGACAGGCAAGATCCTCTGCCTTGAAGGGATTAAAGGATTCAGGACTGTTTGTATCCCAGAGTCAGCACCCCAACCTCCCTATTGAGTTGAAGCCCAGTGTCCTTCAAGTGGGAGAAGAAAATTTGAGGAGATCCAGAAAATTTGCAGAGTGTCATTAGGCCAGGTGCCAGGGAGGTCACTAGAGGGACCCCTATGTCCTCCTGTGTGCTCAATGCTATGGCACAGCAGCAAGTCTGAAAGCTCCCTGGGAACAGCTATCACAGCCAAGGTAAGAGTGGGTAGCTCAGATGCCAAATCCCTAACAAAAACATCACTTTTAGATCTTCTTATAGTGCCAGGCATTTTCCTCCCATTATCTCATTTTCCTTGCATAGTAGCCCCGGAAGGAGGCCATTGTGATCCCTGTTTTCTAAAGGCAACCGAGGCTCAGAGAGGTCAAGAAACTTGTGCCAGGTCACACAGCTTTCAAGATGCAATGCTGGGCTTTATCACCAGGTCTCTCTGGGTCTGGCCCTAGGACAACGTCCATCAGCTGGAGGGAAAGGAGCTGGAGGGGGCTGTCAGGAAGCTCGGCTTGGCCCCCCAACATTCCTTGGGTCAGGCAGGCCTGCAGCCTAGTCAGTGAGGCCTCAGTGACAACTCAAGTATTTGCAGATGTCCTCCTCTCCACCTGCTCCCGGCCCTGGCCCCAGTGCTCACCTGGGCTGATGCTGATGTCTGTCTGCGGAAAGGCCTGCGCGGAGAGAAGGGTCAGGACGGACACGGTCCACAGCCCCCACTTCTGCATCCTGAGAAAGCCACCGCTTGGCTTGAGCAGGGGAAAGAGGCCCTGCCGGGTCGATGGCTCTCTTGCTCGGAACTCAGGAGGACTGGGTAGAGACCCCAGTCTCCGCCCTCTCCCCTCCCCTCCCTCTCCCACCTCCCTCCTTCTCGCACACCAAGGTCAGCTCAGAGCGACAGCACGAAGGCTGCCCCTGGCCGGCCTGCTTTGGAGAACTAAGAGGAAGCACAGTCCTGCTTCCAAGCCACGAGTGACCTTGGGCCTGGGTTTGCATCCCTTGGGACTGTAAGATGGGACAAAAGCAACATGCACATCCCAGCCTGGCACAGGAGACAAAGCATCTTGGTGCCCTCGGACAAAGTGAAAATACAAGCTAGCATCTAGAGATGAGGTCTCCTGGGGCAACTCACCCTGGATGTGATTTGTTGGGTCCATGCTGCGTGGGCAGCGCTAGCGGTAAAGAACCCGCCTGCCAGTGCAGGAGACATAAGAGATGAGGTTTGATCCCTGGGTCAGGAAGGAAGATCCCCTGGAGGAGGGCATGGCAACCCTCTCCAGTATTCTTGTCTGGAGAATCCCATGGACAGAGGAGCCTAGTGGGCTATAGTCCACGGGGTCGCAAAGGGCGGGGGCGGGACACGATTGAATTGACTTAGCACGCACACACGTGCGGTGTTTTAAAATTTCTAAAAATTTGTTGTTGGGGTATACAATTAGGAGATTTTAAGTGTAAGTTCAGATTTCTGCACTTTGTTGAGAGTCTGAAGATCTGACAAGACTTAAGCCTCATTTGTCACGGGAACAATTTCGTGGAAGTCGCTTTAGTCGTGTCTGACTCTGTGCAACCCCATAGACGGCAGCCCACCAGGCTCCTCCGTCTCTGGGATTCTCCAGGCAAGAATACTGGAGTGGGTTGCCATTTCCTTCTCAATGCATGAAAGTGAAAAGTGAAAGTGAAGTTGCTCAGTCATGTCCAACTCTTCGTGACCCCATGGGCTGCAGCCCACCAGGCTCCTCTGTCCATGGGACTTTCCAGGCAAGAGTACTGCAGAGGGTTGCCATTGCCTTCCCTGCAATGGACATGAGTTTGAGTAAACTCCGGGAGTTGGTGCTGGACAGGGAGGCCTGGCGTGCTGCAGTCCATGGGGCCACAAAGAGTGAGACACGACTGAAAGACTGAACTGAACTGAACTGAGAGAGGGCGCCCGTTTAGGGCCTCAGCACTTGGGCTCAGCTGGTCCCCACCTTGTCTGTGCCTGAGCCCTGGATTTCCCCAAGGAGGAAGGCCAGGCGTGGCAACTCCTCCCCGGTCTTTCAGAGGTTAAAGAAGGCACTGGTAGAAGGTTCTTGATGTAGAGGAAGTGTTCAACAAAGAGAAGCAAATGTTATTGTTAGTGTACGGCTCTAGTGTGTTCAAACTTAAATGATGGTGTTTCATTGGAATCTTGTTGCATTTATGAATGAAAGTGAAAGTGAAGTCGCTCAGTCGTGTCTGACTCTTTGCGACCCCATAGACTGTAGCCTACCAGGCTCCTCTGTCCATGGGATTTTCCAGGCAGTAGTACTGGAGTGGATTGCCATTTCCTTCTCCAAGGAATTTTCCCAACCCAGGGCTTGAACCCAGGTCTCCCGCATTGTAGACAGATGCTTTACCGTCTGAGCCACCAGGGAAGTCACACATTTATGAATTGACACCTCTAAAAATTGGAGTCTTCCTGTATCCTTAAGCAAGTCACTCTGCCTCTCTGAGCCTCTCTTTCCTCCTTTATAAAATAGGGGATAATAACAGTACCTGAAAGTGTTAGTTGCTCAGTCGTGTCTGACTCTTTGCCACCCTATGGACTGTAGCCCCCAGGCTCCTCTGTCCATGGGATTATCCAGGCAAAAATACTGGAGTGGGTTGCCATTTTCTTCTCCAGGGGATCTTCCTGACCCAGAGATCAAACCCAAGTCTCCTGCACTGCAGGCAGATAATCTTGACTGTCTGAGCCATCAGGGAAGCCCCCAATAACAGTGCCTACCTCACCAAGTTTAAATGTAATCATTTGTCTGTGATACTCAGCATAGAAGCTGGCAAGTAGCAGGTGTTGAATGCATGATAGCAAATTTTGCTTGATTATCATTGATCCTGTGCAGGTCTTTACCTGGCCTTCTTTGAACACTCCCCCCTTTCTCTCCTGAAATGCTCAGCCAGGTGTCCCGACACTTCGTGTGGCTGGCATTCACGGGGCACAAACATGTCCCAATCACTCACTTTCTCTCTGCAACACCCAGCTGTGCCTGCGAGGAATAACTTAACTCGTGCCCACATAGCGTGCTTTGCCAGCCTACGCAGGGCTGAAAGCCTGCCAAGGCCTGACTCATGCTAGGAGCACAGCCCAGGCCCGTTTTCAGCCACAGCAGAACTCTTGTCTACCCCTGTCTCCAAGCTTTGTGGGGGTGTGCCCCAGAGCATGCACATTTATTTGTTTAGAAATGACATGTTTATTATATGTGATATGCACATACAACTTACTGTACTAATATATCTTGTCTGTTATAAAACAGCCCTCCCTGAAACGGACTTAGTTTAAAAGTTGATACAAAAACATAAATACAGAAGACAGTTGGGATGCTTTCTCCCTACTCTGCATCATCTGGTGCGCTGATTGTCCTTTGGGGCCCCTGCTGTCATGTCAAACAGCCTCTGTGTGAATGGACCAGGTGGACAAGGAGGGACATCAGACACAGGCCACTGGAAATGCTTTTGAAAAGAGGAGGGTCCTTTGATTTGGCAAATAAATCTAAATGATCTGTGTTGATAATATGTGGTGGCTGGAGATTTTGGTAAATGGGATCATGACCCTGCTCTGAAGGAAACACAAGTATTTGTGACATGCTCAGCCCAGCGTGTGGTTCATGGACGCACAGCGGTGGCATCTCCTGGGAGCTCATTAAAAGTGCATAATCTCAGGCCCCAGCCCTGACCTGCTGAACTGGAACCTGCATTTTGACTAGATCCCCGGGGAGTCATATGTACATTCACGTCACCTTGCTCTAGACAGGGGCAAACAAACTTTCTTAAAAATTCTATTTTTTAAGAAGAATTAAGAATTCTTTTAAGAAGAATATATTTAAGGTGTACAACATCATGATGTGACTTATATATATAGTGAAATGATATGGCAAACTAATTAACATATCATCTCCTTTTGTGTGTGCTGAGTGCACCTGAAATCTACTCTTTGCAAATTTCCAACATTCAGTACCATGTTGTTAATTATAATCATCACACTGTACCTTTGATCTCTAGACTTATTCATCCTACATAACTGCAACTTAATTTTTTTCTGTGAAGAGCCAGATAGTAGTGGCTTTGCAGGCCACAACTCTGAATCCTAGGAATGAGCTTGACTGGGTTCCAGTAAAACTTTATTTACAAAAAAGAGCAGTGGGCTGGATTTGGCCTGCAGGCCATAGTTTGCAGTCCCTGCTCCAGACTTCAAGTTTACTGTCTAGAACATAGACAATTTATTCACTTAACGTATAGGATCTTTGCTGCCATTTGGAGGTTGCAGAGGTCTCTTTGTAACACAATATATATTTTCTGGTTTCTTAAAGACATTACTCTCCCCTCGACCCTATACATGCACACATACTCCCACTGTGCTCATGGTGGCCTGTGGGTTCAGCAAAGATCTATTTCTTTCTTCCTATCATCTATCTATCATCTCCTTTAATTTCTTACTTTTAAAAATTGTCATTTATTTACTAGGAAGTAAAATAAAGTTCCCTGCCCCCCACCACCATTATAAAAGGGACAGTAGAGGATAGTTTATTTTATACTTTCCAATTCAGGCATATCTGTATCTGTGTTCAAATTTCAGACCTGCTTCTGTGTGACCACACACTGATTATTTAATCCCTCTTGACTTCGGTTTCCTCATCTGAAAAATGGGAACAAATCAATACCTTCCCTCATACAAGTGCTTAGAACAATGCCTGACACTTAAGTGCTCAAAATACATTAAACTACCATAAGATCACTATAGGACCCTCAAAAACACTGAATTGGAAGGTATAAAATTGTAGCAAAATGACTTCCCAAAAGATAAGCTGTGCGACCTTCAGGGCAATGTCTTCCAGTCTTTTTTCCAGGCATAAGTTTAAATTTTTTGCTTAGTGGTCCTCATTCCTAATTATTTTAAATGGTATTTTTAACCCTGAAAAAAAGGAAAGCGATCCCACTGGCAGTGGAAGACAGGCCACCCAGAAAGGAAAGGAATCAGGAGGCGTGGACGGCTGTGACACCTGTGCTTTGCTGTTCTGTCTATAATCAGCAAACGCTGCCCGATGCCTGTCCAGTAGGAACAGCCAGCAAGCGTGGTGTGGTAAGACCTTGCCGGCATTTTTCTGGCTCATCCCCACACCACCTGCAGCCTTGCGGGGTAGAAACTGTCATCCTATTTTCAGATGAGTCAGTCCAGCACAGTGGTCAGCCACACCGGCTCTGAGTTAAGTGTGTTAGGGCTGCTGCAACAAAGTTCCAGAGATGGGGTGGCTCAAATAGCCCAGCCTCACTGCCTCACAGTTCTGGAGGCTGGAAGTCCCAAGCCTGGGTGTTGGTAGAAGCGGCTCCTGGGAAGGTGCTGTCCTCAGCCTGGGTCCCCAGGCCTCTCTCCTTGACTTGTAGATGCCGCCTTCTCCCCTTGTCTCCGCACATCGTCTTCCCTCAGTGCGTGTCTGTCTCTGCGTCCTCACCTCCCCTTAATGTAAGGACACCAGTTGTATTGGATCAGGGCCCACCCTGATGACTTCATTTAACTTGAATCACCATTAAGGAGCCCCCTCTCTCAACACAGTCACACGCTGAGGTCGTAGACGGGTTAAGGTTTCAGTACACGAGCCTGGGGGAGATACAGTTTAGCTCACACCAGGCTCTAGAGCCAGCCAGGCCTTGCCTGGCATTCTAGCTCCACTGCTTACTCACCACTTAATCTCATGAAGCCTCAGCTTCCTCATTTATAAGAGGGAACTAACAACATCTTCCATGTGGGTTGCTGTGGGAGGATGAAATGAGACACTTAGCACTTGGCATGGTGCTTGGTCAGCCCTCTGGTTATTGGGAACGAGGGTAGCAGGTGCTGGGGATGCCCCACTTGCACCCTCAGTTACCCGAGTGCCCACGAGGTTGCCGTGGGCTGGACCACCGATGGGGACAGCTCACCTGCTCGAGCACACCCTCCTTCTCTGCCTGGGGAGTTCTCTATGCTACCCAAGTTGGCTCAGCCCAACAGGACGGTGCTAAAGTGTCCAACATTGAATGCCAACGGGGGCACTCCTCAGGCCCTGAGCAATAAGATGCAGTAGTTACAAAGTCCAGTTTCCCTGTAGCGGGCACTCTCAGTGTATTCTATTAATATGTGGGTCCCCAGCATGACTGAGCCCTAGCTGCCCACAATGCCAATTAAAGCAGGCTTTGATGGTGTTCCTTCTTCCCTGACTTATCCTTCCGTTTATGATTTCTGGGGCCACCTCCCAAATAAGCCATCACACCCAAGTCCTTGCACCCAAGTCAATCCTAAAGGAAATCAGTCCTGAATATTCATTTGAAGGACTGACGCTGAAGCTGAAACTCCAATACTTTGGTCACCTGATGGGAAGAGCTGCCTCGTTTGAAAAGACCCTGATGCTGGGGAAGATAGAAGGTGGGAGAAGGGCACAACAGAGGACAAGATGGTTGGATGGCATCACCGACTCGATGGACGTGAGTCTGAATAAGCTCCGGGAACTGGTGATGGACAGGGAAGCCTGGCGTGCTGCAGTCCATGGGGTGGTAGAGTCGGACACGACAGAGCGACTGAACTGAACCCAAGTCCTTGCCTCAACATCAGCTTCGAAAGTGCCCCATGTAAGATAATGAGGAACTTGGGGCCCAGAGCAGCTCTAAGACTTGAGGAGGGTGAAGGCAGGGAGTACTGGGCCTGAGGTCTGAACCGTGGCTTCTCTGGCTCCAAAGCCAATCACCATGTAACCTCATCTCTAGTCCTGTCTTCCCTCATTTGGTTTATTCTCTCATATTTCTCTCCTCTTCTGTGCAACCATGGGCAGGAAGCCGTTTTATAAAGAAGGAAAAGCTTCTCCTTTTCTCTCTTTAGAAACATAACCTAAGGCAACCTCCCTGTCTTTCCCTCTTGACCTTCATGCCACCTCCACTCCAGAGCAGAAGGCAGCAGAGGACCCACGAGGGGACCCTGGAAAGCCCAGCGCGGCCAGGAGTAGACCCATCTCAGCCCATGAGGTTTACCTAGGTCAAGCCCCTTTTACTGGGCACGGCCAATAGAAAGCTAAGTAGCCATGGCTCTTGTCCTGAACAAGTGAACAGTTTTATAGGAAAAAACTCTTCTTTCCTCACCTGGAGAATGGGGATAATAATAGTTCCTTTGTCAAGAGGTTGTTGTGAGAATTACATAAGGCTGTGCTGTCACTGGGCTTAGCATGCGGTAAGGCCTCAATTAGAGTAGTTGTTGTTACAAAAGTTAAACAGAAATAAAAGCTTCTTGTGGGGAGGACAGGAAGGAGCTGTCATTTGTCTTGGCAATTGAAGCTGGGTCTTAATGATGAGTATGATTTGAAATTATTAAGCTGCTGGTAACCATGATGCTCCCTGAATGGGAAGAGCCTGTCCAGGAGACAGAGTGATAAACAAAGCCCTGATTACTTCATTTGAGCCCCTGGATCCAGCTATGCCTAAAGCCAGGACTTCCTTTGTGGCTTAAACAATTGGGTGTTAAGTTCCCATTGCTTGCAACAGGAGGGACCTAACATAAATCCTTACCTTCTTTTACACAAGTTCTCCTGTCAGTTGTCAGATGAATATACCTTAACGTTTTAACTGTTCTTTCTGCCTAGACCACACACAAGTCTTACCAACATTGTCCAGCATGACTGGCTGTCTGCTTATACCCACTGTGGCCTTCGAGAGTTCCAGCTGAGACCCCAGGTTATCATGGGGCAGGAACAAGCCATCCCTGTACCTGGCCTGAATTCTGGACCCATGAGATCTGTGAGCATGTAAACACCAGTGCTCTGAGATTTTACAGAGACAGTAACTGAAATACCCTCCTACCCTCCATGCCCGTGTTCATGAAGAAAAAGATAACTCAAATGCATGGCACAAATAAATAATCTTTAATTTCAATAAACAGCTCCCCATTATACCAGACAACACGCTGTGGGAAAAGATACAGAAGCATCCAACAGAGAGAGAGAGAGAGAGGGAGATCTATTCTAACTACACTAATTTCTTAGCACAAGAGAAGTGACTTTAGTTCACACACAAAACACAGCGAGACCCTCAGAGTGTGACGGAGGGAGACTCGCGTGGGGGCGTGGTGGGCGTGGTGGCCTTTTTATTCCATGTCCTCTGTAGGTCTTCTGGGAGTCACAATCACCATGGTTTGGTCAAAAAATGTTACTTCTGCTCTATCATATTTTATTAACTTGCTATTCACACACGCTACTGTTGCTGAAGGTGGGGTCTGATACACAGGAGGGCGGTGGGTGAAACTTCACTGACAGGCAAGGCAAACAAAGAGTGCTCAGGCCTGAGGTCCTGGCCAGCGCCTTGCTCACCAAGGGGACACATAGGCACACACACACACGTGCGTGCGCTTACCTGAGGGCACACACGCCAGAACATCCACACACATACCCACGGGGAGTCCCCAGGGAGAAGCTAACACAAGGACGGCTTCAGTGAAGCCAGGAGGGGCTTCTGACACTGGACTATTTTTTGTTGCCGTTTGGTTTCTTCAAAGAGTCTAATCTATGTATCACACCCACTAAAGAGAAGACAAAGTACTTACACGTTGGGGCAAAGGTAGCAGGTTTGAGGAACCTCTGGGAACAGCAGACTGTTCGGGAGTCACCCAGTGGGTGTGCATTTTGGGTTTGGGGGGGTCAGGCCTCCCAACACTGGCCAAAGTGAAAGTGAAGTGAAAGTGTCAGTCACTCACTTGTGTCCGACTCTGAGACACAAGCCAGATTTGGAAAACTTCATCTCAGTGGAGGCTGGCACCCTCGAGGAGGTCTTTTCTCTGGCCTGAGGGTTGAAAGAGCATTTTGGGGCAGAAGGATCCGTGAGAGCAAGCACTGCCCATAAGTCTCAGGGCAGAGCCCGCTCAGCTCGCGGCTGATGGATGGATGGGGCTTCTGGAAAGTTCTCAGGTCTCGCTCCTCAAGGGCGGCCAGCGTGTGATGAATAGTCAGTGTCCTCTTTGTTCTGAGAGGAGTTGGGTGTGTATGGGGGTGTGTGTGTGGTGTGTGTGTGTGTGTGTGTGTGGCTGGAACAGTATACACATATGGTATTGTTTTGGTCCTAAGTTTTCTTCCTTGTTTCCACAGACGACAGCTGCCGTCCCCACGGCCCTCAGGTCACCTCCAGCGAGGCAGGGGACACGCGGTCACACTCGGCCCGGGACCGCAGGCTGTGCCACTGCTCCACGGCCGTGCGGTGGGCGCTGAGCATCCGCCGCCAGTGGTTCGATTCCGAGGGGCCGGAGGGTACTGGCCGATGACGATCCTCCCAATGAAGTCGTTGCTGCTCTTCATGTTGTGGCCGAACACTAACCAGAGGGGCAGGGAGGGTAGGACAGAAGCGTTAGTTTCCATAAGCCTCGACGGCAGGGGCGAGTCCTTGTTTTCAGGACCCTGTTTCTTTTAACCCCGGAGAATTCTCCGATTCCCTCCTCATCCTCCCCTAAGTTCCTTGGCTGCAGCTTTTGACCTCTGACCCGGCAGCCTCACCACGCTGCCCTCAGGGCACAACAGCCCGGTGGAACCGCCCAGCCATCACTGGAGTCCTGCTGAGTGCTTGAACCAGGTTCTGAAGGCCACACTGCTGACGCGGGGGCTGGATCGTTCTCTGTGGGGGCAGCCTGTGTGCTGCAGACTGTCCAGCGGCACTTCAGGCCTCTACCACCAGCTGCCATTTGCACCCCCAGCCCAGCAGTCACAATCCCCAAATATCCACGCAGGGCCCAGTATCTCCGGAGGGTCAATTCACCCGAGATAAGAACCACCTGGTTAAGCTGTAGGTCATGAGAACAGACATCCTAGGTGAATCCTAGGGCTTCCTTCATAGCTCAGTTGGTAAAGAGTCTGCCTGCAATGCAGGAGACCCTGGTTCAATCCCTGGGTTGGGAAGAGCCTTTGGAGAAGGGATAGGCTACCCACTCCAGTATTCTTGGGCTTCCCTTGTGGCTCAGCTGGTAAAGAATCCGCCTGCAATGTGGGAGACCTGGGTTCAATCCCTGGGTTGGGAAGATCCCCTGGAGAAGTTTGGAAAGGGCTACCCACTTCAGTACTCTGGCCTGGAGAATTCCATGGACTATACAGTCCATGGGGTCGCAAAGAGTGAATCCTGGCTCTGTCATTCGACAGCTCTGGGACCCCTGAGATATGCAAAGGAGCCCCTCTGACACTAAGTTTCCTCCTTGGTTACACGGGAATCTTAACTACCTTAGGAGCCTGCGGTGAGATTCTGGCATTTAATGTTGTTCAGTTGCTAAGTTGTGTCCGACTCTGCAACCCCATGGACTGTAGCACGCCCAACTTCCCTGTCTTTCACTGTCTCCCAGAGTTTGCTCAAGTTCATGTTCATTGAGTGGGTGATGCTTTCTAACCATTTCATCCTCTGCCGCCCTCTTCTTAGTAAGTGCAGCCTTGACACTTAATAAGCGCTCAACAAACACTACACTGCTCTTTCAATCCTCAGTTTCTACCTGTTGACCTTTATGAAAGAGACAGGCTGCAGAGGCAAGGTTCCTGAGAGAAAGGGCTCTGGCAATTTCTTCTCCCTTCGTTGCACTGTATGTCCCTTCGGAAGGCTGTTAATTCCCATGCAAGCTTAATTCGTGTCTTTCAAGCCTAATGAGATAGCTTGATTTATCTTCCCAGCCGAGTTCTGCCTAATTCCTTATCTGCATGTGGGGAGTCAGGGCATGCCATCTCGCTGACGGGAAAGCAGGCTCTGTTTGTCTGTGTTATAAATGAAGGACTACAGAATGGGGACTATCAAAGATTCACCCAGCGTGAGCAGAGCACAGGCGAGCAGATCCCAGAAGGGGTGCCCATTATCAAACAAACCAGCTAAAATATGCAACCCAAAACAGAGACTGAATGCTAACAAATCTCTGTTCTCCTCTGTGGGATTCACATCAAGAATTCCAAATGATAATAATAAGGGGAAAAGAAGGAAAGAGGAAAAAAAAAAACAAAAAACTCTATCCATTGTTTTAAGCCCCCAAAGACCAAGAGTGAACTGGGCTAAGTGACATCTCCATCTACAGTGTCCCATGCCTATCAGCTCCATGAACAAAAACTGGACCATGTTCATTTTTCGTACATCTGATAAAGTGGTCATTACGCATAGGTAGACCTTATTTATAGGGAAACCCCTTAGAGAGGAGAAAACTTAGGACTAGAATCTTTGCTTAATAGAGGAAATTGCTGAGAAGCTCTCTGATGCATCTGAAAAAACCAAACACACAAGCACAACTTTTTTGAATAGGCAACATGCAGGACTCTTGAACCACATCTTGTAGGGATGGAAGGTTAAACTTTCACCAAATGAAAACAACTTACCAGAGTCTCTTTGCCTGTAGGCCTCACATCTAAAGCAAGATATCAGGAGACCATCTCAGGCCCCATTTGGACTTTTTCCCTGGGGATAAAATGTTCTATCTTCCTCTGCCTCTCCAAAACTCAAGAATGAAAACGGAGAAACAGCCTAGTGGTTTTGCTTCTTTGGGAGGTGGTTTTAAGAAAAGAAATCTCAAATGTTTTCAGGTACTGTTGGTGAAAGAGGAAGCCGTTTCATCTTTTGGGCAGAGTATCTGCTCAAAATAAGAATGTCATTACTTAAGACCCAGCAATTCTACCTCCAGAGATCTGTCCCATAGAATTACCTGCACGAAGGGACAAAGATACACATAAAAGAACTATCTACCGTAGCAGGGACTGACAAACTGGAGCCCTCAAGCCACCTGGTCTGTACCTGTTTATTGTAAATAAAGTTTTACTAGAACCCAGTCAAATCCGTTTGTTCACACAATGCCTGCAGCTGCTTTTGTGCTACAGCAGCAGAGTTGAATAGCTGCAAGAGGGACAGTGTGGCCTTCAAAGCTGAAAATATTTACTACCTGGTCCTTTACAAAGACGTTTGCCAACCCCTCCTCTAGAACATCATTTGTGAGCACGAAAAATGGAAACAACAGAAACACTTCATGCGCAAGTGTGACTGAGGCTGTTGATATCCTGCCCACCCTGGAGGCTACCCCTAGCCTTTGTTGCTGGCATCCTACGGTGAGCGCCCGCTGCTCTCTGCCTGGGACACGCCAGTATATGCTGACCACATGACTTTCGTAGGGGTCTTGGGCCACACAAGAGCAACTTGACCTCAGAAAAGGCTGGGGACTAGGGTCAGCCACCCGGACTGTCAGCCATGCTTGCACGACTGACCCCTAAGCCAAATTCTAGACACGAAGCCTTCAGGGAGCTTCCCTGGTAGGTGATCCTCCGAGCATGTTGCCACACGTCGTTACTGGGATAATGAAATGCTGTCCACATACATTTGTAACTCATGCCTGGTCTCTCCTGGACTCTGCCTTTTGCTGATTTGAGTCTGTATCTTTTCACTGCTATGAACTGTAACCATGAGGATAACAGCTTTTCCAAGTTCTAGGAGTCCTGGAGGATCAGTGGCCTGACAGTGGTCCTCCCTCCCAAGCTCATGGATCATCTTTCACTGGCCTGCCTCCCTTTCTGGTCTCACTTGTCCAATCTCTTTCTTATCAGTATTTCCTGAGATCACCTTCCTAGTAGCCTGCTTGCACCCAAGTCTTGTCTTAGGATCAGCTTTGGGAACATCCAGACGAAAACTGGAGAGGACTAATTAAATAATTTCTGGTGTGACAATACCATGGAAACCAGCACCATGGTTAAAAATGAGACAGACCTATATATACAAGATGGAAACGTCTCCAAGACATATTGCTAGGAGACAAAATCTAGTTGCAAAACAGTATATGTAAACACAATCTCTTTTTGCTTAAAAAAAAAAAAAGAGGTGATATTGGGTTGGCCAAAAAGTTCATTCAGCTTTTTCCATACGATCATATGGAAAAACCCAAATGAATATTTTGGTCAACCCAATATATAGATTAGAAAACAATATCTGGAAGACTATTCACAAAATTGTTAAGAGGGGAAACGGAACTTTCTACTTTCTGTACTTATTATATAAGTATGTACAGTTTGAGCTTCTAACAAGAATATATAATTTGGGGAGGGGGAAAGGAAAAAAAATAAGCCTCTATTAGAGAATCTACATCAAAATCAGCAGAAGGGGCAGAAGTATGAACGGAAATCTGATAGCCTACGCTTCTTATCCCAGTGTGCAAAGTAACTTGGCTTGGTGAATCACTCAGCTCTTGAAGGGTGGTCGCTCTTCAGTGATTCAGCCTTTCTGCTACGGCCATCTGAGCTAATTGGCAGGCTTTGGGACTTGCAAATCACTCGGAAAAGTTATGGCAATCTTAACAGTCTTTTAAAAGCCAAACATTTAAAATGCAAATTGTAATACCCTGAATAAACTAATGACTTCTATCATAAACGTTGCCTGGGAGAACATCAAGTTTGCCATCTCTATCAATTCCAGGGATTGTGTTGGTGGAGAACATAGGGAATTACACTGGATATTGACTGAATCCAGAGAGCGGCTCAGAGACAGGAGGTTAGATATCCCTGCCCCCCTCCACCCTGTACATAAGGAAGCCAAGTCACTGAGCGAGCTGGTGGTAACATGCAGTATTTGCAGCAAAAAAAAAAAAAACAAAAAAAAACCCACCCTGTATACGAAGTGAATTCCTCATAACTAGATCCCTATATTTTTCCTTTTCAAAAACAATAATATCTAGAAATTTTATTGTGAGGTACCCCAAATATCCCCACTGACTGCCATGGGGACTCATTTTACTGCCATCATTAGTATATATCTGCACAATGTATTTGCTCTCACTTATCCTCATCATCTGGAGGGATTTTCCAAACAACCTGAATAATCCAGAGAGTGACAGAAAGGCACAGATGTCAACAAGGACCTATTGTATAGCACAGGGAACTATCCTCAATATCTTGTAATAACCTATAATGGAAAATAATCGAAAAGAATGTGTGTGTATGTGTATAACTGAATCACTCTGCTGTACACTTGAACTTAACACAACATTGCAAATTAACTATATTCAAATTTTAAAAAGGCATAGATGTCACAAAGTCCAAGCACAAAACCTGTGTAGACGGGGCCTCAAGTTTTCTCTTAGATCTTATTTACTCTTCATGAATTTAGACATAATTCAAATATACTTGGTCATCTGCTTTCCCCATCTGGAGTAATTTTAATCAATTTAGTGGACCGTGACTACCAGACAGATACCAGAACTTAAAAAAGTACAGTCCATTCTAAAGGCGATCAGTCCTGGATATTCATTGGAAGGACTGATGCTAAAGCTGAAACTCTAATACTTTGGCCACCTCATGTGAAGAGCTGACTCACTGGGAAAGACCCTGATGCTGGGAGGGATTGGGGGCAGGAGGAGAAGGGGATGACAGAGATAAGATGGCTGGATGGCATCACCAATTCAATGGACATGAGTTTGACATTGTAGTTTGGGAGCTGGTGATGGACAGGGAAGCCTGGTGTACTGCAGTCCATGGTGTTGCAAAGAGTTGGACATGACTGAGAAACTGAACATCAACAAATATTCCACTGTATACATGTGCTATATCTGCTTTACCCATTCTTCTGTTGATGGACATTTAGGCTGCTTCCATGTCTTGGCTATTGTAAACAGAGCTGCAGTGAACATTGGGGTGCACATATCCTTTCAGATCATGTTTTTCTCTGACATGTGCCCAGGAGGATGGTAGCTCTCTCTTCAGTTTTTTAAGACTTCATACTGTCTTCCATAGTGGCTGTACCAATTTACACTCCCACCAACAGTGTAGGAGGGTTCCCTTCTCTCCACACCCTCTCCAGCATTTACAATTTGTGGCTCTTTTTATGTTAGCCGCTCTCGCTTGTGTGGGGTGATATCTCATTGTAGTTCTGATTTGCATTTCTCTGATAATTAGCGATGTTAATATTTTTTTCATGTGCTTATTGGTCATCAGTATCTCTTCTTTGGAGAAATATCTGTTTAGGTCTTCTGCCCACTTTCTGAGTGCGTTATTTGTTTTAATAATGTTAAGCATCATGTGATCATTTGTCTTTATCATTTAAGATTCTGAATCTGTACGAAGGCTCAGTGTCCGGGTTAACGGGTCAAATGAAGTACGAACAGTTTTCTATCAAACAGTTAACACTTTAAAGCCTTTTAAAAACTGTACGTGGAAAGCATTTGGGAAGTAGAAAATTTACTCAAACCCCTTTACTTCTCCTCCCTGCCTGATTACAGGAGGGTACCAGCTGTGCCAGGAACCACTCTGAGCTGTCACACTGCTCTCCCTCCAACCTCAACAGACCTCAAAAACCCTGACAGCCACAGTCTCCGAGCATCGCCCTCTGTGTGGACCAGTGAGTCACCAAAGTCCATCTCTCTCCACCCTCAGATGCAGAGTAGACACAACCGGCACTTACACTTTCTGGAATTTCTCTCTACAGAATCACCAACATACGTGCCTCTGTGGTGCCAGTCGCCAGGGCCATGCAGTTGAGGAAGTCCCAACTGGCAAAACCAAAGCAGGATGAGAGGCTCAAGGCTTTGAAGGAGTGTGGAGAGTACCACTTCTCTACTAAGCACCTACTATGCATATGGCCCAGGACTAAGCACATCTCATGGATTAACTCACTTAGTCTTCACACCAGCCCTCTAGAGTGGCACTTCCCACCCTTTGCACTGCTGACATTTGGGGCCAGATCACTCTCTGTGATGGGGGCTGTTCTGAGTACTGCACAACGCCCTGTAGCGCCCCAGCCTCTGCCCACTGGATGCCACTAGCAGTCCTCTCCCAGCTGTGACAACCCAAAGCAACTCCAGACTCAGCCAAACATAACCCACCCCCTCCCCTTCCGCTGAGAACCACTGCTCTATGGCAGCTGCTGTCATCAGTCCATTTTACAGTTGGGGAGACCGAGGCCCAGAGGTGCAGGGAGAGTCCTGCTCCAGTCAACATCTAGGTGCCCCAAGTGAGTCGGGGCAAGATGAGGCTTGCACATGTTGATATTTGCTGTAAAAACGATTTTGTTCTTTCCTGAAAGAGCTAAACTCTTGGTTGCTAATTTAGTTTGCCAAGGCAGACGGTTCTGGAAGGAAAGCTAGATGACTTAAGAGTGTGGGTGTGATAAACACTGCAAATGGAAAAAAAAAAATCTTGATCTTTTACCAGCAGGAGCAGACTTGGCTGCTCCCCACTTTGCATGCTTGGTTCACAAGGTGATGCCCCTATAAGCAGGGAGGGCCCCACTCATGGAACCCCACCTTGTCACTGTTCCATGAACGGCACCTCTTGGGTGCTGAGTGGAGCTGCTCCCCCGTTTCTGAAAAAACTGCACTAAATGACCAAAAGCCATCCTCCCTGTTCCACAGTCCTCCCAAACTCTTCACTGGGGAGGAATCCTCACGCTTCATCAGGCTGATGTGACTTAGCTCTTGGGGAACCCAAAGCAGTCTTCATGTCCCCGCTTCCTCTCCTTCCCCGTCCCCACGGGTCAGCACTGATACCCCACAAATGTGGTACCCATTCAACTTCTGCAAAACCTCCTCAAACTTCAGTTGGTCCCCTGCGTTTGTGGACATGGAGGCTGAGCGTACCTCACCATTTAGTATAAGAGGCCTGAGCATCCACAGAGTTTGGGATTGGAAGTGAGCCTGGAGCCAACAGTCTGTAAATGCCTCTTTTTTTCTTCACCTTGAGACCTAGAAGCTGTTTCAGGTTTTTCTTTAAAACCAGGTAGGTCATTCTTTTCCAGGGCCTTGGTTTCTCCATTTACACAATAAGTGGGGGTCAAGGTCCCTTTCAGCTTTGAGATGTCTTTGGTTTGAAGACATTTCATCCATGACTTAAGGATGATGTTTTTTTACCCTTTCTTGGCTCATTCTGTGATTCACAGCAGCTGCTCAGACAGAACTTTTTCTCCATGTTTTCCCTTCTAACAGTCATCATGACAATTTAGATAATAGTATTACAATACTTTAAAATCAGCAACGCTGAATCCTGACTTCTTTTTACTAGGCACTGAGTAAATATCAATACCTTACTGACATTTCTAACTTACCACCACCATCCTGTTAGGGAAGGTGCTATTTATACCCCTGTCTTACAGATGGGGAATTAGAGGCTCACAGAGCTTAGGAAACCTCCAAGCATGGGCAGAGGGAAGTGAAACTCAAAGCTCATTTCTTCTCCTCCCATCTCAGAAAGAAGAGACGTCTCACCCATTCCTCCCTTCCACGGGCCCTGACACAAGACAAACACAAGATGAGGAGTGAAAATATTCACAACAGGTCCTCAAGCCACCATGTCAAGGCCAGAGGTGCTGAGAGTCAGAATGGTCCTAAATCCCCTCATGATGGTGCCTGGCTGGAGACCTTCACACCACCTCTTTGAGGCCCAGCAGGGCCAGGCTCACCTCCAACATCTGAATGGATGGCTGCTTCTTTAGGGGCGCAGCAGCCAAGGAGTTGTCTCATGTTTAGGGACTATTGAAAAGTATAATAATAGCAGTTAACGCTTGGAGAAGGCAATGGCACCCCACTCCACTACCCTTGCCTGGAAAATTCCATGGACAGAGGAGCCTCGTGGGCTGCAGTCCATGGGGTCGCAAAGAGTCAGACACGACTGAGCGTCTTCACTTTCACTTTTCACTTTCATGCACTGGAGAAGGAAATGGCAACTCACTCCCGTGTTCTTGCCTGGAGAATCCCAGGGACGGGGGAGCCTGGTGGGCTGCTGTCTATGCGGTCGCACAGAGTCGGACACGACTGAAGCGACTTAGCAGCAGCAGCAGCAGTTAACGCTTATATATAAGAGCTTATCATCTACCAACCCTGTTATACAGACTATCGATACACTAAATTATCTTGTCCACACAACTCTGGTTACAAGGAGAGGACTATTATTATCTGCTCGGGTCTAGAGGTCATATACTGGCATCATGGCCTGCCTCCCAAAGATGGACCTGGACAAAACAGGCTTGGGTCATTTGGGTGAAAAATTCTGGGATACCAGTACTCTGAATTGATCTAGAAAGGGAGATGTAGACACCAGGTGGGGACATCTCCTGGACTCCCTAGACTCCTTGCCTTCAGACCTGTCACCTCATCTAAAGTACAAGGCCTAGGAGAGAGGCTCCTCTTGCCCAGGTGTGCAGGCGATGCTGACTTAAAGTGTTGGATTCCTTTAATGCAGTCGTTCTCAGCTGAGGCCAATTCTGTCCCCCAGATTTGGCACTGTCAAGAGACAACTGGTTGTCACAAGTAGGGGTGAGAGGCAGCCACTGGCATCTAGAGGGTAGAAGCCAGGGATACTCCTAACCATCCTACAACGCACAGGACAACCCCTCAGCAAACAATTGCAGCCAGAAGCTGGCCCAAAATGTCAACAAGTGCAGGGGTTAAGAAACTCTGCCTTAAGGGAAAAGCATGTGTTTGGGGTTTCCTTTCTTTAAGACCGAATCCATCGACATCAAAGGAAAGTCACGAGACCCAAGAAGCTACAACGATCTGCAGGGAAAGAGAGCTGGGAGGGGAGATGGAGGGAGTGAAGCCACCTCAAGGAGCTCAGGAGGGTTTGGGAGCTCAGCAGAGAAATTTCAGAGTAAATTCAGGGAAAGAGGAAACGGGTGAAGGGGGAAGGTGCTACTGAGAATGTTGCTGTGGCTTGTGAATCAGATCGTCCTCCTTTCCCAAGAGAAAGAAGTCAAGGTTGAGATTTGTTTGACAATTCCTTCAGACCATGGCCGGACCACTTCTTCGTGCTTATGTGGAAACTGAGCCATGTGGAGCCCGCATTTACAGGGACAACATATGGTTTGGAGAATCACATTCTGATCTGTGTGTGAATCACACCGTCTAGGAGGAAGCATTTAAACGTGTGACTATAATGTAATGTGCTTGTTTTTACATGAACAACCAAAACTTACACATCTGAATGAGGGTCATCTTTGTCTCAGAGATGCTGGCCCTGCTTTGGGAGAAAATGTTCACGGCAAACTGTCTTCTGAGCTGGTTACAAGACACTTGTTAAAGCTTTAGAAGATGCCCTCGTCTTCTAAAATAATTGAGGAAATAAAGGAGAAATACCATGAACATGATAATCACTTGGAAGACTTTTAAAGAGACCAGTGCCTGGGCTTCACTCAAAGAAATTCTGTTGACTGGTTCAGGAGTGGGAGACTGGATGCCACTTTTCTGGAACTGATCCCCAGAGGATTCTCACATGTGGTCAGGTTAGACACTCTGCATTAGACGCAGATCAAAATATCCATTGGATTGGTAGCTGAACTGCGAAAAAAATCCCACATGGGATTGGTGTCAGAAATGTGAGTATGGAAAGACAGATTTTTGTTTTCACTGGGTTCCAATAAAACTTTATTTATAAAAACAGAAAGTGGGCCAGATTTGACCCAGGGGCTGTGATTTGCCCATCCCTGATCTCTATGAGGCAGTGATGCTCAAAGTATGGTCCCCAGACCAGCAGCTTCATCATCACCTGGAACCTGTAAAAATGCAAGTTCCCAGGCCCCATCATGGATCTACTGAATCAGACCCTTGTCCTATATAATTTTTCTTACTTCCCAACAGGCACTCTTCCTTAACCTGCAGTGTGGGTCAACGCAGCATGTGTCTTGAATCCTAGAGCAAGACAAGGTATCAAATCCTA
This sequence comes from Aepyceros melampus, assembly GCA_006408695.1. Taxonomy (NCBI): domain Eukaryota; kingdom Metazoa; phylum Chordata; class Mammalia; order Artiodactyla; family Bovidae; genus Aepyceros; species Aepyceros melampus. The sequence continues at coordinate 262,023 of SJXQ01003453.1, forward strand.
GTGACAGGTGGAGGCCCAGGTGGGATCGGCCGGCATGACAGTGGTAGGGCTGGGGGTGAACTCAGGTCCTGATGACCTCCTGGGTCTCTATTCTTAACTTCTCTTGGCACTTACAACATCCCAAATCATGCTTTGAAAGCCATGACACTAATTTGAATGGGTACATTCATTTTTGTGCCACACCCTGGCATATGGGATCTTAAGTTTTCTGACCAGGGATCGAACACACTCCCCCTACGTTGGAAGCACAGTCTTAATCACTGGACCACCAGGGAAATCCTAAGGGCACATTCTAGTATGTTTAAATGTCACTCTACTTTTAGAATAGATACATAAATTGTTGTATAGTTACACACTGAAATACTATATTAAAAATGTGATGAAAAACTACAAGTACACATAGTCAGATGAATAAATTTCAAATATTGAGTGAAAGAAGTGGTATGATTCCATTTCCATAAAGGTCAAAAAGAAGCAAAATGAATGTATGATAAGAGAAGTAATCACAGTAGTTCCCCTGGGGGAGGAAGCAATAACTGAAAGGGGCCCAGGAAAATTTCTGGGAACATTCTCTTTCTTGATCTGAGTGCCAGTCACATGGGTGTGTTCATTTTATAAAAATTCATGAATTGTATGCTTAAGACTAATGCACTTTTTCTATATGTATATTACGCTGCAACAAAAAGTCAATTTTAAAAAACAAGAAATGAGACTAACATCGATAGGTGACCTTGAAACGCATGAAAGAAAATGAATCAAGAGACAGAGAGGTGGAGATATGTGATGATAAAGCAAGCAGAAATCTAAGTGGTGGGAATATGGATGTTGACTGAAACATTCTTTCAAAAATTTTAAGTTTCTTATAAAATGTTGAGATTTAAACAAAGAACCCAGGGACTTTCCTAGTGGTCCAGGGGCTAAGACTCCATGCTCCCGATGCAGGGAGCCTGGGTTTGGTCCCTGGTCAGGGAACTAACTAAGACCTGGTACAGCCAAATAAATTCAAAAATTAATGAAAGAATTGAAAAAACAAACAAACAAACACATAAACAGCTCAACTGTCCTACTTTTATATTTCATAGCCTTTACTTGCTTCTTTATAGCCCAGAAATATCAACTTCCAGGTCTGGATGACCACGTGGTTCGTAGGCTGGTCACAGGGGCTCTGGATCCTGCGGCAGGAAGGCAGCGTGGTGACTCACTGGGGACACAGACGGGAGCAGGACAAGACTCCGTGGGGAGGCGGTGAAGAGCCTCCAGTGGGTCCTGCCAGCTTGTCCCAAAGACCACAGTAACCAGACCCGACTCTGCCAGAAACACTGTCCTGCACCTGAACTGAGGGGTCTCACCTCACCCGAGGATCTGTCCACTCACAGCACCAAACAAAATTCAGGTTGACTTTGGACCACTGACCACAGAGCACACCCCTGCCTTCAGTGTCTTCCTCCTTCCACAGGAAAAGCTGATCCACACCGTGAGTCACTGGGGAACTGCAAATTAAAATCACAGCCACTTGTTTCATTCAAAAACATCAGCTTACGTAGAAGAAAACCCATCCATTTTAAGTGTATCAAGTTTTCTCCCTAGCACTTAACATCATTTCTACTTGGCATAATTCAGCCATTTTGTTTCCTGCCTGTTTTGTTTACAACATTAGAGCATTCACCTGGTGAAACTTGGATTTTTGTCTGATTCGTTCATTGTTGCAAGTACAGCACCTGGCTCACAAGAAAGACTCCATGAATATTTGCTGAATGAGTATATACATTAATATGGAAAATGTCCAAGATATATTATGTGAAAAGAGCACGTTGCAGAAAAATATATTTATATATTTTGGATGTTAACAACAGAGGATGGAGATTTATACACACACACATGTGCCACATATCACACACACACACACCTAGGTGCACACATTCCTGGAAAGAAAGCTACAGTAAATTGTTGAGTTGTGACCTTTAAGTAGGGGGACTGAGGGATTTTTATTTTTTATTCTACTCTCTCCTGTATGTTTGTATTATATACACATATGCATTATACATACATATATGTATACACATTTATACATACATATCATAACAACATAAAAAAACCTCCTGTATTGGCAAGGGAGAAAGGGAAAGATATACCCAAATGAATGCAGAGTTCCAGAGAAGAAGGGATAAGAAGGCCTTCTTAAATGAATGATGCAAAGAAATACAAGAAAACAATAGAATGGGAAAGACTAGAGATCTCTTCAAGAAAATTGGAGCTTTCAAGGGAGTATTTCATGTAAGGATGGGCATGATAAAGGACAGAAATGATAAGGACCTAGCAGAAGCAGAAGAGGTTAAGAAGAGGTGGCAAGAATACACAGAAGAACTATGCAGGAAGGTCTTAAAGACTCAGATAATCACAGTAGTGTGGTCACTCACCTAGAGCCAGACATCCTGGAGTGCAAAGTCAAGTGGGCCTTAGGAAGCATTACGATGAACAAAGCTATTGGCGGTGACAGAATTCCAGATGAACTATTTCAAATCCTAAAAGATGATGCTGTTAAAGTGCTGTAGTTAATATGTCAGCAAATCTGGAAAACTCAGCAATGGCCACAGGACTGGAAAAGGTCAGTTTTCATTCCAATCCCAAAGAAAGTCCAGACTATCATACAACTGTGCTCATTTCACATGCTAGCAAGGTTTGCTCAAAATCCGTCAAGCTGGGCTAAAACAGTATACGAATAGAGAACTTCCAGATGTACAAGCTGGGTTTAGAAAAGGCAGGGGAACCAGAGATAAAATTGCCAACAGTCATTGGATCATGGAGAAAGCAGGAATTTCCAGAAAAATAGCTACTTCTGCTTCACTGACCACACTAAAGCCTTTGACTGTGTGGATCATAACAAATTCTTAAAGAGATGGGAATACAGACACCTTACCTGCCTCCGGAGAAACCTGTATGTAGGACAAGAAGCAACAGTTAGAACCAGACATGGAACAAGTGACTGGTTCAGAATTGAAAAAGGAGTTAAGACATTGTATATTGTTGCCCTGCTTATTGAACTTATATGCAGAGTATATCATAAGAAATGCTGGGTTGGATGAATTACAAGCTAGAATCAAGATTGCCTGGAGACATATCAACAACCTCAGATATGCAGATAAAAGCACTCTAATGGCAGGAAAGTGAAGAGGAACTAAACAGCTTCTTGATGAGGGTGAAAGAAGAGAGTGAAAACGCTGGCTTGAAACTCAACATTCAAAAAACTAAGATCATAGCCTCTGGTCCCATCACTTCATGGCAAATAGAAGGGGGGAAAGTGGGAGCAGTGACAGAGTTTCCTTTCTTGGGCTCCAAAATCAGTGCAGATGGTGACTGCAGCCATGAAATTAAAAGAGGCTTGGTACTTGGAAGGAAAGCTATGACAAACCTAGACAGTGTATTAAAAGGCAGAGACATCACCTTACCGACAAAGGTCTGTGTAGTCAAAGCTATAGCTTTTCCAGTAGTCATGTACGGATGTGAGAGTTGGACCATAAAGAAGGCTGAGTGCTGAAGAATTGATGCTTTTGAATTGTGGTGCTGGAGAAGACTCTGGAGAGTTCCTTGGACTGCACAGAGATCAAATCAGTCAATCCTAAAGGAAATCAACTCTGAATATTCACTGGAAGGACTAATGCTGAAGCTGAAGCTCTAATACTTTGGCCACCTGATACGAAGAGCTAATTCACTGGAAAAGAGGCTGATGTTGGGAAAGACTGAAGACAGAAGGAGAAGGGGGCAGCAGAAGATATGACGGTTAGATAGCATCACCGACTCAACAGACATGACTCTGAGCAAACTCCAGGATACAAATGAGCCTGGCATACTGCAGTCCATGGGGTCGCAATGAGTTGTACTTGACTTAGTGACTGAACAACCACCACCAACATTCCATGTCTCCTATGACCTGTCTCATCACCACATGAGGGTGACAGGGACCCATAAGCCACAATGTGGGGTGGAGTGGAGACCAGAGTGAAAAGTACTGCACTCATCTTCCCAGGAGGGTCACCGGGCCCCACCTCCCACTAAGTCAGGCCACAACACCTGTGACATGGGGCTTGTTTGCAGAGCGAGACATTTCTATCTGACCCAATGTTGATGCAGAAACAGGAAAGCCATTTGCAGTTGCACAGATGAGCACGAATTCAGCCAACATGCTCTGCCTCGGAACTCTTCACACTCAGATGGCTAAAGCAAAACCTCGAAGAATGATGAGAGGCCACAACGCCATAAGGAGAAGAAACACGCCCCAGATAGGTGCATTACAGGAGCGGACAGGCTCTGAGTCCATGCCAACCTGCCCTTCACAGTTCCTGGAGCCCACAACCCCACCCACAAACCCCAGTAGAGTCACTGGCCCCACTCCGCGTGTCCCAGCCTCAGCACCCCTGAGGTCCTCTTCTGTTCTGTACACCGTAGGATGTTGAGCAGAATCCATGGCCTCTGCCTCCTAGACGCCAATAGCTTCCCCCAAGTTGTGACCACCAAAACTGCCTCTGGACAGTGCCAGACGTCCCCTCAGTGACGAAAATTAGCTCAGCTGAGAACCACCAATCTAACTGCTTTTCTAAGTCAGTAGGTGCCCAGGGCTAGCCAGCCAAAATGTATTTGGTGAATTCAGTGCAAGAACTGCTCTTGTTAGGCTGAATTCCCCAAACCTGGAACTTGGTGGTATGGGATCTCCTGCTGACACTGACCATGAACCCATAAGTAACATGTGCTTAGGGAGGCAGAGGAGCAAGCTGGTTCAGGGTCTGGCTCGCTCTGTGGTTTGCCTCTTGGGCGCCTGTGGCAGAGATAGCCGTGTGGTCTCCAAAGCCTTCTCTTCCTGGACAAGAAACTGGACTACATTTCCCAGCGTCCTCTGCAGGGAGCTGTAGCCAAAGGAGTCTGAGAGGAAGCGGAAGTGCTAGTGGTAACTGCAAGTCCGCCTCATAAAAACTTCTTCCCATGCAAAGAGCAATCCTCAGCTCTCTCCCGCAACGACCAGCTGGAGATAAAACCCTCCAAGGCCTGAGAAGACGGCAGAGCCACAAGATGGAAGGGGTCTGGGTTGCTGAATCACTGCATGGAAGGCCACATGGGAAAAGACCCACAAAGGACCTGCAAGCAAGAAATAAGGACCACAAAACCTTGGCGGCTGATCTATTGCATCTGTTACCCTTAAGTAATAACTGGCGCCTTTTGCGTGGGTCACTTGAGCCCTCCAAGCTCCAGTTTCCTCTTCTGTAAAATGTGGATAACACCAGTACCTTCCTCATTTGGTTGTGAAGACCAGCTGAGAGAGCACTTGGGAAAGTGCCTAGGGCACAGTAAGCCTTGATTTGTGCGTGCTCCGTTGTATCCGATTCTTTGCAATCCCATGGACTCTAGCCCGCCAGGCTCCTCTGTTCATGGGGGTTTCCCAGGCAAGAATACCACAGTGGGCTGCCATGCCCTGCTCCAGGGGATATTCCCAATCCAGGGCTCAAACCCGTCTCCTGTGGCTCCTGCATTGGCAGGTGAATTCTTTACCACTGAGCCACCTGGGAAGCCCGAGCCTAATGATTAGCGTGGAGAAGAGCCACAGCTGAACTCTTGCCCCTCGCATTACCCCTTCCATGAATTCTTCTCCAAGTCACACTCAGTCACACTCCAGATCACTGGAGAATGATCTGCCCCATCTTCAAATGCCTTAGGGACACTTTGGCATTTTAGGGACAATTCTTGGGATTCCCTTGTGACTCAGCTGGTAAAGAATCCGCCTGTAATGCCAGAGACCTGGGTTCAATCCCTGGGTTGGGAAGATCCCTGGGAGAAGGGAAAGGCTACCCACTCCCGTATCCTGGCCTAACGAATTCCATGGACTGTATAGTCCATGGGGTCACAAAGAGTTGGACATGACTGAGTGACTTTCACTTTTCTCATAATGAGGCTAGGGACCCTCGTTTTATCACATGGTTGTCCAGCATTTCTTAAGCATCTTGGCCTGTCTGTACCAAAGGGGCCACCGAGAAGTCAATGTGACCCTGAACAAGGATGGAAGAGAACCCTACCCATGGATCATCTGCAGGATGTCTCTCCTCTGCTTCTCCAGCCCCAACAAAACGAGGCAGAATAAAATCTGAAAGCAGACACATAATGGGATCTTTGGCACCAAGCCAATGGACACCCTGGATGTCTGTAACTTGGGTTCCTAAGGGGAGCGGCTGAGAGTTAAGCCCCCAAGACACCCCTCCCCACCCTGCTGTTCCTCTTCTCCAGCCAGTGTAGACACCAGCTCCTGGAGACAGAGGGAAGGCTGAGCCTTTCCACCCACTCTGCCTATTCTTCACCCACCTGTGTGCTTTTTTTCCTCCTGGTAAATCATGTCCTTGCCTAAGGCCATCTCTAGACATAATCGCCATTATAAGTCAACTACATTCTGTCCTGATTTAATGCAGGGGGTAGGGGTCAGGCAGACACCCAGGGAGGCAGTTTTCATGTCAACTTACAAACAGGGGAAGAAAATTACACCCACTGTGCATCTGCTGTGTGCCAAGTGTCCTGCACTCGTGTCAGCTCACCCATCCTCCGTGAAGGCAGGAGCCATATCTGCCTTGCTCACCTCTGCGTCTCCAGTGCTACACAGCCTTGGGTGTGCGGGAAGTGGTCAGTAAGTCCTTATCCCCTAAGGCCCCTCCCTCGGCCCCTACTTATCACTGACGTCACTGCAAGAGTTACTCCCCTCATTAATGTGCTCTGGTCACTTTACCTTCTTTTCTTTGAACAAGGTCATTGTTACCTCAGGGCCTTTGCATATGCCATTTCTTCTGCCTAGCATGTCCCTCTCTCCCAGCCCTCTGCAGGGCTGGTCCTCTCTCAGCTTCCCTGGTGGGACTCTGTAGCTCCCAAAACAGGGGCTCTTGGTTCGATTTCTGGTAGGGAACTAGATCCCCCATGTCACAACTAAAGATCCCACATGCTGCAACTAAGACCCAGCTCAGCCAACAAGTAAATATTAAAAAAATAATAATAAAGTAATGCTCCAGGTCCCCTCTGTTGCCTTCCTTTACTCTTCTTTAGGTGTGTGTGTGTTTCTTGTTTATCTCACCCCAGCTAGGATGCCAGCCATGAAAGGATGGATTATTTCTAGCTTTCTGTTATTTCTCTAGCAACTAGGCACAGCACCGCAGCACAGTAGGGTCTTGATAAATATTTGAGGCTGTATAACCTGGCAGTGGAGAGCCCAGATTCTGGATCCAGACAACCCGAGTCTGAATGCTGGCTCCAGGGTCTTGAATCCGGTCCCCATCCTATCACTCAGTTGCCTCACTAACCTGATGATGATACCCACATCACAGTGTCTCCATGAGGATTAAATACGTTAATTCATGTGAAAACAGTTGGTGTAGCTCCTGGCATATAGGGGATGCTACATGTGCCATTATCCTTGTTAAAAACTGAATGAACAGGGTTGGGGAGGGGAAGGGTGAGGAAGAAGACAGTCAAAAGGTATAAACTTCCAGTTGTAAGATAAATAAGTACTGGGCATGTAACGTGCAACATAATGACTATAGTTAACACAATATGATACACAGGAAAGTTAAGAGTTCTCATCACAGGGGGAAATTTTTTTTCTTTTATAAAATTGTATCTATAGGAGATGATAGATGTTAGAAACCTATTGTGATCATTTCACAATTTATATGTAAATCAAACCCTCCTGCTGTACGTCTTAAACATGTGCAGTGATGTATGTCATTTAGTTTCCAATAAAACTGGGGGGAAAAAAGAAATTTAAAATAAGAAACCAGAGGGGGAAATGAACAACTCCAAGATAGTTTCTATATGCGTCTGGAAAATGAATGGCAGCTCAAAGATATTAAAAGTGACACAGCAACCAAACTCTGGAATCTGGTTTTCTGATTTTGAAGATACAGCAAATACCACTACACTATACCTCTGGAAATACCACTACAGCAAAGGCTTTCCTTGAAATATAGAGAGACAGGTAACACTACAGCTTGTGCTTGCAGGCCCTGGCATTTTAAAGGTTAAGCCTTCTTCAGCTAACTGGAAGCTCTGGGTTGGCAGGGCCAGGACAAGGCAATGGACAGAAGGGATGTCTGAAAGGATACTCTTGATTTCTGCCTTTATTCCACACACAAGCCCGCCCTCTCTCCCAGCTGCTGGCCTCGGCTGCCAAGCCTGACTGCTTGCAGCCAGCACTGAGGTACAGGCAAGGCCGAACCTGACCTCCACTGGCTCCCCTTTCTCACTCCATGTAGCTCAGGCCCTGAGGGACACAGATGACTGGCTAAATCCCCAGCCCCCTGATGGTAGCCCTCATGGGGACTTGTCTGGAATGAGGCTTCATCCAAAGGCACCAAAATCATTAAACAGCCAGGCAAGTGGAATAAAGGTCCCCAGGAACTCGGGCAGCTGGCCTGGTCTTCAAAGGCTGCCACTGCAACCCAAAATGAATGTTTAAGATCCAGCCAAGTTATACCCCCTGAGTGGACTCTGGTAGCCTCAAGGAGCTCTCTGGAGAAGAGGTGAGGTGGGGGTGCTGCTGGGGGCTCCATGTCCTGCAGGGGAGCCCCACTATGACAGGTCTTCACCCCTACCTCCTGATGACTTGGCCTCTACCCATGTGGAAGGTCAAAGCCACAATCCACTGAACCCTCACCAAGCATGGTGGCCAAACATGTTGCAAACACGATTTCCTTTTGTCCCTGCAACACCCTATGAGGTGGCAGCTGAGATCTACAAATAAGGAAATCCTAGTTCAGAGTCGAGTAGCTTGCCAAGATAGGGAATTGTCCTTTACATCTAATCCACTGGCATGTTTTGTTGTCTCTGCCAATGTAATTACATCCCATCGCATCATTTCTCTGAAACCCTTCTGCCACTTCCCTGGCCCAAGCCACCTTCACCTCTCCCCTGGATCATCAGCATACAGCCTCACACATGGACTTTTTACTCCCCTACCAGCTCCCTGACAGCCTATTCTCAACAGCTGGAATGAAACTTTAGAACATTATCGAAATCCTTCACTTCCCAGTCCACCCCCTCCACCGCCCCGCTCCCGCCCAAAAGTGTCGCAAAGCACCTGGGAAAAGTTGCAAGCTTCTGGCCCTACAGGTTCTATTTGATCTGCTCCCTCCTGCTTCTCCATGTATTGGAGTAACATGGGAGAAGAGAGGAGGGTCTTCTTGCTATTCAAACTGTGGTCCTCATACCAGCACTGGTGCCATGCAACATATTAGAACTATAATACTCAAATCCTATCTATCTCAGACTTATTGGGAATCTGCATTTTAACAAGATTCCCCCCAGGTGATTCATACACACTGTATGCTGAAGAGTCAGTTGGAACCAAATAGACTGAGTGGGAAGCTTGGCTCAGCCACTCACCAGCTGGGTGACTTGGCACAAGTGACTAGTTACTTACTGTGCAATGAAGAATTCACTTACCCCAAGCGAGGTCTGGTCTATGCCCTTGGCTCCCGGGAGGTGATCTCCAAGACCCTGGAATGTCTGGCAGGCATGCCTTTGTGTGCTTGGGGGCTCTGGCCGTGGGACTAACAATGTGATTTATGAAGGGAGCTTTCAGGCACTCAGTTCAGTTCAGACCCCTGATGACTGAGGCACAAGTTGGACCTCCAGGCGGCACTGGAGACGGAAGGTCGGCCACTGGACGGAGTGTGATCAAGCCCCAGTTAAAACTCTAGATATCAAAGGCTCCTTGGTTGGCAATACAGTGCACACTGTCACCCCCTTGTGACCAGGCGAGGTACTGCCACCCATGACTGCACAGGAAGAGGATGACAGGACCCTCTGGACTCTGCCCTGAGCGTCTCTTTCCTCAGTTCAGGTCAGTCGCTCAGTCGTGTCCAACTCTTTGCAACCCCATGATCCGTAGCACGCCAGGCCTCTCTGTCCATCACCAACACCCGGAGTCTACCCAAACCCATGTTCATCGAGTCGGTGGACGGATTCTAACTTGCATCCTTTTGCTATCATAAAACTGTAGTCTAACTAGTGCTTTCCTGAATCCTGTGTGTCGTTCTGGAAATTATTAAACCTGAGTGTGGTTACAAGGCTTGTGAATTTGCTGCCAACTGGCCTGAAGTGAAGGTGGTTCTGGGGATCACTGAGCTGGGCGTCTTGTGGGGATGCTGTCTCAGTCTTTGCAGTGGATTTAACTCATTGCATTTCCCTTCTCTGAGCTTCAGTTTCCCCAGCTGAAAAATAGCCATCAAAGAGATCATACCTTATATGGTGCTGAAAAATAAGTGAGATATAGGAGGCTCACGATAACTACAAATATGACTATTCCCATTGTTCAGACAAGAAAACTGAGGCTCGGAGAGGTAAAGCAACTTGCCTGCAGTCACACAGAGTGTGAAGCTAGATGTAGCTGACCTTGTCCACATGCAATACTGTCTACTCGTGACGTGTTGATGCTTTCTGGGAAGGGAAGGACAGTACTGGTTCTACTGAGCTGGAGTCATTCACCCCCATCCCAATGCTCCCCACTGTTTCTCTTCTCTCCTGAGATTCAATGTGACATGAATATTAGACTTTTTAATATTTCTCCATAAGTCTTTTTTCTCTTCGTTCCCTCTCCCCTGCCACCACTCAGAGAATTTTTTATTCTCTGTTGTTCAGATTGCCTAATTTCTCCTGATCTCGCTTCAGGTTCACAAACTCTTCCCTCTGTTATTTCCATTCTGCTATTGAGTCCATCCAATGAATATTTTATTTCAGTTATTGTGCTTTTCAGCTCTAAATTTTCCATTTGGTTCTTTTTTATACCTTCTATTCTTGTATCTGCCGGTCTGCTGATCTTCTGTATCTTTTCATTCTTTTCAAGATGGTTCACCCTTACTTTCTGAAGCATGGTTATAATAGCTGTTTTAATGTCTTTGATAATTTCAACATCTGGGTCATCTTGTGGTTAATGTCTGTTGATTATATTAACTCTAGGAATTTGTCAAATTTTGCTCGGTCTTCATACATCAGGTAATTTGGGATTGCAACCTGGGTATTTCAAATCTTATGACAGTATAGGTGTTGTCCCAATTCTATTGATATTTTGATCTTTTTTACTTGTAGCAGGCAACTGATCACAGGCCAGGCTCAGAGCACAAGTTCTAATCTGCCTTCATGTGCTGTTACTCCAGTGAAAGGCCAGTTTTCAAAGCCTTTGCAGTGTTATTACTCTCTGCCCATCACGTGCACCCCCCCAGGGGCCAGCTCAGGACCTGGGTGGTGGTCCACCCTGCGGTTCTGGGCTCAGTCTCTGATATACTGTGTGGGGTCATCTCCGCTCCTGCTCAGCCTGAGGATGAGTTTAGGAGTTCACACACAAGCTCACTGGATCCCTTCTGGAGCTGCATCCTCTCTGCATCTTTCCCACTCTGGCGCCCAGGGATCCACTTTCAAGGCCCTCTGGCTAGAAAGCCGAGGCTCTAGTTTCCCCACTCTGCTGCTCACTGCCCAAGACCAGGTCTGGATGGAGCCAAGTGCCCACTGCCAGCTCCTCACACACTTCCACCCCCACGGCACTGCAGGCAGCACAAGCTGGCCTGGTTCTGGCACAGAGTCCACAACAGCTTTAGTGTCTAGCCCTGGCTCCTGGACACTATAGCTTCTGGCAGATGTGGCATGCTGGTGTGTAGGTGAGGAGTCAGATGCTGAGCTGAGCAGCTAACCTCAAAAGTGTCAGCGTTTTGATTCTCATGCACTTTGCAATGATTAGAACAGCAGGTATGAATTTCCAAGCAGTTATTTCTGGAGGGACAGGTCCACAAGCTGACCTGTGTTTGATTCCCATAATAGGAATGATGTGCTGGATTTTATACAAGAGAAAGCTGGGATTCAAAGATGTGGAGTAATTTTCTTGAAGTCACACAGCTGGTTCATAGTGGGGCCAAGGTTCAAACCCAAGTCTGGGTCATTCCAGGGTCCACTCCTCTATGGTGGTCCATCCATCTCACCATCATCATCATAATCAATCCAGTATTTATTGAGCAGCAACTATGTACAAGGCATTGCCCAAAGCTTTTTACTTGAATTGTTGAGACTGGAAGAAACAAAGGAGGAACCTGAGGTCAGAAGAGAGATTTCAATCGCCCAAGGTCACACACACTTGCTGAGTGGTAAAGGTGACATCTGAACCAAATTGCACGCTTCAATCCATACTCAGAGCAACCATCTCTCTAGGAGGCAGAGATGGGCCTGCTGCCCAGTGAGCAGGTCCAGGAGGGGAGAAGTCAGAGCATGCAGGAGGCTGCAGAGAGGAGGCAGAGCATAGGTGGGCCAAGGCCAGACGTTGGGGGACATCTGTACCCTGGAACAAATCCTCAGCATCTCGATCCCAAGGGGGCTTCTGGCTCTCACAGAATGGCCATGCCCCTCTCAGACTGGCTAGCCCCCTCTCCTCCATTGGAAAACCACTGCCCCACGTCCCAAACCCTGACGCTTTTCCAGCATGTCCTCTGGTGTCCATTCAGCTCTGAGGTCTTTCCAGGCAAGAGGGCGGCACACTGTGCTCCAGATCTCCCTTCTCATTCTCCTCCACGCCTCTCTACCCGTCTCATCTCACCAGCAGATTCAATTAACCAATTTGATGCTACAGCTGCAGAAAGCCAAGCAATTATGGAAAACAGACCAGGTGCCTTGGAACTCACTCTCAGAGAGAGGTCTGGGAGGCATCCAAGCAGACAGCGGGATGGGGAAGGAGGCAGAACAGGAAGGCAAATGCTTGCCAGTCCAGACCGCACAAGAGATCCACTTGGGGAGCTTTGAAAGATATACCCGCCCCATCCAAGATACAGGTGCTCTGGCTGATGTAGTTGCTCTGGGCCTGGGCATCAGGATATTTTTAAGACCCCATGTAATACTAACGTACAGATGGGGTTAGAAAATCTAATGATGTGCAGAGGTTAGGATCACTGCTGGAGAGTGTGATTCTTTCTAACACAGGCAGAAAGACGGTCACTCACCCTAAAGCACTTCCTGGGTCTCTATGTATCTGCTTCCCAAAGTGTGGTCTGTAGACCTCAGCATCTGCATCACTTGGGTGCTGTCAGAAATGCAGAATCCCAGGCCCCACCCCAGACAGAGTCAGAATTGCATTTTAACAAACCCCTGGTGGATGCCTGTGCATGTGAAAATTTGAGGTACCAAGTTTTCCAGTTCTAACCACAGACGCTGAGAGTTGGTAAAAAGCTAGGAGTGTCAGTCATTGCCTGATTTCCCTTCCCAGGTGCTGTGCAGCTGCTCAGCGCTGGTTATCACTGAAGGCTCCCTTTCTAAGCCTATGCACAGGTCAATTCCTGTAGCAGCTGCCTTGAGAAACTCTAGCAGGTTTGGGGGCTCAGCAGGGCACGGGTCTTCCTGCTCACCCCTGGCAGCCCGTGAGCACCAGGCTGAAGTGTGAAGTCAGGCTCAATTTCTCCTCCAGCCCTGCCTGACCTCGCCTCCCTCCCTACACCCTACAGTTCCCAGCCCCCACAGCACCTCCTCTCACTCCCCAGACTGACTCGGGCACTCTGCAACAGGCCCTGCTCTCCGCCTCATAACCCTCAGACCAATTCACAATGAGTTTGTTACTGCTGTGGCATTTGACTAATGTCCCTCTGCTAGAAGCAAGCTCCGTGAGAACTTACTTACTTGTCATGAACTGGTGGTCTACTGAGTAAGGAACATCTAGCGGCAGAGGATGAGATGGTTGGATGGCATCACCGACTCAGTGGACATGAGTTTGAGGAAACTCCAGGAGACAGTGAAAGGCAGGGAAGCCTGGCATGCTGCAGTCCGTGGGGTCACAAAGAGTCGGACATGACATACCGTCTGAACAACAACAGCACACAGTATTTGCTCAAAAAAAAGTCATTCAGTGGGGACTGATGCCTGGTTGGCTCCTGGCCCAGGGAGCTGGACCCTCCCCGCCCCCAGTTCTGGCATCAGAGGCCACCTATAGGCAGTGGTCCCTACCCCTGCCGCTCCCAGCTGCTGGGAACCTTTTCTAAGCTAACTGCCTCTTGACTGCAGTCACCCGATGAGGTCGAGCTTTGAATGCTTTTCAGAAGGCCGGGTCAGAGGATCAGGACATGAACTTCAGTTACTTCTAATCTAGCAAGCGCCCCCAAATTCACCTCCAAGCAGACAGACGGTCTTCTTCTGACACCAGGAAGGAGAGTGATTGGAAGAGGAGAAAATACCCCACCCAGGTAAGTCTACAAAATAAGTGCTTCCTTCCCTTTTTGAGCTTTCCACAGAATCTCAGACTCCAAACTGACAAAGTGGCTAGAACAAAGTATTTATTTATAATAACCCATCTTCTTTCGGAAGCTTTAAGATGGCATCTAGCTGCATAAATTTGGTGTCTGTCTAGTAGTAATAAGAGTAGCCACTACTTAAGGAGCACTTTCTCTGAGCTGAGCACCATTCTAAGCCTTCATATGTATTAATTCATTTGGGGCTTGACCACACTCTACTGAAGTCAGGACCACTGTCCCCATCTTACAGATGAGGAAGCTGAGGCAAAGAGAAGCTGAGAAAAGTGCCAAGATCACAGAGTGAACCCTGGGAATCTTGCTCAAGGATCTGGCCCCTAACCACTGTTCTTAACCCTTCAGAGAGGACAGTCTGCGAGGGTCCGGCCTCAGCCTCCAGGAACTACTCGGAAACCCTGGGGTTCTACGGAGCTTAAGCTGATTTCTTCTCTTTCTCTTTTTTTTTTTTTTTTAAATTGTGGTAAAATGCATGTAACATAAAATTTACCATTTTAAGGTATGCGTGCATGCGCAGTTGTTTCAGTCAAGTCTGACTCTTTGCAACCCTATGGACTGCAGCCCAGCAGCCTCCTCTGTCCCTGGGATCCTCCAGGCAAGAACACTGGCGTGGGCTGCCATGCCCTCCTCCAGGGCTCTTCTTGACCCAGGGGGCGAACTCGCGTCTCCTGCATCTCTTGCACTGCTGGCGGACTTTTCACTGCTGAGCCATCCAGGAAGCCCCAAGGTATACAGTGGCGTTAAGACAATGCACACGGCGCAGCCATCACCACCATCCATCTCCAGAATCTTTACATGCGCCCAGGCTAAAATTCTCTACCCATTAAACACTAACTTTCCATTCTCCCCTCCCCTCTGCCTCTGATAACCTATGCTGCTTCTGTCTCTTAGCAGTTTGATTACTCCAAGTACCTCACAGGAGGGGAATGATACAGTATTTGTCCTTTTGTATCTGGCTTATTACTTAGCATAATGTCCTCTAGGCTCATCCATGTGGGAGCATGTATCAGTGTCCCTTCTTGTAAGGCTGAGCAACATGCCATTGTATGTATATACACCATGTTCTGTTTATCCATCTATGCACGCCTCAGTGGACACTTAGGCTGGCCACTCCTCAACCCCCACCCCTCCTCCTCTGCTCTTTTTAGCTGATGTGAATAAGGCTTCTATGAACACGAGTGTGCAAATGTCTTGAATTCTGCTTTCAATTCTTTTGGGCATATACCCAGAAGCAGAAATGCTAGATCATATGGCAATTCTATTTTTAATTTTTCAAAGAGCTGTTATCAAGCTACATTTCTTGTTTTCTTTCCTTTCTTTTTAGCTCCTACTGCCAGTAACAGCCCAATAACCTCAGTGGCCAACTCCACTTTACTTTCTAGAAGGTCTCTGGACCGCACGCTGCTGTCTCAGGAATCAAAAAGCCATTTCCCCCCTCTTTTCTTTTAAACTTCAGCTGCAAAAATTGCCTGATTGAAAACTGCTGAAGAACCTCATCCCACACAGGAACGAACTGCTCAGAAAGCCCAGCCCACCAGCTAATTACAGGCTTTTACTGGGATTCTCCGCAAACGCTTAAATTGCAGATCAACCTTCCCTTTGTTAGGAAGTGTTTGGAAACATGCTAATGGGCTGGGTTTCAGATCCTTAGCCTGGAGGTGACAGCTCTTTCCCCAGCTGATAAATAAAGCAAGTTAGAACCTCATGGATTTGAATTCTGAAGAGTCACAGTTTTGCTGAGATAGCTCCTAGCTCAATCCACATTTCTCTGTTATTCCAGCCAGTGGTCTTTCTGCAAATGCCACCCTAGCGGGGATTTTCACCCAAAGCTGTGTGTGGTTCGGAACCCTGACTGAGCATTAGAACTATCTGGGGTGCTTTAAAATACAGATATTTCTAAAAGCCCAGGACCCCAGCTCTGTGGTGGGATCTGGCCACTGGCAGCAGGTGAAAACTCCCAGCTGATTCCAAAGCGCAGCCAGACTTGAGACTCCCTCGCTTAGGGGAACACGTAAGTCTGCAATCCTTCCTACTCTACAAAGAATATTTTCAATGGGCTTTTAACCTGAAAAACCTGAGCTAAGGCCTTTAAAGGAGAGAAGCAGGTCTTCCACGAATGGAGAGTACAGGCCTTGTCTGATGGCCACAGATGGCAACAGCCCCCTGGAGCTGGGGTTGCTGCTAAGTCGCTTCAGTCGTGTCTGACTCTGTGCAACCCCATAGATGGCAGCCCACCAGGCTCCCCCGTCCCTGGGATTCTCCAGGCAAGAATACTGGAGTGGGTTGCCATTTCCTTCTCCAATGCATGAAAGTGAAAAGTCAAAGTGGAGCTGGGTTTGGGGGGGTGTCAAAACAGGGATGCAGGGTGTGAGCTGGGGTGGGGGATGGGAGTGCCGCTACGGTTTGAGACTTCGGCTGTATGGGCTTCACATGTGGGATCTAAAGTGGCACAAAAAATAAATAAACTCAGAACTGTATGCAATATTTTCTGTCCTTCTGTGTATTTTTTCCGGGGAGGGTCCTCCAGAGTTCCTATCACGGGCTCTGATGCTCTGTCACACACTTCCATCCCTGCTCCTTGGCTTTTTTGTCATAGTCTGCCACATGATGGTATATGATACAGTTATTAAAAATAAGGACTTCGATCCATCCATATCTGCATTGATCTGGAGGGAATGAACACATTCACTGTTCCTGAAACAGGAGCAAGTGTCAGAATGACGGCCACAGAATGGTCCAGAAACCTCCACAAGAGAGCAGGGATTGCTAAATACACAGTTTTGAGATTAATGAATAACTCTTTAAAAGAACTGACTCTTCCATATGTGGATGACCTTTGTGTGAACAAGGAGAAAAGTGTGGAGTGGGACACATCAGGGCGTTAAAGGTGGTGACTTCAGGGAGAAGGGCCTGGAAGGAGGTGGGAAGAGAGTGTAATTTCCTGAGGGCCAAGGGCTTGCTCTGTGCTTGACACAGTGCTCAGCACTGATTATGAATGGATCTCTTTTATCTAGGTAACAGTCCTTTAAGGTCTCCTTGTATGGTTTCCTTGTTTTACAGACGAGAGAACTGAAGCATATAGATCTTGCCCAAAGCCATAAAGTTAGGACCCAGGCTATGCAGTGAACCCCTCTGTTCTTCTGATTCTCCATTCATACACTTCTTTCAGTTGTATCACTCACAAGCATGTGATACTTTGGTCATAAAATTTTAAGTAAGATATAAAAGTGTCAGGACTTTCCACATGGGCTCTCTCAATGCCCCCCTCCCCCAATCCCTTCCTGATCTAAACATGCAGTAAGTCCTTTATTCTCAGGAGGGAGGGAGGAATCGTGTTCCATGCTTGGATCCAGTCTTGGTTCAATATGGCTCCCACTGCCTGCTCGCCACCTTTAAGGAGTCAGTGGAATCCTTGTCTTCTGTCTTGACCTGAAACACTGTGGAAAGCGGGGTCCCTGTCTGTTGGTAACTCAATCTGGACAGAAGCCATCACAGGTTCTATCAGAAATCATTACCTCTGCTAGGGCAGGCGGCCCTGATTGGATGCAGACTCTCGGGGTGACAGGTCTTGACAAACCCCAGATCAGCCTGCCTGGAGGGGTCTTGGAACATGGAATATCTGCAGTCTTGTGGATGAGAGGCAATAAGGTTTCAGTGGAAGGACTGCATGCAGGATTTTTCGGTTATGGCCTGCTTTCTTGGGAGACCTGTAAGCCAAGGACTCCAGACTGGATCTAAACAGATGATCGTTTCCAATTACTCTGGAGCAAGACTCCTCAAAATATGAGGTCAGATCCCTAACGCCATTATGACCTTGGTGCTTAAGGAAATGCAGATCCCTTGATCTTAGGAGCTAGCAAGATCAGAGTTTGAATCCTGTCTACCAGCTGGAGCCCCTGGGTTGATTGCTCATGTTTTAAGCCTTAGCCCCTTGCCCTGTAAATTATGAGGATGATGTTGACTTGACAGGGTGGACTATGATGAATATTAGCAATAATACAGGTGAAGTCTGTGAAAAGGACACAGGAAATAGTAACCATTACTTCTATTAAATCTATGTGGTGGTGGTGGATAAAGGCAGCTTCTAAATGGCTTCAGTGACCCTTACCTCCCAGTATCCACACCCTTGTATAATCCCCTCCTCTTGAATGTGAGCTGGACCTAGTGAGTTGCTTCTAATGAGTGGAATATGGCAAAAGCGATAGGTTGTCACTTCCAAGACTAGGTTACAAAAGGACTATAGCTTCCCTCTTGCTCATCCTCTCTTACCCCCTCATTCGCCCACTTTAAGCCAGTTGCCATATTGTAAGTTGCCCTAAGAAGCGGACCATGTGGTAAGTAATTGGGCAAGGTCACTGGTCAATATCCAGGAAGGACCTGAGGCCTCAAGCCAACATTCTGCAAGGAACTGAATCCTGCCAACAACTATGTGAAGAAGACCGAAAACAGATCCCCACCCAATCTTCAGGTAAGCCTTCAGATGAGACTGCAGTCCCAGCCAATACCTTAACTGCAGCCCTGTCAGAGAACCTCAGCCAGAAGCACCGAGCAAAGCTATGCCTGGATTCTTGACCCACAGCAAATATGAGATAATAAATATTGATTGTTTTGAACCACTAAAGTTTGGGGTGATTTTGCAGAAATAGATAACCAACACATCCTGGAAACAGTAGATTAAATTATACTTTGGAAACAATAGATTCAGCCAGAGTGTGGCACCTGAAGTCTTTACTTAAATGCCATGTCCTCTGGGAAGCCTTTCAAAATCCTCCTCTCTGAGTTAGGTGATTGTATTTTCTTATGCTTCCCTATTAGACCATAAGTTACTTGAATCATCATATCATCAAAGCTCATATAGTACTTAGGACTATCTCAAAGTCATAAGTCACTTCATCTTCACAACAAACCTATGAAACAAGTACTATTATTGCCCACATTTTGTAGATAACAGAAACTGAAGCTCAGAGGGCTAAGTAACTTGCCTAAGACTTTAATAATTATGTGGAACTGCCAGGAAATCTGGCTTCAAAATTCACATTTGTAATGATTATAGTTTGTGGTTCTCTAAATCTTTTCCAAATTCACAAATGGCGAGTTCAAACCCAGGCAGCTAAATACCAGACATCAAGTTCTTAAATAGCACCCTCTCAAGATCACCTTCTATCCCTAGGACAATAAGTTGAATATGTCTCACCTGTAGTTCTCAATGTCTGGAACACTACCTACCTGTAAACACTAGGCTGGCATTTTCCAGTTCTTCTTGGGGAACTTTGAAGCTGAAGGATTCATTGTAAAAGGGATCGATTGTGCCTCTTAAGAAGGATGTCTTCTTTGTTTTCACAAGCTTGAGTCCATGTACCAGCTGAACTTTCACAAATGGGTCTGAGAATAGAGTGTTGGAGATCATGAAACCCAATCCATCCATTCACCTAACTTTCCAACCATTTGACCCAGTGACCTATCCATTCTGTCATCTTTCATCAGTCCATCCATTCCAGGTTTCCACTCCTCCTTTCATTCATCCATTTCCCCATCTATCCACATATTTTTTTCTTTTTCCCATCCAGCTTCTTCTCTGCTCACCCTTTTCTCTCTTTCTCTAAGCCATGCAAGATTTACTGAGCTCTCCGCATGTGTCAGGCATTGTGTTCATTTTACAGATGAAGAAACTGAGAACTCAAATAGGAAACGATTTGCGTTAAGATAAGGCTAGTGGAACAATAGCTAGACCCAGAGCCTGTCCTAGTTTTTCTGCCCTTAGAGGCCCATCATCATGTCAGTGAGCCCAAAGCTCATACAGGGGAAAAGAGAGATGGCAGAATTATAACTATTACTCTTAGATCACTTTACAGCTTACAAAGAAATTCATGTACATTATCTAATTTTATGTTCGTCTAAACAACCCAACAAGATAAATACTGTTATCTCAATTTTTCAGACAGAGAATTGAGGTTTACAGAGGTTAAGTAACTTCCCCAAGGCCATATCATTATAAGAAGTAGAACTAGGATTTGGTTCCAGGCAGTTTTACTCAGCAGCCCTTAATCATCCTATCATATTGACTCTCCCACTGTGGTGAATCTGAAACTTTCCAGCTTTAATACCATTCCCTCCACTGGCCCCTTCAAAATCTGTTTTTAATATGTGGTTTTTGAGAATACAAGTTGTCTTCTAAATTCAGCTGTCACTTTATAGCAAAAGTAATTTATTTTAGCTATTGCACTTAGAAAAGACTCTATTTCCACCACTGAGCTGAAGAGATCCCAGCAACCATGACTGCTTCCACGATAATATCCTTTGCTGTCATGGGAAAGCTACATGAGGAGGGAATGTAATCTGTTCTATTTCATTAAAAGTCACGTTCAGATTGGTGTGTTATAGACATTTGAAATACAGCAGTGTTTTCGGAGCTGGGATATATAAAGATGTACGCTACACTTGAAATGAGCTAGAAAAAGAACCTCAAAGGGTGTCCACTGGTCTCTCGGACTAGAAAGCATTGTCAGCACACACTACCACCACCTGGAGCGTGGGGTCTCCACGGGCATAGCATCTGGAAAGTGAAAGTGAAAGGGGCTCATTCATGCACCACTCTTTGCAACCCCATGGACTATGCAGTTGCAGTCCATGGAATGAATTCTCCAGGCCAGAATACTGGAGTGGGTAGCCATTCCCCCTCTTCAGAGGATCTTCCAGACCCAGGAATCGAACCGGGGTATGCTGCATTGCAAGCAGATTCTTTACCAGCTGAGCTACCAGAGAAGCATAGCATCTGGACAGGCAAGTAATTTCCTCCAGGCCGCATGTGTACAAGGAGGATCTAGATTTCAATAGTTATCACACCTGGTCTTGATCAAACTCCCACTTCTAATGGAATGATATCATTTACCTGCCTCATCCTAAGAGACATCTGATCGTTTATTTTATCTCTTGAACTAACAGACTAGATCTGGATACTATTTTATTCTCAGAAGTTCCTATTAATTAACAGCATCCAAGATGCAGAAAAAGAAATCAGGTCCCTTGTGTCAAACAAACACAGATGCCTTGTTAAAGCAACAGCAGAAGGAGGGGCCAACTGTACCTGAACCTTGGCTCACATCTGTCTGAAGAAGTTGCTTGGCTCGAATGACATCAACATTCAGCCTCCCAGCACTCGGGAGATAATTCAGTGACAGGAGCAGCTCCCCGAGTTCTACCTCATTCTGTGGAGAAAGGATAGAATCAGGACGTTGCATTTTTCTTGTTTCTTTTGCACCTCTCATGCAGGAAATTGATTCCAGCAGTTCACAAATGGACTTCTATGGGTGGATCAGCTGACAGAGGGTACCTCTTTTTCTGACTTCTTTTAGCCTCTTTCCCCAATTATTTTCTTCCATTCATCTCAGAAAGTCTGTTCTGCTTTCAGAATATTTAACAGCAGCAACAACATAGTAAGAACAAAGGCATCAGTAATGATAATAAATAAATATCACATGCCAAGTACTGTGCTGAGGACTTTACATGAAATTATTAGTTCCATCTTCACATTTAACAGAAGAGGAAACTGAGGCTTGGAGGAGACAGAGGCTCGGAAACATGTCCCAGGCCACACGGCTAGAAAGCGGTAGTGCTGACACTTGGACCTAGGGAAGCTGATTCCAGACTCTCTGACCACTGCGCTATTCTGCCTCCCAGCAGGATACCAGGGAGGCAGACCACCCTGCAGGGAAACCATCCTGCAGGTTCTCATATTGTTTTGAAGTAATTCCCAGACATTATATTATTTTATCTGTAATATTTTACCGGTTGAGAAATCTGTTCTCAACCTGCAGGCTGAGCCCACAAAAAACCTATGCTTCTAGCCTCACCACAGCAAGCTCGGACGGGGACGTCACTTGTTGAAGAGTATCCGTTCCTTCGCTGTTGCTGCTAAGTCACTTCAGTCGTGTCCGACTCTGTGCGACCCCATAGACGGCAGCCCACCAGGCTCTGCTGTCCCTGGGATTCTCCAGGCAAGAACACTGGAGTGGGTTGCCATTTCCTTCTCCAATCATGAAAGTGAAAAGTGAAAGTGAAGTAGCTCAGTTGTGTTCGACTCTTAGTGACCCCATGGACTGCAGCCTACCAGGCTCCTCCATCCATGGGATTTTCCAGGCAAGAGTACTGGAGTGGGTTGCCATTGCCTTCTCCTCCTTCGCTGTTAATACAACCAAACTGTGGGAAGCTGTGGAAAGTTCACATACGCACCCAGTACATGACTCCATCCTTCCAACAGTACCAAGAAACAAGAGGCCCCCACTTCTTTATTCCTGTAAACATTTTTTTAATTGTAGAAAATTTCCAATACAAGTTAAATAGTCCAGTTTAATTAATCTCCATAGACCCATCACCCAGTTATACCAATTATCAACACGTTGCAACACGTTTCATCTTGTTTTAGTACATACAGGCTGCTGTAATAACAAAATACCATAGACTGGGGAGCTTAAAAACAACAGGAATTTCTCTCTCACAGCTCTGGACACTGGTAGATCAAGGTGCCTGCGTGGCTGGGTGAGGGCCCTCTTCAGGGTGGCAGACTCCTTAGCAGAGGGCTGGGAAGCTCTCTGGAGTTTTAATAAGGGCACTAATCCCATTCACGGGGGGCTCCACCTTCATGACCTAATCACTCCCCAAAGGCTGAGCATTCTAACACCATTACATTTCATGTTAGGATTCCAACATGTGAACTTCCAAGGGGCTGGGGGGAGTGGGCCACAGACATTCAGACCACAGTACGTCTATACCCTGACTTGTAAAGAACTTTAGCTGCATATTTTAAACCAAGTCCAAGACATGACGCTATTTTACCTATGTATCTTTTAGAGTGTTTTTCTGATAAGGACATTAAGACAAATATTTTGGACTTCCATCGTGATTCAGTGGTTGAGAATCTGTCTGCTCATGCAGGGGACACGGGTTCGATCCCTAGTCCAGGAGGAGTCCACATGCCTCAGAGCAACTAAGCCCGAGCACCACAGCTACTGAAGCCTGCACTCTAGAGTCTGGGCTCTGCAACAAAAGACATCACGATAAAAGCCCGTGCACTGCAATGAAGAGTAGCCCCCATTTGTCTAAACTAGAGAAAGCCCAGGAGCAGCCACGAGGACCCAGCACAGCCAGAAATAAATAAATAAAAACCCAAGCATTTTTAGTATGGGAAATTTCCAATCACATTTAAAAGAAAACAGAAGCATATAAAGGCCTCCTTAGAGCACCATCACTCAACTTCAACAATTCCATCAGATGGCCAATATTGATTCACCTAAACTCTCATCCAACTCATCTTATTCTGAAGTAATTCCCAAACATCACATTATTTTATCTGTAATATTCTAGCATGTATCTCTCAATGATGAGATTGACCTGTCTATCCATCCATCCATCCCTTGTCCACCCACACACTCACCCACCCATAATCTCTCTCTCTTTTGGTGTCAGTCATTTGAACAATACCAAGTGGCAGCTCTAGAACAATGCTTGGTACATGCAGATACTCAATAAACATTTGTTGACTGGATGGAGTCAAACCAAAATATTTCTGAACCCACTGAGTTAGTCATCAAACATGAAACCACCTTGGAAATCAACTCAGAGGATGCTGACTGGCAACCTGTAGATATGTTTTGTTTGGTTCACATCATGTTTAAACAGATAATTTGGAGAAGGCAATGGCACCCCAATCCAGTACTCTTGCCTGGAAAATCCCATGGGTGGAAGAGCCTGGTGGGCTGCAGTCCATGGGGTCGCTAGGAGTCGGACACGACTGAGCGATTTCACTTTCACTTTTCACTTTCATGCATTGGAGAAGGAAATGGCAACCCACTCCAGTGTTCTTGCCTGGAGAATCCCATGGACGGGGGAGCCTGGTGGGCTGCTGTCTATGGGGTCGCACAGAGTCGGACACGACTGAAGTGACTTAGCAGCAGCAGCAAACAGATAATTACTTGCTAACATTCAGAAAATTCAAGAATCAAGATGTTTCACATACAAAAAAAGCCTAGATTTCTTGCCTTTCTTGAAAAACAGGAAGGTCTGGCAAGGCTGAGCCCACGTCCCACCTGGCAACACCTGGGCACCATGCAGTGCCCTCTAGACGGGCTCTGTCTCTTCACGTCACGAGGTTCCCACTTGTCTTCCTTCACCCTTTACATTCTTGCTGTCCAGCTCTGGGCACACAAGCTTGAGATTTTTCAAGAAAGAAACGGCCAACTCAGTGTCTTGAGTAATCAGAGACGTTCAGAGCCCTTTACACATTTGCTAAGGGTTTCCTTCTTGTTCTCGAAGCCCTGGAATACATGTTTGTCCCCAAGCAAGGGGTGCTGTGCATTATGCTGGTGCCCAGGCCAGGGAGAAGCCATCTGAAAGTCCTGAGGGCTTGGTTTCTCCCAGGTTTGTTTAAGTCAGAGTGATGCCTTCCCTGCTTCTAAAATGAACCAGCATCTCATCTCATAATGCAACTGTATACATAGGGATCAGGATCTGTAATTCAGTCAGCTGAGCTGCTGCATAAACAGGACAAAAAAAAAAAAAACAGATTCAACCAATCTAGTCATCGAGGGTAGTTTAGAGATGGGCTCAACTGAGGAACAATTTAGGATGGCAAGAAATTAGCCTATATACACAGACTAGTGGTTCTCAACTGGGGACAATTTTGGCCCCAGGCCACGTTTGCCAATGTCTGAAGACATCTTGGGTTGTTACAGCTACAGTGGGGGATGCTCCTGGTACCCTCCCTTTGTAGAATACCCATATCTAGTGGACAACAAGCACCCCAAACAAAGAATGACCCAACTTCAAATGGCAACAGTGCTGAGGTTGAGAAACGCGGAATAGACAAGAGAAAGGGAGACAGCAGTCTCCTTCGTATTAACAAAAAGAGAGTAAATATTCTTTCACCCAACAGTTCCATTTCCAGCAACCTACCCTACAGACATCGTCACACAAAATGTGTCTGGATATGAGCGTACAAGGGTAATGAGTACTTATCACGGCTTCCATTGATTGCCTGTGGGCCTACTATGTGCCTGGACTGGAATGAGATATGAGGCCTGCGTCATGGAATATACATTCTAGAATACAGACAGTAAACTAAAAAAAAAGTCATGAAGGAGGTGATTTCAGGTGATAATGCTGAGTACTAGGAAGAGAACTCCAGCAGGGCAAGGAAGATGCGGGGCCTTTCTGGGGAAGATGATATTCTATATCTTGATTGTGGTAGTTGTTTCATAGGTGCAGTTGCCCCCAAATCAATACACTATATACTTAAAATGTATGTGTTTACAGCATATGGGCTTCCCTGGTGGCTCAGACAGTAAAGAATCTGCCTGCAATGCAGGAGGCTGGGGTTCAGTCCTTGGGTTAGAAAGATTCCCTGCAGAAGGAAATGGCAACCCATGCTAGTATTCTAGCTTAGAGAACTGCATGGACATAGGAGCCTGGTGGGCTACAGTCCATGGTGCCACAAAAAACTGGACACAACTGAGTGACTAACACTTCCACTTTTCATTTATTGTATATAAATGTAAAGTAGGGGGTGGAAATCTAAAGCAAGCACGCAGAGCAGAATATTATCCCTTGTCAAGTCTGGGAGATGGGCAGTATTGTTTTCTGTTAGAAATATTTCATTTAAAAACACAAATAAAAATAAATAGTAAAAAAGCAAGCAAGAAAATCAGGCAGAGATGGTGACTGACAGGGCACACACAGGGGCTGCCACGTCAGCCAGGGTGGTTGGCGGGCAGGGCCTCTGTGAGGGGAGATTGTTAGTTCAGTTCAGTTCAGTTCAGTCGCTCAGTCATGTCCACCTCTTTGCGACCCCATGAACCACAGCACACCAGGCCTCCCTGTCCATCACCAACTCTCGGAGTTTACCCAAACTCATGTCCATTGAGTCGGTGATGCCATCCAACCATCTCATCCTCTCATCCCCTTCTCTTGCCCTCAATCTTTCCCAGCATCAGGGTCTTTTCAAATGAATCAACTCTTCGCATCAGGTGGATAGAGTACTGGAGTTTCAGCTTCAATATCAGTCCTTCCAATGAACACCCAGGACTGATCTCCTTTAGGATGGACTGGTTGGATCTCCTTGCAGTCCAAGGACTCTCAAGAGTCTTCTCCAACACCACAGTTCAAAAGCATCAGTTCTTCGGCACTCAGCTTTCTTTCTAGTCCAACTCTCACATCCATACATGACTACTGGAAAAACCAGAGCCTTGACTAGACGGACCTTTGTTGACAAAGTAATGTCTCTGCTTTTTAATATGCTGTCTAGGTTGGTCATAATTTTCCTTCCAAGCAGTAAGTGTCTTATAATTTCATGGCTGCAGTCACCATCTGCAGTGATTTTAGAGCCCAAGAAAATAAAGTCAGCCACTCTTTCCACTGAGGGGAGATTGGAGGCATGTTAAATGCAGAGGGGCACACGCCAGGCAGAGAGAAGAACAAGTGAAAAGAGGGAGGAACAAAGCCAGTGGGTTTGAGGGTAAGAGGAGGTGGATTCTGGAAGGGTCCACGGAGCCAGAGAAAGCTGCCCCATGGCTGACCCAGTGGGAGCCTACTCATGGCCCAGCTGCCAGTGCAAAGAGATGGATGAAGAGAGAGGGACCCGAGGCCCGTTCCCAGCCCTCAGCTCCTAAGAGGCCCTCAAGCCCTCTCTAAGTAGAGTGCTTCCTGGAGAGGGCTGCTCGCCTCCTCCCTGGGGCCATTGACAGAACCCTCAACAAGGCAGCTTCCTGGTGTCATCACCTTTCTGAGAAGGTTGTTTTTCATCTAAAGGAAAAAAAAGTGAAGCTCTTTTAGCTTTCACTCCATTAGTAGGATACACGTTGGCAGCCCTCTCCCGTGCTCTCCACCCCCACCCTACACAAGCACATCAAGGTTTTCATGCTGTTTTTCCAGGAAAGCAGGCCCATTGATATAGCCATTCTTTCTCTCTGTCTCAGGAGTGATCAACTTGCAAGACAGTTGTCTGGAATTCGGCAAACAGTTGGTAGAAATAAAAAAGGAGACTAACCGAGCAATATCGAAGCCTTGATTTATTTAACAAACATTTATTCAACAGTTACTGGGGCCTGGGCCTGGGAAGTCAAGAACAGGGTAATTAGAGCAAATCCTTATGAAAACGCACCCTGGACCAGGCATTGATCCTGGCAAGCTAAGGCTCAATCTCATTTCTTCCCCCAATAGCCTAGAGATTTCCATTTTACAGATGGAGAGATTCTAGCTCAGGGACACCAATGAGGAAGCACAGGAAGCAAGCTCAGTCCCCGTGTTAACTCTTACGTCATGTTGCTGCTAATTAAAGCATGACCCCAGCCATCAACAAGTCAGTCGGCTGCGGAAGACTAAGGAAAATATGAAAAAAAAAAAGAGAAAAGAATAAGAGTTGGCACAGATGTGGAGAAACTGGGACCCCTGTACAGTGCTGCTGAGCACGTAAAATGCCATAGACACTCTTCTACGAAACAGTTTGGCCATTCCATGAAACATACAGATATGGTATGACCCAGCAATTTCACTCCTAGGTATATACCCAAGAGAACAGAAAAATGTGCACATGAATTTCACAGTTGCACCATTCACAGTAGCCACCATTCATTCGCAGCCCAAATGTCCATCAATGGATGAATGGATTAACAAATTATGATTCATCCAATGGTGGTGTTCACTCATGAAAATGAATGAAGTACTGATATGTGCTTCTGTATTGTGTAGTAGAGCCTCAAAAACACGATGCTAGGTGAAAGAAGCCAGACACAAAATCACATATTGTGTGGTTCCATTTATGAGATACCCAGAATCAGTAAATCCACAGAGACAAAAATCAGATTAGTGGTTGCCAGATCTGGGAGGAGGGGAAGATGGGAGTGACTGCTTAGTGGGTACAGGGTCTCCCCTGGAGATAGAAATGTTTTGGAATGAAAGGCGATGGTCTTAACAACATCGAGAACGTACTGTCACTGGAATGTATACTTTCGGATGGTTAAACTGATGTTATGTGAATTTCACCTCAATTAAAAAATATAATATGTCCTAGGTGTTAATAAGCCATATAAACCAGACCAAGTACAAGACTGAATCACAATCCACTCTGGGAAGGGGCGTGATCAGGGAACGCTTCTTCACTCAGGACGCATTTGAGTAATCCCTAATAGACAGGTAGGATGTGTTGACTCAACTGATCATGGCGGTCACTTCAAAATATACACAAAATACATATAAAGTTCTATATATGTCATCACATTGTATATCTTAAACTTACACAGTGTTATAAGTCAATTATAGCTCAATAAAAGTCAGAAAAAAGAAAGGGAAGTAGGATTTTGTCCATCAAATGATGCAGGAAGGGGCACCCTTTGCAGATAAAACAGAATGAAGGAATCCTTCACTGCAGCCCTGGCAGCCTTTGCTGCTCTGGTCCTGAGCAATCTTGATGTAACATAAACTCCCGAGCTGTTGCTGTTGTTTAGCTGTTAAGTCATGTCCAACTCTTTCGTGACCCCATGGACTGTAGGCCACCAGGCTCCTCTGTCCTTGGATTTCCAAGTAACTTGCTATTAATAACAAAGTAGCCAAAGAGGATTAATAATTTATATTTCTTAAATAAATTAGTGAGGATTCTCTTTACAAATAGGGGCTTCCCAGGGGGCTCAGTGGGTAAAGAACCCGCCTGTGATGCAGGAGCCACAGGAGATGAGGGTTTGATCCCTGGGTTGGGAAGATCCCTGGAGAAGGAAATAGCAGCCCACTCCAGTATTCTTGCCTAGGAAGCCTCATGGACTGAGGAGCCTGGTGAGCTACAGCCCATGGGGTCACAGAGTCAGATACGACTAAAGCAAATGAGCATTCGTTAGTGCTCACGACAGGTAATAATAGCTTCACTCATTTGCATTCTTGGTTTCTGTCTGTTTTTTAAGCGGGAAAGACAATGGTGGCTGAAGAGGTATGCTCTGAGCCCCTACAAGTGGGGGATGCCCCCCATCTCCACTCCAAGTAAAAAAGACAAATATATTTTTTGGCAGGAATTTGATATTTCAGAAGTTATCCTGAAGTGCCCCTTGTGGGGAATTTAGACCACTGCTGGGATAAACAGTTGAGAATAACGATCTTGAACAACAAATGATGAGAGGCTCTATCATTATCTCAAGGTCAAGCCTTAACCCAGTCTGAAAGTGGAGCATCTTTGCTACCCTGGGGGCCTCTGCTCGTGACTGTGCCCACATATGGACAACACGTACTGGACATCAAGCCCAAGGGCGGAATGTTCTTGGAGGGTTCCTGGAGCCAGTGTCCCCTTAGTCTCTCTTCCCTAGAAGAAGAAGTACCTGGTGCTAAATTTAAAAGCTGACCAGCACAGCTGGCAAGGAGCTCAGAACAGGGCCACAGAAAAAGCAGGACCACCTACTTCAGTAGCTCCCCAACCTGACCACTGCCCCGAAGGGTCATGGAATTTATAGTGATCTTTGTGGACACCCATGACATACTGAACTCATTAAACTTTCTTCAATCTTGGGCAATTATGCCTTCCCTGCAACCTAATTCTGCCCTCTCCACAGCCTCCAGAGACACTGGCAGTGTCTGGAGACATTTTTGGTTATCACAATTGGGGAAAAGGTTGCTACTGACACCTAGTGGGTGGAGGCCAGCAATGCAGCTAAATATCCTACAAAACACAGGACACCTCCCCCCTCCCCCCACCCCAACAAACACACACACACAACACAGATTGATCTGGCCCAAAATATCAATAGTGCTGAGGCTGAGAAATCATAATAAAACCTATGAACCTTGTACTGGTTCAGATTCTCTTATACATGATTCTAGCCTGAACAAATGTTAACAGCAACTAAAGACTTTGAATATTACTCCAACAACTAGGAGGAAAGTCCATTCACTGTCTCCGCTGAAATTGTCTTGGGTAGTCTCTCCAGACTGGAAGACGCCAGAGCACCAGCTGTAAGTCAAAGATCAAGCTAGAGTTCCCATCCTTTTCTTCACTGCAAGCAGAAACTCAAGCACCAGATACAAACTCCTTCTGGGAGATGTGTTCAACCAGCCCAAGGAGAATGGAATGCTTACTTTGAGGGGATCTCCAATGCTATAAAGTCTTCCTTCTCCAACTCAAATTTCATCTGATAAGGTTGGCATGTCAGAGCTGGAAGAACTGGATTCAGTACTCTGGGTTTAAAAAGAAAACAGAGCCAGGCCATTCTCTCACTTCCCTGCATAATACCCTCCACCACTCTTAGAATGAAACTCAAAATCCTTAGCCTAGTCTTCAACATGATTTGTCAACCTTGGCACTACTGCCATTTGGGGAAGGATCATTCTGTGTTGCTCTCCACCAAAAAGCCATCTCACTGGAAAAGACCCTGATGCTGGGAAAGATTGAGAACAGGAGGAGAAGAGGGCAACAGAGGATGAGACGGTTGGATGGTATCATTGACTCAATGGACATGAGTGTGAGCAAACTCTGGGAGATGGTGAAGGACAGGGAAGTCTGGCATGCCACATCCATGGGGTTGCAAAGAGTTGGATACAACTTAGCGATTCAACAACAACAACATTCTGTGTCATGGGGCTGTCCTGGCCACTGTAGGATGTTTATCAGCATCCCTGGTCCCTACCGACTAGATGCCAGCAGCACACCACCCCTAACTGTGACAACCCGGAATGTCTCTACGTTGTCAAAGGTTCCCTCGGGGCAAAATCACCCAGCTGAGAACCACTTATCTACCAGGATCTAAATAATCCGAGCCCTGCTTCCATCTCAGACCTCATCCGGCTGCCACAATTGCCTCTGCTCTATTCCTTGAAAACACAAGGCCATTCCTACTCCAAGGCTTGCTGTTCCCTCAGCCTGGGAATCTCAACTCAAATGTCACCTCCTGCTCTAGGCTTTCCATGACCACCCAGTGGACAAGAGCCCTCTGCCCCCATCACTTTCTACCACATCACCTCGTTCTCTTTCCCTCATGGCGCTCGTCCATGTCCGTCTCTCCACCACTATCTGCAGAGCACCAGGAAGAACTTGAGGCCAGAGGCCATGAGAACAAGCTATGTGGCCCCAAGGGGGAGGCCCCCTGCACCACATCCCGGACAAGAGGGGTCATCGTCACAACGCCTGTCACCGGCCCTACCCAAGAAAACTGAAGCTGACATGGGAGAAGGACCTGGATGACTGGCACCACACCTGCCTTCTCCCATTCAGGCAACGTCGCAAATAGGTCTCATTTCCTTTTAAAGGGCCCGATGAACTTCATTTGGTTGAACAACGTTGGGTAGGCTTAGGAAAACGGAAATAGTTCATTTGTAAATTACTCAAATGAATCCAGAAGCCACCCTGCCAGCCCCTCAGCAGCCCTGCTTTCCACCCAGAGAAAAACTCTGCCTGCCTGCAACCTCTGAACACAGCTAAGTCTTCATCAATAAAAGGGAAATAAAAGAAAACCATGTGGGACAAAAGACACTTTCTGGGAAAAAACAGCAGGCTCTCCTCCTGACAGACATCCTTTGAAGTGCTTTGAGGGCATCCTTGCTCTCACTCACCTAGCAGAGGGTTTCAGATGTGTGTACACACGTTTAATGATGCCCAAACACAGCTACTGTGTGCTCATGCCTTTGTTCCCATGAGTCAGGAGAAACCTTTTGTCTCTTAATTTACTGCACGCACAACATTAAATTAGGAATGGATTTTTTTTTTTCAAGCAAAATTCAGCCACCATCCCAGCACATTACACATTTCATCAAAAGCTTTCTTTTCTCCACGGCCACCCTTTCAGATTCTTCTTTCATTCCCTGTGAATAATCAAAACAATATTTGCATAGCTGCATTGACAACACAGGTGAATTCTGAAATATTGCCCCTGGCCTTTTTAAAACTTAAATAAACACACACATTTTCCAAGTTACTACCCAGACATCACAAATATCTTTTGTAATGTCTACTTAGAATATTCTATTAGGCTGAAACACTGTAATTTACTTTAACCACTTTCTATTGCTAGGTACTTACGTTATTTTTAACGACCTAAAATAGGGCACTTTGGCACTTTTCCCCTTTCAGATTACATCTCTCTAATAAAACCCCAGGGTGATATCACTGGGTCAAAGAATATATTAAACCATGAAAAACTTCCAGATATTTGTCTGCTGTTCAGTATGAACCACCAGACCGTTTGTCAAAAGGGCTGAACTAACTTCACAGACACCAGGAAAGGGAGAGGGCAGAGTATCTTCACAGCATCACCAGCACCGGGTATTAACATGTGACGGTAGGGCGTGGGATCGGTGTGGCTGCCAAAACATTTTTTGTTTGCGTTTCTTTGATTGAATATCTAGTCACGTACTGAATGACATTTCCTCCACTGCGTGGAAACACTGACTTTCTTTCTGTGTGAGATCAATGCTCCTCCTTGCTATGCTCATGGCATGGCTGACCACACACATTTTACACTGGATTGTATCTGTTACTGTCAGGCTTCCTAATTATTCCTGTCCACGGGATATCTTATGATGGATTCGGTTTGTATTTCTCTGCCTGTTAAAAGGACTGTGCGTCTTTTCATGTTCATCAGCTATTCATCTTTCTTCCTCTTCTCTGAAGACTCTTTTTTTGGGCCCATTTTTCTATTGGCCACCGACTGATTTATAAGGCCTTCAAATATTTGGGAAACTTAGCAGTGGCCACAGGACTGGAAAAGGTCAGCTTTCATTCCAATCCCAAAGAAAGGAAATGACAAAGAATGCTCAAACTACCGCACAATTATACTCATCTCACATGCTTGCAAAGTAATGCTCAAAATTTTCCAAGCCAGACTTCAACAATATGTGAACCATGAACTTCCAGATGTTCAAGCTGGATTTAGAAAAGGCAGAGGAAGCAGAGATCAAATTGCCAATATCCACTGGATCATAGAAAAAGCAAGAGTTCCAGAAAAACATCTACTTCTGCTTTATTGACTATGCCAAAGCCTTTGACTGTGTGGATCACAACAAATTGTGGAATATTCTTAAAGAGATGGGAATACAGACCACCTGGCCTGCCTCCTGAGAAATCTGTATGCAGGTCAAGAAGCAACAGTTAGAACTGGACATGAAACAATAGACTGGTTCCAAATAGGAAAAGGAGTATGTCAAGTCTATATATTGTCACCTTGCTTATTTAACTTCTATGCAGAGTACATCATGTGAAATGCTAGGCTGGATGAAGCACAAGCTGGAATCAAGATTGCTGGGAGAAATATCAATAACTCAGGTGTGCAGATGACACCACCCTTTTGGCAGAAGCAAGAGGAACTAAAGAGCTTCTTGATGAAAGTGGAAGAGGAGAGTGAAAAAGCTGGCTTAAAGCTCAACATTCAGAAAACTAAGATCATGGCATCTGGTCCCATCACTTCATGGCAAATAAATGAGGAAACAATGGAAACAGTGAGAGACTATTTTCTTGGGCTCCAAAATCACTGCAGATGGTGATTGCAGCCATGAAATTAAAAGACACTTGTCCTTTGGAAGAAAAGCTATGACCAACCTAGACAGCATATTAAAAGCAGAGGCATTACTTTGCCAACAAAGGTCCATCTAGTCAAAGCTATGGTTTTTCCTGTAGTCATGTATGGATATGAGAGTTTAATGATAAAAAAAGCTGAGCTCTGAAGAATGATGCTTTTGAACTGTGGTGTTAGAGAAGACTCTTGAGAGTCCCTTGGACTGCAAGGAAATCAAACCAGTCAATCCTAAAGGAAATCAATCCTGAATATTCATGGGAGGACTGATGCTGAAACTGAAGCTCCAATACTTTGTCCACCTAATGAGAAGAACTAACTCATTGGAAAAGACCCTGATCCTGAGAAAGACTGAAGGTAGGAGGAAAAGGGGACGATAGAGGATGAGATGGTTGGATGGCAACACCGACTCAATGAACATGAGTTTGAACAAGCTCCTGGAGTTGGTGATGGACAGGGAAGCCTGGTGTGCTGCAGTCCACGGGGTCGCAAAGAGTCAGACACGACTGAATGACTGAACTGAACCTCAAATATTACGACTACAAAATTATTCACCAGTTATGGGTTAAACTGTGTCCTTTCCCAAATTCATATGCTTAAGTTCCATTTCTGAGAGCCTGAGAATGTGATATTATTTGAGAATAAATTGTGAAAGTGTTAGTCTCTCAGCCATGTCCGACTCTTTATAACCCTATGAACTGTACCCTGCCATGCTCCTCCGTCCATGGAACTCTCCAGGCAGGAATATTGGAGTGGGTAGCCATTCCCTTCCCAGAGGATCCTCGCAACCCAGAAATTGAACCTAGGTCTCTTGCATTGTAGGCAGATTCTTTACCATCTGAGTCACAAGAGGAGAACACGGTCACTGCAGAAGTCATTAGTTAAGATGAGGTTGTACAGCAGTAGGGTGGGCCTTTAACCCAATATGACTGGTGTTCTTATAAGAAGGGGTAAGTCTGGACACTGATATGCACACAGGAAGAATGCCACGATTCTCAAGGAACTACCATGAGCCAGGAGAGAGATCTGGAGTAGATGCTTCCTAGAACCTTCAGAGAGAGTGACCCTGCTGACCTCTGGATCTTGAGAACTGTGCTATGGTAAATTTCCATTGTTTAAGCCAGTGCGTGCTACTTTATTAAAACAGCCTTAGCCAACTAATACATGTGTATAGTTCTCCCAGTTTGTGGTTTGTTTTTAAATTCTTTTCTACCACGTTTTCTGATGAGTAGAAGTTCACAGCTTTAAAGTGGCAGAATGCAGTCACCCTTTTCCTCTATGGTTTATACTCTAGGATCTTTTCAGATATGCTTTGCTCTATTTAGGTCATAAAGATACTCTCCTTTTTTCCTTCTAAAACTTGAAGTTTGGTTTTTCAAAAAGCAAGTGCTTGGACCACCTGGTCTTGGCTTTGGTGTGTGGTGTGAGGTAAGGCTCTGTTTTCATTTCTGAGGGAGTGCCCCTCTTTTCTCCCATCTCTCTTCCTATCAGGCTGTAAGTTCTTTGAAGGTAGTGATTTTATGTTACCTCCACCCATCTCCTCAGGTATACAACAGACCCTGGGTGAATGTGAGCCAAGAGAAACACCTGTTTACATCCTGTGTGTGAAGCTAAACCTTTCAGGGAAGATGGGAGAGAGGCTTAATCTCTTGATGGCTGAAGAATTTAAGGCTCAATGGCCATCCAAATTAGTAACCTACTTCAGATCCATTCAAGCATCTTGAAAGAATGAGATACTGACTCTCTTCCAAATTGGGCCCCCAGTGAGCATCTTGTAGGAGGGACAGCTGTTCAGCAGAGATGGTTCCAGAATATGTAACACTATCAACCCAAACCTGAATGGCAGGCATGAGGCTACCTACTGTCTATAATGAAGGACCAACAGTGGACAGTTAGGGAGAACCACCTCTAGTAGAAGCAGCGGGAGCAGCCAGGATACTTACAAGGAAGTGGCTAAGGGAGGGCCTCCGAGTCAGCAGGGTCCAGCCCCTAGACCTTTCTTCTATGAGCTCATCCCACTTCTGCATAGAAAGCCCCCCTTCGGATTCTCTGCATCTTAGTCACCTGATTAGACCACCTCTTACCCAACCATCCAGTCCACAGATACTTAAAGTGTCTACCACATGTCGGGCACAGGACAAGCATACAGTAGGTGCTCAGTAATGATCTGTTGATTGGGCAGTCGTGCTAGACACAGAGGACACAGCAGTAAGCAAGACATCAGGGTCACTGTGATGTAGTTCCTGATAGTAAACATTCTTCTGAATTATTATGTAGAACTAATTCATTATAAGATGATTTAATTAGCAGTGTGGTGTGTGCCATAAAGAATAACAAGGTGCTATGGGAACCAGTCTTCCTAAAACTCTCTGGCAGAAGCAGATAGAGGGCCAAGGAGGCAGCCCACTGAATAGTGGAGAAGGCCAGCATGGGCAAGCAAAGGGGGTCCAGGGGAGGGCCGGGGCTGGGGCAAAAACAGGTCAGCTCATGCCTTGCAGCCAGGTAACGAGTCTGGACTTATTCCGAGAAATAGGGAGCCACTGAAGGCTTTAGACAGTCACCGAATTAAGACATGCATTTTAAAAAGATCTCTCTGGGGCGTTTCCCTGGTGATCCCAGTGGTTAAGACCCCACACTTTCACTGCAGAGCGTGGGTTCACATGCCCCATGATGTGGTCAAAAAATAAAATAAAATACAAGTTCTCTCTGGCTGCACTTCCTTCCTCTTCCAACAGAAGCTGTCTCTCCTTCTGACTCCCCTTTCCACTCATGTTGTAATTAGTTACTTCTCTGCATCTCGGTAACAAACTCTCTTTGAGCCTATGTTACTTTTCATCTGCTACCATTTCTCCCGGAGAAGGCAATGGCAACCCACTCCAGTACTCTTGCCTGGAAAATCCCATGGGTGCAGGAGCCTGGTAGGCTGCAGTCCATGGGGTCGCTAAGAGTCGGACACGACTGAGCGACTTCCCTTTCACTTTTCACCTTCCTGCATTGGAGAAGGAAATGGCAACCCACTCCAGTGTTCTTGCCTGGAGAATCCCAGGGACGGGGGAGCCTGTGGGCTGCCGTCCATGGGGTCGCACAGAGTCGGACACGACTGAAGTGACTTAGCTTAGCTTACCATTTCTCCAGGGCAAGACCACACCTCCTATGTTCTCACTTACTTCTCTTTCCTACTCCAAGTATTTGGAGGTAGGAGGGTTGTTACACGTTGAACTGTATCCCTCAAAAAGATCATGGAACCAAGTCTCCTTCAAGGCCTCCAGAAGCAATATGACTCTGCCGACACCTTGACTTTGGACTTCTAGCCTCCAGAACTGGGAGAGAACACATTCCTCTTGTTTTAAGCCACATGATTTCTTGTCATTTGTCACAGCAGCCACAGGAAACTGATGCCATGGTACGCCAAGCAGGCCTGAGTCACAGCCCTACACCCCAATGCCAGCTCCATCGTGGACCTACTGTGTGACCTTGGACATGCTGCTGAACCCCTCTGAGCCTCATTTCCTTTCCTCCTGGGGAAAATGGGGGACAAACCACAAAGTTCTAGGGGAGACCAGCTCTTCTTTTTTTTCTTTTTCTTATAAACTTTCTTTCTTTTTTTTTTTTTTTTAAGAGAAATCAACCTGACGGAGTTAATCAGTCACTCCAATAAATTCTCATTTGAAATGTATTTTGAGTAACTGACATAAGCTTGTGATCATTAAATGTCAATCTAGCTTGTTTTGGCTGTTTAAGTTTTTACAAATTGTCCTTATATTTTTAACCTTGATGATTCACATCTTTTATTTTTCTTTTTTAAAGTTTCTATTGGAGTATAGAGACCAGCTCTTCTGCACTTCTGTTGCCATGCATCACAGGATTCTCGCCTACCTTCCCTCCCAGTCTAGCTTCTGTCTCCTGGTCTTCATCGTTCCTAATCCTCTTCCCTTGCCTGCAAATGCAGTTTTTCCAAGAATTCAAACTTGTGGTCCCCTTTCTTCTCACATTATATATACAGTGTTTCTTATATAAGAATATTGTTGATGCCTAGGGTTTCAACTATCATACTTTCCATGTGTCCCAAACATGCTGATTTCTTTTGAGCTCTAGTCTTGCCTAGAGCTCAAAGCCTTATATGTTTTCTTTCCTCCTTCTCCTTTTCTTTCTCCCTTACTTGATTCTCTTCCATAAATGCTTTTATTGAACATTTATTATGTACCAAGCACTGGAGAACCAGCAGTGACAGAAGAAAAAAATCCCCATCCTCTTGATCTTCACATTGTAGAAGAAGAAAGAGACAGTAAAGAAACCAGCTTGTAGTGTCTGCTAGTGGTAGGTACTGTGAAGAAAAACAAAGCTGCTTAAGGGAATAGAAAGTGACAGGGCTGTCCCTAAAGAGGGAAGTCAAGGACGGCCTCTCTGAGATGGTGACACTGAGGTCAGAACTGAATGAAGAAAGGAGAGAGCCATGCAGGTATCTGGAGGGACAGCATTCCAAGCAGGGACAGCAAGTGCAAAGGCCCTGGGGCAGGATCATACTGGTGTGCTAGAGAAACCCAACAAAGTTGGTATGGCTGGAGCAGAGTGAAGCAGGCCACCAACGGGGTAAAAAGGTTGGAGGGAGAAGGGATTGGGTCTTGTTTACATTTTTATCTTCAATGAGATGGGAAACCACTGGAACGTTAGAAGCAGGAAAAAGACCTAAGCTGATCCTCATTTTACTACCTTCCCCTGGCTGCTCTGTTGAGACTATATTGAGGGAGGCAAAGAGATGAAGCAGATAAACCCATAAGGAGTTATGCTAACCTGGGTGAGAGGCGATGGTGGCTTGGACCAGCTGGTCAGAGTGGAGGGGACTGGAGTGGTGGGTAGGGTGGCACGGATGGGTATAAGATAAGACTTCTAGGTTTGACAGTAAATGGTGAGATCACTGATGGATATGGAGAACATGTAGGCAGAGCAATTTAGTTCAATCCTGAATGTGTTCTGAGTGAGGCACCAGCCACCATCCAGGCAGGGGATAGGCCTAGGCTTATAAAGTTCCATGTTTCCATAGCCACCCTGCTCAGAAGCATCACTGAGGATGCTTATAAAACACAGGTTTGTGGGGCCTCCTCAAACCTACTTGACCAGATTCTTCAGAGGAGGAGACTGGGAATTCATATATTAAACAAGTGCCCAAGAAAAGCTGATAACATGCGTATTTCCAGTGATGAGATCAGACCTAAATCAAATCTCTTATGATTATACAGTGGAGGCGACAGATTGATTCACGGGATTAGATCTGGTAGACAGAGTACCTGAAGAAATATGGACAGAGGTTCATAACATTGACCAAGACCAGACCCAAGGGAAAAGAAATGCAAGAAGGCAAAGTGGCTGTCTATTGAGGCTTTACAAATAGCTGAGGAAAGAAGAGAAGCGAAAAGCAAGAGAGAAAGGAAAAGAAGCAGAGTTTCAGAGAATAGCAAGGAGAGATAAGAAGGCTTTTTAAATAACAATGCAAAGCAATAGAGGAAAATGACAGAAAGGGAAAGACTAGAGATCGCTTCAATAAAACTGTAGTATCCAGGGAACAGTACATGCAAGGATGGGCATAGTAAAGGACAGAAACATTAAGGACCTAACAGAAGCAGAAGAGGTTAAAAAGAGGTAGCAAGAATACACAGAAGAACTTTACAGAAAAAGGCCCTAATGACCAGGATAACCACGAAGGCACGGTCACTCACCCAGAGTCAGGTTTCCTGGAGTGTGAAGTCAAGTGGGCCTTAGGAAGTATTACTATGAACAAATCTAGTGGAGGTGATGGAATTCCAGCTGAACTATTTCAAATCCTAAAAGATGATTCTGTGAAAGTGCTGAGCTTAATATGTCAGCAAATTTGGAAAACTCAGCATAGTCACAGAAGTGGAAAAGGTGTTTTCATTCCAATCCCAAAGAAGGCAATGCCAAAGAATGTTCAGTCTACTATACAATTGCACTTATTTCACATGTTACTAAGGTTATGCTCAAAATTCTTCAAGATAGGCTTTAGTAGTATGTGAACTGAGAACTTCCAGATGTACAAGCTGGGTTTAGAAAAGACAGAGGAACCAGAAATCAAATTGCTAACACTCACTGGATCATAGAGAAAGCAAGGGAATTCCAGAAAAACATCTACTTCTGCTTCACTGACTATGCTAAAGCCTCTGACTGTGTGGATCACAACAAACTGGAAAATTCTTAGAGATGGGAATACCTGACCACCTTATCTGTCTCCTGAGAAACCTGTATGCAGGTCAAGAAGCAACAGTTAGAACCGGACATGGAACAGCAGATTGGTTCAAAATTGGGAAAGGAATATGTCAAGGCTGTAAATTGTCACCCTGTTTATTTAACTTATATGCAGAGTACATCATGAGAAATGCTGAGCTGGATGAATCACAGGCTAGAATCAAGCCAGGAAAAATATCAACAACCTCAGATATGCAGATGATATCACCCTAAAGGCAGAAAGTAAAGAGGAACTAAAGAACCTCCTGATATGAATAAAAGAGGAGAGTGAAAAAGCTGGCTTAAAATTCAGCATTCAAAAAACTAAGATCATGGCATCCAGTCCCACCATTTCATGGCAAATAGATGAGGAAAACTGGAAGCAGTGACAGATTTTCTTCTCTTATTCTTCAGAATCACTGCAGATGGTGATTGCAGCCATGAAATTAAAAGACGCTTGCTCCTTGGAAGAAAAGCTATGACAAACCTAGACAGAATATTAAAAAGCAGAGGCATTACTTTGCCAACAAAGATCTGTATAGTCTAAGCTATGGTTTTTCCAGTAGTTATATATATGGATGTGACAGTTGGACATTAAAGTAGGCTGAACACTGAAGAATTCATGGTTTTGAATTGTGGTGCTGGAAAAGACTCTTGAGAGTCCCTGGAATGCAAGATTAAACCAGTCAATCCTAAAGGAAATCAAACCTGAGTATTCATTGGAAGGACTGATGCTGAAGCTGAAGCACCAATACTTTGGCCACTTGATGCAAAGAACTGACTCATTTGAAAAGATCCTGATGCTGGGAAAGATTGAAGGCGGGAGGAGAACAGGACGACAGAGGATGAGATGGTTGGACGGCATCACTGATCAATGGACATGAGTTTGAACAAACTCCAGGAGACAGTGAAGGACTAGGAAGCCTGCGTGCTGCAGTCCACAGGGTCACAAAGAGCTGGACAGGACTTAGCGGCTGAACAACAACAATGGAGTAACAGAAAATGAACACTGGGTACCAGGCTACGAGCTGGTGAGTGGTTGTCTAACAATAGCTAAGAATCTATCTGAATGATGCAGAAAGTGAAAAAGCGGGCCTGGATGACAAGGCTTGAGTCCTTGGATCGAGTTGTGCCTGAAACTCAGGAAACTTCTGGGGGTCTTAGTTCCCTGAGCCAGAATCTCTCCCCTCCTGTAAAGGACACCTGAGTTGGGATTGTGTCCCTAGCGGTCCAAAGGGTCTCAACACACGTCACTAATGTCACAGCAGGCAAATCCCAGCCCCCATTCCTGCCAGAAGA
Organism: Aepyceros melampus; assembly: GCA_006408695.1. NCBI lineage: Eukaryota > Metazoa > Chordata > Mammalia > Artiodactyla > Bovidae > Aepyceros > Aepyceros melampus. The sequence continues at coordinate 303,376 of SJXQ01003453.1, forward strand.
TGAGGGGAGGCTGGTCTTTCTGTGCTACAGATAAGCAGCCTCCGTTCGCATTGTGTTGCCAACCAGAAACCAATCTCCCGTATCATGCAAGCTTGAAGTGCAGGTTGCATGGTCACCTGGACCATCCAGGGGTGGTCAGGGCCACAGTGGGCCTGCTGCTGAAGGGGACCTCTGCCATGGGCCTTGAGAACATGGGAGGGGCCAGCGAGAGAGCCCTGGGAGTCAGAGCTATTCTCCAGTGGGTTCCCCCCACTGGGATGTGCAGCCTTTCTTCCAGAGGTGTTTGCAAGTTGATCTGACCTTCAGCCTCCACAAACTGACCCGTCTGCCTGGTTTAACTCCTAGGCCAGTACAGAGCCAAAAGAGCTGGAGTTATCAGCATAGGCAGAATGCTTCAGGAAGTGAATCATGTATCCCATCTCTCCTTCCCCCCAGCACTGGGATGACACACGTCTTTAGGCCAACGCCAAGAGTAACTTTCCAGATAAAACAGGACCATGCCTCCTGGGGGCAGCTGAGCAGCCCCTTATATCCAATGGTGCAGTACAGCTGCCTTCTGTATCCATGGCTTCTCATCCACAGATTCAGTCAAGTGGATCTGGATTTGGAATTCATGTATATGCAGAGTTTTCTGTATGATGATGGAGTCTTAAAGGCAGGGGCCAGGTCTCACTCACATTGGTAGCCCTAGAACCTGCCATCTGGATGTGTTCAACCAACTGGGACAGTCATGGAAATTTTCAGCCTCTCCCTCTTTGAACAGAGCCCCAGCATCCTTGCTAATCCTCTCTGAGGCTCACCGCCAGATGCCTGGACCACCCACCCTGCTGGCCACTCAGAGAGAGAGCCTCATCTTCTCAACGCCAGCTGGAGAGGATGGATTGCTTGGTTGGCAACAGTTGCTTTAATTTCCTCGGTCAATCTGAGTTGCAGTCCTTTGGCTGGGAAGGTTTTAGCACAATCTTCATGGTAACAATGGACAGCAACACTCACTCAGTGTTAACCAGCAGTCAGTGCCAATTAACCGAGGCCCTGCCGTGTGTGGGCCTGTGTAGACAGCACAGGCGTTATCACATGCCACAGTCTCTGAGCTCGGGGTTGCTGTTCCTGCCATTTTCCAAAAAAGGAAGGTAAACCTCAGTGAGACAAGGTGGTGGCCAAGAGCAGATGCTGGCATCAGAATGGAGCCTCCTTTCTTCATTCACTGCATGGCCTTGGGCAAGTTACTCACAGTTTCTGTGTCTTACTTTCTTTAACTGTTAAATGGGAATACTAAGAGTCTCTGGTGGTGGTTTTCAAACTTACATGGAAAGCCCTAGAATGGTATCTGGTCTACGGGAAGCACTCAGGAAGAGTCAACAATTTCATTATCAGTGACCCTGAGTAACTGCCCAAGGTAACCCCACTGGAATGGTGGGCCTGACTCCAGCCTGAAGATTTTGGGGACTGCAGGGCCATGCTCTTGACCACAACATGACACGTGTCAGGCTCTGTGGTTTCAATCTCACATGAACTAGCTTTATGGCTGCCTATTAAAAGATAGAAGTATTACTATGATCAGTGGTATGCTGGTAAATGTTTAATTCTTTGGGGAGGGGAGCATGAGGGGGGAGGTTCTGATTAAAATACTACAGTATTTGTCAATTTCATACACAATAGCTGATCTTCAATCTACCAACATGAAGTCAGCTGGCTTGTGAAATTCCTGAAAATTCCTCTACAAGCCAGGGCAGACTAGTTCCGGCATACCACACAATCCCCATTTTATAGACAAAGAAACTGAGGCTTAGAAGTGATAAGTTAGCTTTCCCAGGCCCCTATCTGTGGAAGGTGGCAAAGCTAGGACTTGCACCCAGGTCTGTATGACTTTATGGCCTCTGCTCTTAGCCACTGTCCCTTCTCTTGTCGGGCAAAGCAGTATGTGCTGGTGTGAGATCTCCTGCTTGGTGATCGGGTAACCTAACTCTAGTCTCCTTTCTGTCACTGAGGGCTGTGTGACCTTGGACAAGTCACTTAACCTCTCTGTGCTGCAGTTTTCTCATCTATAAACTAGGATTGGTTCAAACCATCTCTGGCTCCCCTTCTAGTTCACATTATAACTAGGAATCAAAAGCTTGTGTTAAGGCCTGAAATGTAATCTACATTTCTCTTTTAGGAGGAAGAAACAAGGACCACATAGATAGAAACTTCTAGTTAATGCTACCTTGTAAGGCTCTGGACTGAGTCCAACCCTGGCTACACAGTGTTGCCAAAAAAACAGCTGTTCACCAAACCTGGGCAGGAAACCTTTTTAACAAACACACAAAGGCCAGGATTATGCCAAGAGAATCAAGACTGATAATGGCTCCGGACAAGTTAAAGACGGATTCTCATTAAAAACCGGACACCTGCTTTGTTGAGGGCCTTGCCTGTTAAGGTATCAGGCGGTGCGTGGGGTGTATGCTCAGTTGTGTCTGATTCTTTGCGACCCCATGGACTGTAGCCCACCAGGTTTCTCTGTCCATGGGATTCTCCAGGCAAGAATACTGGGGTGGGTTGCCATGCCCTCTTCCAGGGGCTCTTTCCAACCCAGGGATCCAACTCTCACCTTTTATGTCTCCCGCATTGGCAGACGGGTTCTGTACCACTAGCACCATCTGGGAAGCCCCACTAAGGGGTGAGTGATCACCAAATACAGTATGCAACCAGGGGAGGCTGGGGCATGCATGGCCCCCAAGCAGATTCCAGCTGCTAGGCCCAATCAACACATGACTCTGGGTGCTTCAAATCATCACCATTTTTGCTATTAAAAGATGTCCTAAATTGGCTGGAGCATGGTTAAGACCAAAGTAAGTTACATACTGAAACATCAATTGGATTCTACGGCCAGTTCCTCACAGCTCAATCTCAATTGCTTCCTAACCTCTTCTCCCTCTTTTTCGGCCTCCCCTGTCCTCAGTTCCCTCTCCCAACCTTCTGGCGCCTGAGCTCCTGGTCACTACTGTTCACTGCAATAATATACGCCAGGTGCTTTGCCAGCCAGAGCTTGGTTTATTAAGAGGCAACGTAGTAAAGTAGCTAAGAGCACAGCCTCTGAAGTGAACCAGCATGGGTTCAAATCCCATTTCTGTGGCCTTGTGCATGTTACTTCATACATGCCTCAGTTTCTACATCCATAAAATGGGATGATGATAATAGTGACTACAACAGAAGCTTTAGCACTGTGCCTAGCACATGGTGAGTGCTCTGTAAGTCAACTCGAATTACTCTTAAATTCACATTACTCCCCCAGCTCCCCTCGCAGTAGAATTATCATCCCTAATTTACTGGTGAGGAGTAGGACCCAAGTTTATGCAGCTGGTAAATGGTGAAGCCAGGACCGTAACCAGGTCAGTCTAACTCAAAAGCTAATACTCTTTACACAACAATATTTGTTCAATTAAAAAAACACCTATCAAGTTCCTTCAAGTTTCTTCTATCAAGTTCCTTCTAAAAAGATACAAAGAATAAATCACAAAAGCTGATGTTACAGAGGGTCTGGCCAAGCCTTTAGCTGTACATGGACAGAATGCAGTGGGGAGTGGGTGGACTTTGCCTATTGGCCACAGAGCTGGCTGCCTGGGCCCAAAGCTGGGGACCAAAGAGAGGCAATAACGGGGCCAGCATCAGCTGGAGCCAGTGCCTCTCTTTGGGATTTGTAAGAGGCAGAGACTGGGTCCAGCAGTTTTCAAAACCATCCTCCTTCCCCACCTCTATGAGCAGAGGGGAGACACTGGCCAAGTGGGAAGGGCTGGTGACTGTCCCTGCCCACTCACTCAAAACGGAGAAACATGGCTGCCTGGAGGGTCACTTGCAAAGGTCAGGTGCCTCCTCAAGGAGGGGAGACCGGAGCCTTTTTCTGCACGGGCATCTGCTTAGTCAGCAGTCTTGCTCACCTGCTTCACACCTTCCTGCCCAGGGAAAAGGAGAATGGAGAGGGAAGGGGAACGTGGGAGACCCTGCACTCGGAGCCCTCAACATGACAAGGTCAAGTGTGGTGATACTGTGTGTGCACCACGGCCCCCAGCCCCGGCCAGCCCTCAGACTCTCTGCCCATGGAGTCTCTGGATGCCAGGGTCCTCTTGAGACTGAGTCCCCCCCTAAAACTGAGTTCCTCTGCTGAGTTTATGATTAGCCTCTCTAACCAAAACTTTACTTCCTTTCTTTTCCTGAACCTGCTCCCCTCAAGATTGTGGAGCATCAAAGAAAAGGGGGGACTGAAACCACACAGAAGACCCTGTGTCCTTGTCCTTTGAAGTCAAAGTCTGTTGCTTAGGTCTACGAGGCCTCCCCTGAGTCTCTAAAGACTGGCTCAGAAGTTGATGATTAGGAAACTGAAGATGTAGAAACAAAGAATAGCTACTGGACTCAGAAACTGGTAACAATTTGGACTATAAATCCACAGATCAAAAAACCCCCAATTCCCTGAAAGATATGTAACAGATAAAGACTTGACACAATTCCTAAGTTGTTTTTACGGGAAGTAGACCTCTCCCCCCAGTAGATGGAGAAAGCTGACTGCAAGAATATAGATCCTAGACTGGTTGAAACCAGAAGCCCTGATGATGCTTGAAACTCCACCTTGATGCCAACCCACCTGAGAATCGTGCACAAACTGATTATGTATGCTGAAGCCCCCCACCTCCTTAACAATGCCTTTAAAACTCCTTCGCTGAAATTCATGGGGAAGTTTGGGTCTATTGCCCATTCTCCTTGTTTGGTGTCCTGAAATAAAGGCTGTACTTTCCTTCACCACAACCTGATGTTAGCAGACTGGCTTTACTGCTTGAGGGCAAGTGGACCCTAGTTTGGTTCCATGACACACTCTCCTTGGGTATATGGGTTCCTGGAAGCATACTTTAACCTGTGTCTGTTGGGCGCTGGTGAACATATGCTCCACCACCCTCACTCCAGGGGCAACCTATACCAAGAACCCAGGAGGATCATGATCCAGATGCCCACAGTGGTAACTTGCCTGATAACACTGATTTTTCCTGACAAGACCTCTCAAATAAAAAACTTGCACTTAAAATCTTGGTCTCAGGGTCTGCTTCTAGGGAACCCAACCTAGCCAAGAGATGACTCTCGTAGGGGCTAGTGAGCCCCAGAGAAGGTAGCTGGGATCGGACCATCTGACCCACACCCACCCTCCAGGGCTGCCCTTCTAGAGAAGGGACCCCAACAGTAAGAGGCCCTGGGAGACACTCCCAGGGCTAGGAGTCTACCCACTGCCAGGACCTTCCAAACAGCTGACAAGTGCCTGCCATCAGGGCCAGCTTTTGAACGCCAGCCTGCCAAGGTCCTTCAGTGGGGACATCGGTCAGAGAAAAGGCAAAAATAACAAAAAGAAAACTGTAGCCATGGTTGCAAAGTAAGGAGACAGTCATGCTCCTTCTCTGAAAGCACAGTTCTTCTCACTTCCAGGCCTCCAAGGGCTGTGAGGAGCCAGCCTCCACTGTACATGAGGAGGGTGCGATGAGGGAGCCAGGCCCCTGAGAATCCTCCCTGGGTCTTCTGGAACTTTACACAAGTACTGCCCAACTGGCAGATAAGCCCGGGGCAACTCGCGGCCACATTTGCTTCCCCAGGGGAAACGCCTTCCTGAGAAGACAGACAACAGAGGGTGGCAGGCTGAGGAACATTTCAGCTGAGGGCTCCCAGGACATCCAGACCTCTCAGACTCGGTGGTAGATGCAGCTCACACAGCCAGACTTTCGTCTTTGGCAGAAGGAAGTCTGAGACAGGGTTCTGTCAGTTGTAACCAAGATTTGGGGCCACACAAGAAAGTAAATTTATTTACTTCAGAGTCATGCAATTTTGCTTCTATTGCTCAACCGAAACAGAAGTCCCCACACTGATATTTCTCTCGGTTACCAAATCAGACTGTCCTTTGGCCATTTCCAAAGATCCAATCAGTCTGGTGCCTCTAAGGACAGCCACCAGCTTACTCCTTAGACTCTGAAGGCACTTAAGAGGTTCCAAGCAAACAGAATTTTTTTTAAGAAGGAAGCAAGATACATACTGAGATAAAAATCTGGGTATACCTTTGAGGAATACAGTCTTATCACATTCAAGTTACACTTATCAAGTTAAAAGTCAGTTTTGAAAGTCCTCAGCCAGGATTTTCCCCTTAATTAGATTAATTTGTAGTGGTCATGCATGTGGGCTTGGAGTCAGTCTCAGGTTCAAGTCCCTACCACAGCTATGCAATTTGGGGTAAGTTTCTCAACCTCCCAGAGGCTCAGAAAAGTGAAAGTGAGTCACTCAGCCATGTCCAACTCTTTGTGACCCCATGGACTATACACTACATGGAATTCTCCAGGCCAGAATGCTGGAGTGGGTAGCCTTTCCCTTCTCCAGGGGATCTTCCCAACCCAGGGAACGACTGCAGGCAGATTCTTTACCAGCTGAGCCATAAGGGAAGCCCTCATGAGGCTCAGGGGCCCCAACTATAACAAGCAGGTGCCAATGGCATCTATCTACAGGGGTATCTTAAGAGTCACCCGAGCCCAGGGTCTGGCACGTGGTCAGAACCAGAACACAATTATTGCTACAACCTCTGACTTTTCTAAGCTCCAATACTTTGGCCACCTAATGAAACTGATTTATTGGAAAAGATCCTGATGCTGGGAAAGACTGAAGGCAGGAGGAGAAAAGGATGACAGAGGATGAGATGGTTGGATGGCATCACCGACTCGATGGACATGAATTTGAGCAAGCTCTGGGAGTTGGTGATGGACAGGGAAGCCTGGCGTGCTGCAGTTCATGGGGTCGCAAAGAGTCAGACACGACTGAGTGACTGAACTGAACTGACTTTTCTGCAGCAAAGGAAACACACACAGGCTTCACTTCCAAGGCCACGGGGCTCTGAGTTATAGGCATTGAAGATCTAAGAGGGGTTCCTTTGGATAAAACAAGTCTCACATTAAAGTAGTTTTCAAAACATAAATATCCAGCGGCCAGGTGTGCAAATACCACTTGTCACTAAGCACATTTTCTTCTGGGCTCAAAGCAAATATTCTTCCTCAGCAGGCAATCTGGCTTTCTAATAAAAGATACCACACCCGACACGAGTCAGAATTATCTCCCAAGAATGTCTAAGAGTATACCACCCTGAGCCTGCTCGAATGGCTCCATAAAATACAATGGTAACAGCAGCCAGACTGGCTCATTAAACCATCATAGCAGCTGACCAGCGAGACCACACCTCAGACGTGTCTGTCCAGCTCTAAGAGCCAAGCCCTTTCTGTCTTCCACCAGCCACCCAAGTGCTTCCCAAAATGAGGTCCACAGTTCACCTGCATCAGAATCTCCCAGCATGTTCCCTCAAGAGCAGGTTCACTCAAGTCTTAGGAAACTGGAATCTGGGAGCCCCATGGCCACAGCTCCTGACTGTTTCCGATTGCTGATGAAGACAACAGTGGCATCCCCTGTTTGAAAATCCCCCCTCTGCTTGAAAGCCCTCAGGAACAGCACCCCTGAAACTGGAGTGTAAAGTCTAAGGGCTGGCTCTGGGCATCAATGATTTGCCTTCAAATTGTCTCCCAAGCTGGCCACTTGTCTACTCCTCCTTCTACCTGGGTCCAGCCAGCACCACCTCCTGTCTGGAAGCCCGCAGCATATTACTCCTAACTGGTGGTCCCCAACATTTTCTTATGAACTTTATCAAATACAGAGAAGCTAAAATAACTATACTATGGACCTGTTTAAATACATCACCAAGACCCTAAAATGAACAGTTATTAATGTTAATTCTACAACTAATATTTTAAAAGCATGCTGTAACTGCTTTACTGCATATCTATTGATCTTTTTTGAGTGCATTTTAAAGTAAGTTGCAGGTACTAGGGCCCTGAACACTTCAGCAGGCATATCATTAACCAAGATGCAATGTTTACGGCTCTTTCATTTTCCAGGTAAAATTTATATGCAACAAAGTGTAAAAACCTTAAGTGACAAGTTCGAAAGTGCATACACCTGTGTATCCAATGTCCCGACACCATGAGTCCAGAAATTTCCATTTGGTTCCTTTCCAGTCAATCCCCTTCTCCATTCACAACCACCGTTTCAATGTTTCACCATAGATTAACTTTGTGATTCTTGAACTTTATATATATATAGCTCTTAAACTTCATATTCACCATAGATTAATTTTGTGATTCTTGAACTTTATATATATACAGTTCTTAAACTTTATACATATGCAAGTCATGCTCTCTTGGGGCTGGCTTCTATTTTGCATAATGGTTGTCAGCAGGATGTTCTACTTAGCATAATGTTTGTGACATTCATCCATGCTGTGTGTATCAATACCTGTGTGTATCCTTTTTCCTTTATTGCTGAATAATGTTTCATTATATGAATAAACAATAAATTTGTTATCCCTTACTCTGTTGATGAGCACCTGGGCAATTTGTAGTTTGGGGCTATCTATCACATATAGAGGAGAAGGCAATGGCACCCCACTCCAGTACTCCTGCCTGGAAAATCCCAAGGATGGAGGAGCCTAGTAGGCTGCAGTCCATGGGGTTGCTAAGGATCGGACACACTGAGCAACTTCACTTTCACTTTTTACTTTCATGCAGTGGAGAAGGAAATGGCAACCCACCCCAGTATTCTTGCCTGGAGAATCCCAGGGACAGGGGAGCCTGGTGGGCTGCCGTCTATGGGGTTGCACAGAGTCGGACACGACTGAAGCGACTTAGCAGCAGCAGCAGCATCACATATAGAGTTTTTTTGAATGTGTATGTACAAGTTTTTGTGTAGACGTTATATTTTCATTTCTCTTCGGAGTGGCACTGCTGATTCATGGGGTAGATTTGTTTAGTTTTACAAGCAACTACTAGAATTTCTTCCTAAGGGGTTACATCACATGACACGCCCCCAACACTGTCTGAGAGTTCCAGCAGCTCCACGTGCTCACCAACACTGGGTGTTGTCAGTCTTTGTGACTTTAGTCATTCTGATAGGTGTGGTCTCACTAAGGTTTTAACCTGCATGTCTCTAATGGATAATGAAGTTGAGCCCTTTCCACGTGCTTTTAGATCATTTGCATGCGTCTTCTGTGAAACATCTGTTCAAAACTATCGCCCATTTAAAAACTGAATTTTGTCTTTTATTGATGAGTCACTGGAGTACTTTATGTATTTTGGAAATAAGTATAGTGTCCCCCCCAGTGACAGTTCTCTCCAGGCAGCCTGGCTGGGTCACCCCTCCTTCTCAAAACACTCCAGGGATTCCCACACCCTTAGGAATAAAATCCAAGTCTTTACCTCAGCCTACAAGGTCGAAGTGATGTGGCCTTTTTTCCCAGTTTGACCTCACCTCCTGATGCTCTCCCCTCACTCACTCTCCAGCCTCACACCCTGCCTCAGGGCCTTTGCACTTTCTGTACTCACTGTTTAAATGCTCTTCCCTGAACATCCCCCAGGCTCACTCCCTCAATCCTCCTGGCTCACTACTTAAATGCCATCTCCTCACCCACCTGGAACAGCTTCCCCACTCTCACCACCTGGCCACCCTTCTCCAGCCCCTAATCCTGCTTTATTTTTCCTCTTGGCAGATACAGTCCAAGAGGCATGATGTGTTAACTCATTTGCTCACTGCCCACCTCTGTCCACTAGAACATAAGCTCCCTGAGGTCAGCGGCTTTGTTTTGCTTACTGCAGAGAACCAGTCTAATGTCTTGGTTATGACATCATTTTTTAAGCCAAAGGGCCTCAGTTCTACTACTGAGCATGGACAAATCACTTAACCTTTCTCTGCTTTAAGGGGCTGAGAAAACTTACTGAGGTCCGGGAGACCCACAGCCCATTTTCCCCCTTTGTAAAATGAACGCTTGAGATAAACAAGTGAGCATGTGTAGAACGTTGCTTAGCTCATAGTAGACACGAGTGTAGAGTGAAATTAGTAGCCCCAGTCCCTAGAAAATGACAAGCACTCAACAAATACTCATTGACTACATATATGGATGGTTTATGTATGTACAATACTTTTACTGCATATTTATAATGTAGGCTTCCCTGGTGGCTCAGAGGTTAAAGTGTCTGCCTGCAATGTGGGAGACCCGGGTTCGATCCCTGGGTTGGGAAGATCCTCTGGAGAAGGAAATGGCAGCCCACTCCAGTATTCTTGCCTGGAGAATCCCATAGATGGAGGAGCCTGGTAGGCTATAGGCCACAGGGTTGGGAAGAGTTGGACACAACTGAGCGACTTCACTTTCACTTTCTTTCACAGTCTATAATTTTCCTTAATTTGAGAGGCTTTCACAGTCAGAAGTTAATTTCTCTTGAGAAGAGTTTACATTCCGAGAGATGCACTGCAAGGGATGGGGGAGCAGGTACCATGTCTCCACTTGACATGAGCAAACCGAGATTCATGAAGTTACATGATGCCAGTCCCAGTGGAACTAGTGAAAGGGCTGGAACAAGAACTCTGGTTCCTCCTAAAGCTCTGTGAGTTTGAAGCATGTCCACGGGGCCTCTGTTCTCTCCAGCTCCCTCCTCCTTCCTTCCCCAAACAACACGATCTCTAAAGAAATGAATATCCTTCATCCTGAATTTTTTTTCTGACTTAAAAAAACCTTAAAGAATAACTGCACATCCATGTTCACAGGAGCATTAATCACAATAACCAAAAGGTGGAAACAACCAAGCTTCCATCAATGGATGTATGAACAAATAATACGTGATCTACCCACACAATGGAATACTACCCAGCCTTCAAAAGGAAATCCTGCCACAGGCGACAACAGGGATGAACCTTGCAAACATTATGCTATGCGAAATAAACCAACCTCAAATAGAAAATATTGTGTCATTCCACTTATAGGAAGTACCCAGAGTAGTCAAACAGGAAGCTGAGTGGTGGCTGCCAGGGGCTGGGGCCAGCGGGGTGTGGGGAGCTGCTGTTTAATGAAGACACAGGTTTATTTTGTGAGATGAAGAGAGTCTGGATATGAATGGGGATGACGATGTATGTGTATGTACTCAATACCAATGGATAAGATGGTTAATTTCATGTTACGTGTGTTTTGTCACAATTATTAACAATTTTTTTTTAAAAAGTTGAGACTACATAGATTTCACCTCTAAATGGCAAAAGCATGACTTCATTTCAATCTACTCGGATGAGAGAATTTCTCTCAGTATCCATTTTAACTTCATACCACATCAATCATCCCACACACTTCATATTCCCTATGTCTTCATTTCCACTATCTTTTGAGCCAACCTTCTCAATGAGGCCCAGTCTGCAGTAGTTCCATCAGCTGCTGATTTCCTGAATGCCAAGATCAAAGATACACTCATGTCTTGTGTTCAAAGGCACAAAACAGCTGAGACATTCTGCCATGAGCCAAAGGGTGCCTACACGCTGATCCTACAAGCAGCGACCCATGTCCGCATGGGGTCCCCACGGTGGGGACTGCAGGACTAACAGATTCTAGGAGTCACTCTGACCCACACACCGTGAAGTCAGGCTGAAAACGAGAAAGTGCTTCCACCCCCCACACAGCTGCATCCTCGGAGCACTTTGTGGAAGACAGACGCCCGCCTCCAGTGGAAATCAGCGGTGATGGCCACGTGACCGCCTGGGCACACTGTGTGTGGATTTATTTTCTGTCTCCAATGCAGGCCTACTTTGCCTGATGTGGATTTTTGTTCAAAACCAGTATCTCCTTTACCACATTTGGAATGAAAAGCAAAGCAGCTCCCTGGAGCGCTGCCCTGTGGCCTAACCCTGACCGCTGTCTCTCCCTGGAAAACCCTCCTTCCCCAACAGGGAACAGCCCAGCTCCCATCTCACCTTTCATGGGAGACCCTGTTCTGTCCTCCACCCTCCACCGTCTCCTTCCCCACACGGCAGGCTTTCTCATGCTCGGCACTGTGGACCATCTGGGGCTAGATCTTCTGTGTTGTGGGGCCTGCCTTGGTATTGCAGGCAGTTTAGCAGCATTCCTAACCTCTACCCACCAGAACTATCCCATCCACCAAACCCCAGATTTCTCCCAGCACTGCCAAATGTCCTGGGACTAAAACTATCCCCATTTAGAACCACTGTTTCAAAGAAACAGAGGCTTCAGGGAGGCCCAGGGCTGCCCGGCTAAAAATCAGATTTCCCAGTCTGGTCCCCGCCAAAGACCTGTGATCAGGGCTGGCTGGCTCCCTTATCTAAAGGAAGAAACGTGCAGTGAAGTCCAGGATCCAGAGTTCCCCGCCCAACCACACACCAGGCAGAGGCTCAGCCTCGCTCGGTGGTCACCCTCACCTGGGCCCCTTCACAGCCTGCCTTGCAGCCTTTTCTCCTGCATCCCCTTTGTGGGTTGAATTGTGTCCCCTAAAGGTGACCTGACATCCCGGCCCCCAGGACCTCAGAATGTGACCTTCTTTCGATATGATTAGATGAGGTCATCCTGGAACAGGGTGGCCCCTAATCCAACTGATGTCCTTATAAGAAAAGACACAGAAACACACAGAGAGAAGGCCATGGGAGGAGGGAGGCAGAGATCAGAGTAATGCAGCTATAGTCCAAGATTGCCAACAACCACTAGAAGCTGGAAAGAGGTAAGAAGGATCCCCTCCAGGCTTCAGAGGAAGCACGGCCCCACCAGCACCTTGATCTTGGACTCAAAACCTCAAATTGTAAAACAATAAGCTACAGTTTTAAGCCACCCAATTTGTGGTGCTTTGTCACAACAACCCTAAGGAAACTAAGCCACCTCGAAATTCTATCTCAAGCTCTGCTTCTAGACACCCCAACAGACAGCTGACGCGCCCACTCAAAGAGCAAATACTCCAGAGCAAGCTTGAGATGAGTCTAGACTCTCGCCTCAATTTCCACGAGCCTCTCATTACATGAGAAGGAAGAAGAAGGAAGGGAGGAAAGAGGGAGGGAGGGAAGAAGGAAATTTGCTTTGGGGATCCTTCCATCCTCCACTCATTCAGTAAATATTGCTGAGCACCATCAGCTGCTCATCACTGTTCCAGGAGCAGGGGAGAAAGACATGAACAAAACAGACAAAAGTTACTGCCCTCGCGGGGTTCACATACCAGCAGGGGAGACAGACCATAAAATGCCCAGTCTATGGGATGGTAAGTGCCATGGAGAAAAACAAAGCAGGAGAAGGGGACGGGGTGTGCACAGGGCGGGGGTGAAGCGACGGATGCTCCACAGGCCAGTCTCAGTTCAGGCAGAGAGCAGCACGCCTGGGCGCCTTCTCTTTTCTGCCCCAGCCCTTCTGTGAAGTTTGGGGAGCCCACCTGGCCACTGGGCAAGGATGGAGTCCACGCCCGCCCCAGTGCCAGAACGGCGCCCTTCAGAACCACCTCTGGCTTTGACGTCCCTCCTCTGTCTCCTCCTCAACACTCCCTCTTGCTTCCTGGGATCACCTCCTAAGTTAATGACCTGCACCCACCCCCAACCCCTGGCCACAGCTTTCAGGCACCATACCAGGGCAGGTGCACCCAGAACTTTCCATTTCAGCCAAGATAACACTTCAGCCAAGACCTAGAGGAGCCAATCTGTGGGCATGTCCAGACCCTCCCCCTCCAGGGCTCTGCCCTGACACAAGGAGTGGAATCTGGAATTTATCCTATTTGGTGGGTCTTCCTCTGTCCACATAATTTTCTTGACAGTTGAAAACCTCGATCTCAAATATAAGGATACATGACATGATCCCATATATCCTGATTGTGTGATAGGAAGGCAAACTTAGGATTACAGCAGACACTAACTCCCTTCTCCCGACCAGGATCATTCCTGCCTACATGAATCTGCCAGCTCTTGTACATATTTTGCATCTGTGGATGTCAAGGGTCTCTGTACCCGCCAGTGTCACAAGCCAGAAATACCAGGAAATGAACCTCCCCATCCCCCAGCCCTCATTCAGTGACTGACAGGAGGCGGTGTGTTAACACCCCAGCTCCCTCGCCTCTTGGGAGGAAAGGCTCTTAGGCCTATGTCCCACACTGGCTCCTGGTTCCTCCAGCAGGTTTCTGCTCCAGGTACCACAGTGGTGGCTGGCCTGATAGCTGCATGCTTTAAGTGACATTCCTACTTGCTCTTGGTATTTCCCTCGGTGTCACCTCCCTATTAAATGACTTCCTTGCCTGAGAGTCTTTTTCTTGGGGAATCCAAACTAAGAAAGTGATAGCTTTGAAGGTGTGTAAATACACACATACAATGTAGCAGCCCCTCCAGTCCTCCTGTTTAACACATGCATCCCAAATGTGATGCTGGACCATCAAACCCCTGGACAGCAGAGCTCAGCTTTAGAAGCACCTTGGTGTATTCAATGCAAAGTAATCCCATTTGCATTACAAGGATCACTGTCTGACATCTAAGGTCTTGACCAGCCCCCAACTGGATCTTTTCCCCCTGGACTCCCTCCACATCTTTCCACCCACAGTGAGTGCGCTGCTATCCTCCAGCCCACAGAATGCCCCAGAAAGGGACCCTAAAGCCCATTGGGGAGAGGGCTTGGTCCATGGCTAGCTCCCCAGGCAGCCCACTGCGTGTCACCGGGCTGGAAGAGGGAAGGAAGCTAATCTTACAATTCACCTGAAAAACAATCATCCATCATCCCGGTCTTCAGCCCTCATCTTATTTTTCCCAGATCAATTTCTGAAAGTCCAAATGACAGATAGCTTCACACTCTGGACAATAATTCTTCTTAGTAAAAACCCAGCATCAATGACAAAAAGTTCCCAGGGTAGTGCTGGTTACCTGAATCTATACATGTGATATAATTTCACAGAACTACACACACACACACACACACACACACACATGCACACACACACACAGAAGATGCTGGTGAAGGGACTTCCCTGGTAATCCAGGGGCTAGGACTCTGCACTCCCAATGTGGGGGACCTGGGTTTGACCCTGGCCAGGGAACTAGATCCCACATGCCACAACTAAAGATCCTACATGATGCAACAAAGATTCATGATCCTGTGTGCTGCAACTAACACCCAATACAGCCAAATAAATAAATAAACATTTAAAAAAAAACTGGTAAAAATTGCATAAGGTCTAGTTTAGCTACCAATAGCAGTTCCTTGGTATCCTAGCGTACACAGATCGCATGAGATTTACCATCCAGGAAGCTGGATGAAGAACACACAGGACTCCCTGTACTGTTCTTGCAACTTCTTGGGAGTCAAAAAATTATTTCAAGGTCAAAAGTTTTAAAAATGCAAAAAAAAAAAAAAAAAAAAAAAACTCCAAACAAAACTTAAATACTGAGATTAAAAAAATAATAATCGTTTTTTACAAAGCTCCCAGCAGGAGACACTGCCAACCCACCCCTTACCTGAGAACTGGGAATCAGCGCCTTCCACCAGTGACCGCCCTTCACCAGGTCGACCTCGCACAAAGGCACCGCCACCTTGCCGATGACGCAGTGGCGTGAGAACTTATCGAAGTCCAGCACAGTCAGGAGCAGGGTCCTCCTCTGAGCCTCCAGGAAGGGGATCTCGAAGGTGTAGCGCTCCTCGAACACGGGCTTCTGGGTCTTGCGTTTGACTCCAGTCTGCTTGGAGTTCTTCTGGTCCGGCAGGAGGCAGATCTTGACGTAGGGGTTGGAGTGCGCCATGTCCTGGCGCGCGCCGTCGTGGGAGATGGGGGGCGGCAGGTCCCTGGCCTCGATCACACGCACCGTGAGGTGGTTGTGCAGCAGGTCGTACTGCGTGCTGAAGTCAGCATGCCCAGCTGGTACTTGGACAGGATCTCCGCGTCCGTCAGGAAGTCCACGTCGTCACTGTTGGAATCCAGGGAGTACAGGCGGGGCTCGAACTTCCTGAAGTAATCATCCGGCGTATAGGTCCGTCTGAGCACCGAGGGCTGGATGGGCTCTTTCTTTGCGCTGAGAACGCCGAACTCGATGGGCTTAATATCAATCAGTGGAGAGCTGGGCCGTCTGGACTCGAGACCTACACACCCAGCAGAAATAACAATTAACACCACCAAGGACTGGACTGGCTCTGGACCGATGTGTGATATCGAGGACCTTTCGTAGCTTCTCACATTGTTTGCTCTGCTTCATAATGCTCTTTCCATGTGCTCTCCACTCCTGGAAATCCTCTTATTTACTCTATGAGAGGAAGGGCAGCAGCACAAACATCCCCATCTCCACGGCAGCTAATTGCCAGGCACTGCTCTAAACGCCCTGCATACATGGAGAAGGGAATGGTTACCCACTCCAGCATTCTTGCCTGGAGAATTCCATGGACAGAGAAGCCTGGCGGGCACAGTCCATGGGCTTGCAAAGAGTTGGACACGACTGAGCGACTAACACTTTCACACTCACAACCTTCACAAGGCATTAGCCAGTGACTATTAACTTCACCAACTCGATGGACGTGAGTTTTGAGTGAACTCCGGGAGATGGTGATGGACAGAGAGGCCTGGCATGCTGCGATTCATGGGGTCGCAGAGTCAGACACGACTGAGCGACTGAACTGAACTGAAATGATTACCTTCACTTTACAGATGAAGAAACAGAAACTCTGAGTAACTCACCAAAGGGCACACAACTGGTAGGAGGAGGAGCCAGGGTCCAAGCCCCACCTATCTGGCCCCAGGGTCTGACTCTAACCATTCCTGGCCTTCACTTTCACAGAGTGGGCTCTGGGGCCGGTGTCTGGGTCAAATTCCAACCCAGCTACTTCCTCGTGAACCACGTGACTCCCTAGTAACGAGCCAAGTGACTCCAGGCACATTTACACACTCGGTTTTCCCATCTGTAACATGGAGCCAATCATAGCAACCACATCAAAGATGGTGGTGAAAACTCACTGAGCGATGCATGGAGAGAGCCCAGCACAGAACGTGCACGTGGTGAGAGGCACTGAATGGTAACTATTATTCGCCCTCAAGGCTCACATTCACAGCTCGTCACTTTCGGGGTGCCTCTCCCCTCCCCGTTAAGCAGAAGAGTTCACCGCTCCCAGGTTCATTGTTGTCATCTTTGCTCATCTCTCTATTCTAGCAATAACCTCATGGCACTCTTTTCTCTTTCAAAGCACTTAATTGAGGTATGACTGACACACACAAAGTTGTCCATATTCAATCTGCACAACTTGCTGGCTTTGATGATAAGTATGCACCCGCGAATCGATTACCACAATCTATGCCATAAACTATCCATCACTTTCAAAAGCTTCCTCCTGCCTTCTTTACTTACTTACTTTTGTGTGTCTGTTAAGAACATAAGATCTACTCTCTTAGAAAACGTTTAGGTGCTCCACATAGTACTGCTAATTTTACACACTCTGCTGGAGTGGATTTCTAGAATTTACTCATCTGGCATAAGTGAAACCAACACCTGCCTGGTTCAAGCTCCTCGGGTAACCATGTGCTACTCTGCAGATGCTTAGGAGTCTATGAGATTCCTCATGTTGTTGGGAAAATTACATAGTATTTGTTCTTTCATGGCATCTTGTTGATTGCCCAAATACCCTCCTGTTGGCTAAAACCATGAGCCCTTGCCAGTGCATGGTTGCACCCTGATAACTGTGTGCTAAATGCGGTCATCTCTGTATAGAGCTGGAAGTAAGATTTAGGAATCTGCTGCTGCTGCTGCTAAGTCCGACTCTGTGCGACCCCATAGACGGCACCCCACCAGGCTCCCCTGTCCCTGGGATTCTCCAGGCAAGAATACTGGAGTGGGTTGCCATTTCCTTCTCCAATGCATGAAAGTGAAAAGTGAAAGTGAAGTCGCTCAGTTGTGTCCGACTCTTAGGGCCCCATGGACTGCAGCCTACCAGGCTCCTCCATCCATGGGATTTTCCAGGCAAGAGTACTGGAGTGGGGTGCCATTGCCTTCTCTGTAGGAATCATCTAGACCAGCGCTATCCTAGAGAAAATAAAACATGAACCAGATACAGACGTACAAGGCCACAGTTCAGTTCAGTCACTCAGTCATGCCGACTCTTTGTGACCCCATGGCCTGCAGCACGCCAGGCTTCCCTGTCCATCACCAACTCCCGAAGTGTGCTCAAACTCATGTCCATCGAAGCCCACAAAGGTAACTTAAAATTTTCTTGTAGCCACAATTATGTAAAAGTACAAAGAAGCAGGTGAAATTGATTTTTATATTTTATGTAAACCAATATATCCAAAATACAATCATTTCAACATGTAATCAATATAAAAACATTTTTTTAGTGAGACATTCTAAATTCTCTCTTTTTTCATACTGGCTTCAAAATTCAGTGGGTAGGTAACACGAACAGTGCATCTCAATTCAGCCACATGCCTGTGGTGGCCACTGTATTGGACAGCAGGCTGCACAGGGCAGACAGGCCCTCTTATTCTACAGATGAAAAGACAGAGGCTACAGAAGCCAGACACCCATTCCGTTTCACTATTTCAAGCTCTTGAAATTTACTTCTTTCTTTTTCCCCATCCACTCCCAGAAAAGATCAGAGATCTCAATCATTTCCAGCTGAGTGGATTAGTTTCATGAATTTAAGCCTTTTCCCTCTGTTAAGTGAATTTCAGACATCAGCTGCATGAGACAGGAGACACAGTTGGCTAGTGACAAGAGGCTGGGAGAGTCTAGGCTTTATCACCCTTTCTCTTCCCCACCCAAATCACACCCTCTGGTCTACACCCAGGCTACTGTGTGTGTGTGTGTGTGCTGAGTGGCCCACTCTAGAGTGGGCCAAGGGCCAAATTCAACCCAGAGATACATTCTGTTTGGGTTGAAAAGTAAGGAACTTTCATATAAAAACCCAGACTGCCAGTGTCTCTTTAGAAAGGCAAGTAATACAATCCCACATGGCTACAGCTGAGCTGCAGCTGCTTCCCTTCAATAAGACACTGGCTTCCCAACTGGCCCCAGGCCCCACCCTGCCCTAGTGCCAGGTCAAGAGTCGGCTGCCATTTGTCACTCACCAGGGTGATATTTATCTCCCTCCAGCCCTTGGCACTTAGCCACTGACACAATCCACCTGGCCCCTCAAGTCACTTGAATTTGCAGGCCCTGCTGCGTAACATGGTAACTCACACTTCCCTTTTGGGGTCTGAAATGATATATGCTGACAACGTCATCAACTGAGCCAATTCAATGAAACTTGCGATCAGTATAAACAAAAATCAGTCAGAATGATTGCTTCTGCCTGAACCTGGCAGAAATCAGGCACGATGCCCTCCTCTGTCCCAGCCGTTACCTCTCTGTCATCCTGTCTCCTGCACTGTCACACCACACTCCTCTCCCTCACCAGAAGCAACCCTGTCCTTCGTGTCTTTCCCTGGGGGTGCTGGGAGTGCCAGCTCTTTCCCTTTATCCTGGGGGCCCAGATAACAGGGTTGTACTTCATGGACCCCCACGGGCAGCTGACTTGAGCCAGGACCCCCGACAGTCAGAGCAGAGAGGCTTACTTGAAATCCTCCGAGTCAGGCTGTATGTAGACTTAGATGTGTCTGAGGATGAGCATCTCCGATCTGGGGAGCTGGTCTGTGGGGTCAGCGGGATGTCACTGGCTGTGATCACAGAGTCCCCGTCCTTGTCACTGCTCCGGCTGGCCAACCTGTAGGAGGGAAGAGGTCTCAGGGACTGTCAGAGAATCCCCAGGGACTGGCACCTCTGTCCCATGGACAGACCAAGGATGAAATTGCTCTCAGGCCCAGTCTGTGCAACTTGGAATAATGCAAATTTGAAATAAATTCTCAGTACCCCTTAATTCTCAATAATGTCTTGCTTTTTGCACAAAATGTGATGTGAAGTAAATGACTATTTCCCAATTAGAACAATCTGCCAAGAATTGGCATAATTTCAAAGCGAGGCTGGGGTTGGGGAAGGGATATGTAAACTTATTCAGGATATTGCCTCATGGGCACCACCTGACTAAACCAAGATCAGTTCAGTTCAGTCGCTCAGCCACGTCTGACTCTTTGCGACCCTATGGACTGCAGCACAACAGGCCTCCCTGTCCATCACCAACTCCTGGAATTCACTCAAACTCATGTCCACTGAGTTGGTGATGCCATCAAGATGGGACCTCTCAGTCTTCAGTCTGGAAGGAACCACGTGGCTGTTTAAATGCATTAGAACTTCCGCAAGTAGGTTTTGGTAAGAATTAACTTGTTATTTCAACAGTCACTATAACATCTTGAAAAATTATCCTGTAACAATGTCACTCAAAGGTTCTTGGGACTTTCCTGGTGGTCCAGCAGCTAAGACTCTGAACTACAAAATGGCCCTGAGAATCAATGATTTAA
The DNA here is from genome assembly GCA_006408695.1 of Aepyceros melampus. Lineage (NCBI taxonomy): Eukaryota > Metazoa > Chordata > Mammalia > Artiodactyla > Bovidae > Aepyceros > Aepyceros melampus. The sequence goes on from SJXQ01003453.1 coordinate 323,622, forward strand.
GAATAACAGTTCAGTGCATAGAAAAACCAGTAAATAGGAGCATCCACAACTCAATGTTCTCCTAATAAAGATTAGAAATGCTGGAAAAATAGAAAGTACACTCTTTGTGGGTTGGGGTACAAAGTAGTACTTAAGGGCTGGCTCAAGGCAAGTCCTTCTGTCTCCCTCCATCTCCCTGTCTGTAAAATGGGACTCATAATAGTACCTGCCTTACATGGTTACTTTGAAGATTGAGCTAACATATATAAAATGATTAGAATAGTGTTTGGTATGTTCTAGGTAGATGCTCAATACATTTTAGCTGATGTTAGCAATATTATAGCAGAGGTGGCTTTAAGATCCCCCAATACTCACACAGCTAGTGAGGATGCTGGGAGTAGGGGTAAGGGGAGGGGAGAGAGGTGGCAAAGTGCCCGTGAGATTGATGCTGTTGATAACAAGCCCCTCAGCCATCACAGCCACAGACCAATACCTTCCAAAACTGCATCCCCAAAGTTGACATTTAAACCTGCAGAGAAACCAGTCTCAAAAAATGCAGCTTTCAAGTTCTGGGAGGTCAGACACACCCTGTGCGTGACATGAACGATCTGGTGTTCTTCCAAAGCTGGGGTCACAGCTGGGACAAGCAGGCATGTTACAGGGGCAATGCCCAGTGCCTCCCACTCCTGGTCAAGAATAGGAGAACGTAGCAAATGAAACGTGGGGCCGGCGGGGGGATGGAAGGGAGACGGGATCACACTAGATCAATCTTTCTCTCCTGTGAAGGAAAGCAGCTGCATCTCCCCAGGAAGGCGGCAAAAACGTGTGACGGCCACTGGGGCCCTCCACCTGCATGGCCTGTTTGCTGGCTGTCACACCTCATGGCGGCTGCTGCCTCCAGCTGCGAACTCCCATCAGTCTTCAAGGGTCAGCTTAAATGCCATCGCTTCCTGAAGCCTTGGCTGCCTCCTCCCAGACATAGTACCAGGGTATAAAAATAGAAAGTACACTCTTTGTGGGTTGGGGTACAAAGTAGTACTTAAGGGCTGGCTCAAGGCAAGTCCTTCTGTCTCCCTCCATCTCCCTGTCTGTAAAATGGGACTCATAATAGTACCTGCCTTACATGGTTACTTTGAAGATTGAGCTAACATATATAAAATGATTAGAATAGTGTTTGGTATGTTCTAGGTAGATGCTCAATACATTTTAGCTGATGTTAGCAATATTATAGCAGAGGTGGCTTTAAGATCCCCCAATACTCACACAGCTAGTGAGGATGCTGGGAGTAGGGGTAAGGGGAGGGGAGAGAGGTGGCAAAGTGCCCGTGAGATTGATGCTGTTGATAACAAGCCCCTCAGCCATCACAGCCACAGACCAATACCTTCCAAAACTGCATCCCCCAAGTTGACATTTAAACCTGCAGAGAAACCAGTCTCGAAAAATGCAGCTTTCAAGTTCTGGGAGGTCAGACACACCCTGTGCGTGACATGAAACGATCTGGTGTTCTTCCAAAGCTGGGGTCACAGCTGGGACAAGCAGGCATGTTACGGGGGCAATGCCCAGTGCCTCCCACTCCTGGTCAAGAATAGGAGAACGTAGCAGATGAAACGTGGGGCCGGCGGGGGGATGGAAGGGAGACGGGATCACACTAGATCAATCTTTCTCTCCCGTGAAGGAAAGCAGCTGCATCTCCCCAGGAAGGCGGCAAAAACGTGTGACGGCCACTGGGGCCCTCCACTTGCATGGCCTGTTTGCCGGCTGTCACACCTCATGGCGGCCACTGCCTCCAGCTGCGAACTCCCATCAGTCTTCAAGGGTCAGCTTAAATGCCATCGCTTCCTGAAGCCTTGGCTGCCTCCTCCCAGACATAGTAGCAGGGTATACCTGGGCCACCCCTGCCTCCCCTGCCACCACCAAACCTCCGGGCCCTCTGTCCCTTCTACCTGGAATGCTCATCCTGCCCCATCACCTGTCTTGTTCCTCCTTATCATTCAGGTCTCAGCTGCAGCAGCACCTCCTCAGAGAGGACCCACCAGTCCAGTCGCCTCCTCCCAGCCCGTCTCCCCTTACCGCTGCACCTTTTTTTTGTCCCCCTCCAGCACATACCTCTTTCAGTGCGGCCTGCCTGCTTCTCCTCTGCATCTGACACTAAGCCAGAGGCCCGTGCAGGCAGAGGCAGTGTCTTCCTCGTTCACCATGCCCTCCTAGCACAGCACCCGGCACGAGTGGGGTGCTCTGATTTATTTTTTCAGTGAATGAATGAATACACATTTCTGGTGGCTTTTATCTGACTTATCTTGTGTCACAATCACCGGAGGGCACGACTTGTCGCCCCTCCCATAACAGGCTACAAATCTTAATGTTGGCATCTGCTTTATTAGGATCAAAGGTGGTAGCAGCTACTGAGCACCTACTATGTGCCAGGCACTGTGCTAAATGCTCTCTCTGAACCATCATTTCAGGCTTGGAACAATCCAGGAGTTAGTTGTTATGAACCACCCCTACCCCTTTCACAGACAGGGAAATGGAGCCCTGGTCAGGTGGCGGGAGGGAAGGAGAATGGCTCTGCACCAGTGAATGGCAGAACCCCAGTGGAGTCCAGCAGTACCAGACTCCAGACTACATGCCCCACACTACCAAGCTGGGCATCCCCTAGGAGGCCTGGACGAACCCTGCACATAGTAGGTACTCAACACATGCTTCTTGGACAAAGAAATAACCTAATTCACTCTTCAGTGGGGGTCTTTCTGGCACTGCCACAGAAGGAGCCCGTCGGATGGCACCATATGGTGAGTTGGTTTTCCTGACTCTCATCAGCCCAGTCCAGCCCAGGAAAGCTGCAGGTCCCACATGTCAAAAGCATATGTGACAATTCATGGTGGTCCCCTCCGATCACACAGGCAAAGACCCAGCTCACCTGCCACATGCCACCCCACAGAGAGGCACATTCTGTGGCTCCCGGCTCAAATGGCACAGTAGGAATGATACTGCAAAGCCTGTATGTTTGACATTTCTGCTCCCTGCCTGTTTGATAACATACAACTGCCCGCTTGGTAAATAAATCTGGGGAAAGCACAAGCTGTAAATTCTCTTTCTGGAGGATTTAACCTGCCTCCTCTTTACAGATTTCTCTTAACATTTGGTATGATGTTGACTATCAAAAATGTCCTCAGTGCTATCCAGGATTCAAAGAAGACCTGGGTCACCTTGGGAAGCACACAGGTCATGTACAGCTGTTCAGATGGTACACTGCACAAGTCTAGGTGGTCTCACTCATCATGACCACCATGTGAAGGATGCCCCCTGAAGCTATGTGGTGAGTTGGCCGCTGGAAGTTTCCAGCTCACTTCTCTGCTTGTAGCATAACCAAAATAAGTGTCTTCCCTGAGGATGCCATCCCAGAAAGAACCCCCTGCTTGCACAAAGGGTCAGCGACCTGAGCAAAATGCAACTGTCCTCCAGCTTAGTAGCCATACATCTGTAACACTCAACATCTGAGGCAAACAGGCTGTGATTTTTAGTGTCTATCAGGGGTCTCCTCTGGTTCAGAAGAAAATCCAAATTCCTTAATCTGGCATTTGAGACCTCACACAACCTGAACTTGCAGGCTCATTTTGTCTGATTCCCCCAACTCTTCCCAGATGCAGTCTCCCATCTGTGGTGTTTGTCTACCCTGGATCCAGTCACAGCATCCAAATTGTTTATTACCCAGGCCAGCAAACTTGGGGCCCACTGCCTGATTTTGTAGAAGTGTTATTGAAGCATAGCCACACCCATTTACTAGTGAATTGCCTATGGTTGCTTTCACACTACAAGGATAGAAGTGAGTAGCTGCAATAAAAACTAGTCCATGAGGCTAAAATATTTACTCTCTGGCCCTTTATAGGAAAAGTCTGCCAACTCTGTTCAACTAGCTTAGTTCACATGCTTGAGGGGGAATAACCCTTTCCTTGTTTTCAGGTCAGGAAGCCCAGCCATTATCCCAGCGTTTTTTCCTCCAAGCAAAAGAGATTGGATCAAGTGACTGGCATGTGACCCAAACCAGAGCAATGAGAGCCTTTCCTGATAGTTTGCTGCTGTCAAACATAATGCAAAGAAAAAAGGCTTAAGAATGAGGCCAATACAGAAGAAACAGAAAGAAAGAGAGAGAGAGCACATACACGCACACCCATGACATCATCTGAGCCCCTGGATCCAGTCATGCCTGAAGCCATTTTCCCAGAACTTTTCCACAACAAAATTCTATGCAGAACTGTCATATGTGTGTGCAGGATGTGAATACACAACTAATTTATTTACCTGCTTTATCTCCTATAGTGAAGTGAAAGGAAGTGAAAGTCACTCTGTCGTGTCCGACTCTTTGCAATCCCATGGACTGTACAGTCTGTGGAATTCCCCAGGCCAGCATACTGGAGTGGGTAGCCGTTCCCTTCTCCAGGGGATGTTCCCAACCCAGGGATTGAACCCAGGTCTCCCACATTGCACGTGGATTGGATTCTTTACCAGCTGAGCCACAAGGGAAGTCCAAGAATACTGGAGTGGGTAACGTATCCCTTCTCCAGCAGATCTTCCCGACCCAGGAATCGAACTGGGATCTCCTGCACTGCAGGAGGATTCTTACCAGCTGAGCTACCAGGGAAGCCCTTATCTTCTATGCTGCTGCTAAGTCGCTTCAGTCGTGTCCGACTCTGTGCGACCCCACAGACGACAGCCCACCAGGCTCCCCTGTCCCTGGAATTCTCCAGGCAAAAACACTGGAGTGGGTTGCCATGCCCTTCTCCAATGCATGAAAGTGGAAAGTGAAAAGTGAAAGTGAAGTCACTCAGTCGTGTCTGACTCTTAGCGACCCCATGGACTGCAGCCTACCAGGCTCCTCCATCCATGGGATTTTCCAGGCAAGAGTACTGGAGTGGGGTGCCATTGCCTCTCCAATACCAGATATTAAATCCCCTGAGCATGGGAACAGGACTCCATCTAGTCTTGTGCCTCCCGTAGTGCCTGGTACATAGGGCAATCTCAAGAAATAACTACCAGAAAAACTGAGCTTAACTTTCCAACAGCATAATTGACACTTTCAGGACTCAATTTCTGCCTTCAGATTAATCAGCTGGTCAATAACTATTTTTTGGACTGAAAAAAGACAGACAATTGCCGTGCCATCACAGAGCTGGAATTCTTCTGAGCATGGCTTTAAAGACACCAGATGGGCTGAGCCAACCTCCATCACTAGAAAATGGGAACAATCCCTTCATTAATGAGCTGGTTAAACCAAACATCTCAACTCTGTGCACAACTGCAGGATTTAGGCTACAACCTGTGAGTCAAGGAAGGTTCCTTCACATAGTCGTTACATCAATTTAAAGAATATTTCAATAACTTAATAATGATAGAGATGAATACTTACTACTGTGCTAGGCATGTTACATGCATATGTCACTATTATTGACAGCAACCCTATAAAATAAGTTCTATTACTTCCCCTACTTTACAGATGAGGAAACCCAGACCAAAATAGGGTAAAAAGAATCCCTTATGTTTATGATTGCCAACAAGGTATTTTTCCATAAACTAATTCATGCAATCATCACAACAACTCTATAAGATAAATACTATTTTTTTTTATCATCCCTATTTGACAGATGGGAAATCAAGGCACAGAGAGATCAAGCAACTTGCCTGAGGTCACAGAACTGGAAAAAATTAGGAGAAGTAGAATTTGAACTCACAGATTGTGACCCAGAGCCATTCTGCTATGAAAATATTTGATACTTGTTTCTCAAAAAAAAATTTAGAGGATTGAGGCATGACCCCCAAGGAAAAGATGGGGTGCCAGAGGCTTTTGGAATCTTAGCCCAAGGATTTACCTGAGACAGCACAGGATCCCCACTGAGGCTCCAGCTGTGGGCCCTCACATCACCTTCCTGCCTCCCTGGGTGTCCTTCTCTACTCAAGGGAAGCTGTACTGGACGATTCCCAGGCCCTGGCCCTCTAGATTCAACTCAGACTCTGGCCACGCTCCCCTGCCAGCCACAGAGAGGTGGCCCAGGCACGTGGCTGAAAAGCTTCAAAACTGCATTCCCAAAATATCTGAGCGACTGGCAGATGGAGATGTTGTATGCAGGCGCGGGAGGAGAACGAATTGGAAATAAAACGAAAGATGCCAGAGAGAGCATAAACAGCGTTGGAGGACACGATAGAGCCTGGAGGTGTGTTCTGCTTCCCTGCTTCTGAAGTTCTTGCTCAGATCAGCAAAGAGGCACTTGTTTGTTCATGTCGTCCACACCAAATACTCACTGAGTGTTCAGCACAGGCCAGGTGCTAGGATGGTTCGTCATACTGACTTGGATGGAAAACCTTTAGGATCTGGACATCCCTTGAAGAACAGAGATGCTCACAGATCTCTTTTTCCACTTGGAAAGACACTCAGCATGATTAAAAGCGCCCACACGCTTAGCATTACACTGTTCGTATCTCAGAAGGCCGGTTGTGAAAAATGGCTGAACCGAAGCCCCACCCCGAGCTGGTCTCACCAACTTGCCAAACGCAATGAGGCACACAGTGCAAGCCATCAGCGACTAAGAGGGCAATAGAAACTCAGCCTTTCCCCCCTCCATACCCCTAGTGGTCCCAGACCCCTCGCAGAAACAGAGAAAAGAAAGGTCTTAAGGTGGCTTTCCAGGAAGTTCGGAGCAGTTTTACTTACAGCCAGGGAGGAGTCTGGGCAGGGAAAGGTCCCAGAATCTCAACTTCATCCTCACTCGACTGGCAGCAGCTTCAGAGAGAGCATAAACAGCGTTGGAGGACACGATAGAGCCTGGAGGTGTGTTCTGCTTCCCTGCTTCTGAAGTTCTTGCTCAGATCAGCAAAGAGGCACTTGCTTGTTCATGTCGTCCACACCAAATACTCACTGAGTGTTCAGCACAGGCCAGGTGCTAGGATGGTTCGTCATACTGACTTGGATGGAAAACCTTTAGGATCTGGACATCCCTTGAAGAACAGAGATGCTCACAGATCTCTTTTTCCACTTGGAAAGACATTCAACATGATTAAAAGCGCCCACACGCTTAGCATTACACTGTTCGTATCTCAGAAGGCCGGTTGTGATAACTGGCTGAACCGAAGCCCCACCCCGAGCTGGTCTCACCAACTTGCCAAATGCAATGAGGCACACAGTGCAAGCCATCAGCGACTAAGAGGGCAATAGAAACTCAGCCTTTCCCCCCTCCATACCCCTAGTGGTCCCAGACCCCTCGCAGAAACAGAGAAAAGAAAGGTCTTAAGGTGGCTTTCCAGGAAGTTCGGAGCAGTTTTACTTACAGCCAGGGAGGAGTCTGGGCAGGGAAAGGTCCCAGAATCTCAACTTCATCCTCACTCGACTGGCAGCAGCTGGACTCATAGCACTTCTGACAACAGTGGCGGCAAGTCCATCTGCAGAGCAGCAGGTCGGAGATTCTAGAAAGGAAACCCTGAGCCCATGGGGGGCGGTGGGCAGAGGAGAGATGGGAAGGGGAGGAAGAAGAGGAAAAACACCCACAGTTACAAGCAGCCGATCCCTGATGAGAAATAATGACATTCAGGAGGTCTGTCTCCACGGCTGATCTCTTAGAACAAACTGTTTTCTATTCCTATTTACAAACTGCAGGTACAAAGATGGCAAACACCAACCAGCTCGAGCCATTAATAGCAAGCAAAACGTTTGCAGGTATTTTCCTTTGTATATGAATGTCTTTCTTGACATGTGGGTGGTTTATTCAACATCGTGAGGGCTATGCAATATGTTCGCAAAACACAATGATTATTACTCTGTCTTCTTGAAAGCAAAGCACAAATACTTTTTTTAAATAATTTCATGACATTAAAGTAAACAGAGATAATCAAATGGAATAAGTACAGGGTGGGAAGGGAAACCTAGTCTCATTAACTAGTATCTTTTCACCAGGATCTCCCTTCCCTAGAATGGCATCGAAACCGAGCTGTTATCAACATCCAGTTGTTGTTTAATATTCAGCATCCCCACAGCCCCACAAAAGGCTCCAAAAAGAAAAGCAAGCATTTCTTATTAGAAGCCAGACCAAACAAATCACCGAATTCACTCACCTCGTTTAAAGGTTCCAACTGCCCTTTTAGAGATCCACGTGAAGCCAAGGGGCACGGGGGCGTGGGATGACAAGAGAGAGAGACAAGACCAGTTTAGCAATATTCCTGCAACTCAAAAAAAGAAAAAAAACCAAGCCCTGCTTCTTTCCACTTACCATCCTGGGAAGGGAGCTGACCTCCTAACAAGGTGCTGCTACCTTCAGGGCTGCTGGTAGCCTCCTGGCTAACCAACACCGAATAAATGGGAAACTTTAGCATTTCGATTTGATTTGCACCGTATGCTGTTATGAATCAGAGCGGGTGGATAGATAGTCATGCTATCCAATGCAGCCGCACTTCAGGAGAGGAGCAAACCTTCCTATACAGAAATAGCCATGAAGCCAACCCAGAAGGACATGATTAGCTAACTTGCAGGCAGGCACAGCATGGATGTCACTTGGCTTCCCCGCCCTCCCAGAGGCCCTACCTTCCAATTCTGCTCCAATGGTGGGGAGCTTCATATGACCACCCACAAATAGAGGGAGCGGAAAAGAAAGCCATAGTCTGGTCCCTGGGAAGAAGGGAGGGGCTCCCTTCCATCTTCAGCCCCACCCCCACCCCAGCCTCTTCTCACCAGTTCCCAAGGCACAGGCTCCTGCCACCCCCTTTCTGGGGAGGGTCTTCACAGTTTTCCAAAAGGCCAAGTAAACCAGATAGGTTAGGAGAAATCTCCCATAGAACTCAGAACTTTGAGTCAAGGAGAAAGCTAATCATCGTTCTCAAAAAGCTAATCATCGTTCTCAATTCTTTTGCAAGGTGAAGAAGGTCTTAATTTGGTACCACTATATGTAACATCTTTCTAACAGTTGCGAATCCCACCCCTGCCTTCCTTTTTAAACAGACAGCAGACCCCAGCTCAGAGCCTTGCAGACAGACTAGCTAGCTAGAATCCAAGAATGTGGCATTATTCTCATTGTATTTTTCCTATTGCCTTCAGTTTCTCTAGGTGACCCTGGTTTTCTATTATGGTAGTGACATGACATTTCCTTTTCATATTAAAGTTAAAATAAAGCACAAGTCCATTTATAGGAAAGAAATGAAGTGAATAACATCACAAGTGGTACATAGCTCGTGAAAAACTCAAAATCCTTGAAGTGATAAGGGATTTACTACAGTTTGGGGGGGAAAAGTCTTGGACACCAATCACAAGGTGCAGGGGGAGGGACAAAACTGAGAAAAGAGGTACTCGTCCTGGCCTCCTCAGGCCAGTCATGTGACTCAGGCAAGTTGGGAGTCTGAGCCTGTTACCTCTTTCCTTTAATGGAAGGGCTAAGCTCGGACACTATGAAAAGGCTCTGTGCTGCCTAGTATCTGCATGCTTTCCGTGGCTTATGAGAACCAGACAGTTTGTCAAGTCCAATTGGATCCTGCCAGGCACCGGGGACTGTCCTGCCCGACAGAGTGGTGAGGCGAAGAAAGCAGCAAACAGCTATGCCCTCATGAGGCTTACATGAGAAAGTACTTTAACATGCTTACGGTAAAGTGCAGGGTTAAAGGGATGCTTTTTCACAATGATCCAGGCTCGCAGGAAGGCATTTCCTGGGTATATAGTGATCAAAAGAGAACCATTTCTAAAACCATGATGAGCAGAGGCAAGGCTACCTCAAGGGTCCCGCCCAGGTGCAAGGTGAGTGTTAGCGGGCAGAGAAACCAAGAAAGACGAAGAGAAAAGGGGAGATGCGCTGAGGCTCCCAAGCATGCTGTCTTTGGGCCTCTGGCTCACGTGTTTGACCCAATGGAGGAGAACTGATTCAAGCCAGAAAAAAAAAAAAAGGAAGAAGGAAAGTCCAGATATTCTAGAACAGAGGGTGCAAGCTATGACTCAAAGCCCCAAATTCAGCCTGCAGCCTGTTTTTCTATGGCCCTCCAGCTAAGAAGGGTTTGTACATTTTTAACTGGTTTAAAAAACTTTAAAGATGAATACTTCTCGACTCGTACAAAGTATATGAAATTCAGTTTCAGTGTCACAAATAAAGTTTTATTTAAACATAGCCATGCCCATTCATTTACTAGTGTCTCTGTGTACTGCCAATCAAGAAGTGAAGTGTTGTGACTCAGACCACTCAGTCCTCAAAGAAAAACAAACATTACTATGTAGGCCTTTACAGAAAATGTTAAACCCCTCGTTCTAGAAGAAAAGTCAACATCACCGGGCCATCCTCATACCAGATGCTTAACAAATTCCTCACCAATCCTCATCCCACCCCCGGCTAGGCCTCACCACAACCTCTAAGCCCCTGAGTGGCTTTGGGCAAGTCATTTCATTACTCATGACTCTTCATTACTGTGCCGAAGGCATCATTAAGAACCGTAGAAGCCTATTCTAACGTGGTTCATGTCTCAGTGCGTGGTCCCTGATGGGCAGGGACCATGCTGCTTTCTCAGCTGTGTTCCCAGTGCCCACACATATTACATGTCACCCAAGTGTTTGCTGAATGTGTTCAGTGGCCACTCCCCCCAGCAACATCCCCACAGTAGGTGAACAGTAAATGTGACCTTCATTGAACTTGAAAAGATGACCTAAGGATTCCATGAAAGGGAAGTCAAAGGAGCGAATCTAAGCCAGGAGAGGGATGGGGCGGCTATGGGCGGATGGCAGGTCAGAGTTCTTGGCAGGTGGAAAAGACTAAGGACAGGAGGAGGGGGGTGTGTGAGCCAAAGAGGGAGGAGGTACCAGAAGCCCCTCCAGTGGTGGGCGAGGGCAGAGCGAGCCCAAAGGCACCCATCTGCCTCTGGGGAGGCAGAATGTAGGAGCCCGTCGGTATCACTGCCAGGGGCAAAGGACCCAGTGCCAGAAACAAGCAGCTCAGCGGATCTGACCGCATGACCTTGGCGCTGACCCGTCGCCGCTTCCCCCTCCTACGGAGGAGACAGGTCTCTTAGTCAAGCATGCCCTCCTCAAGAAAGGGTGCCTGGAAATTATTCCAGCCTAAGGATTCTTGTGGGGTGTCCCCAGGATGAAGGGAGGGAGGGTCCAGAACTCCCAAGCAATGGCCCAAAGTAATCGGCTGCCCTCCAACACCATCAGCGCGCTCCGGGGTGTCCCCCACCCCTCAGCACCCAGTGCCCGGGAGAGACGGTGTCCTTGTCCCTCCTGGCCGGAACAGCTGCCTCCGGCTCGCTCCGCCGGCCAATTAGCCAGCGCCGTCACCAAGGCAACGACAGCTGGCGGGCCGGGCGGCTGGCGCGCCCCGGGCCGCCCTCCCCGCGGCCGCGGCCCCTCCCCTGGGGTGGGGTGCCCGAGGGACGGGGTGGGGGAAGGGGGAAGAGAAGTCCGCCCCACCCCCATTCCTTCCCCAGGAGGCGAGGGCGCGCGTGCAGAGAGTCCACTTGGGGCCCTTCATCCCGGGGTGTGGGGGGTCCCCAGCCTCTCCTCCTGGGGCGCACCCCCGCTGCTGCACAGGTTGCCTTGCGCTCAGGCACCCTTTTTCTCGAGGCAAGTTTGTGGCAGCCCAGCCTTGTGCCCTCCCTTCCGCGCGCTCACAGTCGGAGGGGGCGCGGCACCCCCCAACCCCACACCGCGGACCTGGCCCCCCGGCCTCAGCCCTACCTGGATGTACGCCATTTTCGCCCGCGCGCACTCACTCCGGCCCGGGCATGGCGCCGCCACGGCCACTTTGCCCTCGCCAACCGGAGAGAGGGGAGAAAGCAAAGGGGGAAAGGAAGAAAAAGGCAGCCGGGTGGCCCCAGACGTGACTGGCGTGGCTGATGAGCGGCGCCCGCCCCTCCGCCGGCCGCCCCGTCCTTGCCTTCCCCTGCGTTCCGGCTCCGGGAGTCGGGGCCGCCTCCCAGGTTGGGAGAGCTCGGGCGCCCAGGGCCCCCGCCTCGGCCTCCCTTGCCGTCCCGCGCTCCCCCCGAGGCGCTCCCCAGGCGGGATTAAAGCCGGGGCGCCTGGGGAGGGAGCCCGGGGCAGCCGCGGGGACTGCAGCGACCCCAGCGCAGGCGGGGCCGGAGACGCTGGGGCCCGGGCGCGCCAGAGGCGGGGGAGGGGACCGGGACGGGCACGGAGGGGGAGGGGGCGGTGCGCGGGTCAGCCCATCCGGTCGGCACCGGGGCTGGCACCTACCGAGAGCAGGGCCCCCGGGGCGGCCGTGAAGCTGAAAGGGCACGGTCCAGCCCGCCGCCGAGTCTGGAGCCGGGAGGGTCCTCCCCATCCAGCCCTTTCCTATACCGGGTTGGAAAAACTTTATTCCCGCCCCACCTGACGCGCCTAGAACTGTTGCGGTGAGGAATGCAGAAGCCAAGCGAATGGAAGCCTCAAATTAAGATGGGGCCTTGGGCGCCCCGAGGGAGATGCCCTGGCGAGGGCGGCAGGGGCGCGCGGACTGACCCGAGCGTCCCTTTACCCTAAACCTGCTCGACTTGCGCCCTGGGCGCAACAGGTCTGGCGCGGGGCGGCCCAGCAGCGCCACCCAGCGTCGCGCCCTGCGTCCTGCGCGTCTCTGCCCGCTGGAAGCTCCGCGCCAGAGAGCGTGCGCCCCCGGGCGTGTCCACGCGCCAGCCTGCCTGCCCACGTGGCTGGGCGCCCTGGGCCTGGAGGCTTCCCCCAAACCGGTCCTCCCACCCCAAGGCCACAGAGCTGGGGCTGGCTCTCCACTGCGGTATCTGAGGTGGAACATTGCCCTCCGCAAGTTCTCTTTTTTAAATGTCCAGACATCTTCAGTTGCCAGTTTACCAACCATTTAACCTTCCAGCGACTCTATCTTTTCATCAATAAAAACAGCATAAAATCTCTGCCCTGCCTATCCTCTAGGACTGTTTTCGCGGGAGTATATGAGGAAATGAACGTCGAAGTTATGAACAAAAGGTGTAATACACATATGTGTAAATATTTTGTGTAAATATATAGCATACATATACATTTCTAAGTATGATAATATTTCATTTGTAGCACATGGCATGTAACATATGTCGAGTGCTTATAATTTCGCAGGCATCTTGCGCAAGCATTTCGTCTTGTCCTCCACTGCCTTGCTCATTCCTGTATGTCTGGCAGAGTGCTAGTGTGTGTGGATGCTCAGCTAAGTCCTCTACCATGGGATTTTCCAGGCAAGAATACTGTGGGCTGCCATTCCCTCCTCCGAGGGATCTTCCAGACCAGGGATTGAACCAGGTCTCTTGTGTCTTCTGGAAGCCCAGAAGAGTGCTCGACTCCTCTTACCTTTCTGAGGGGGTCACTGCAGCTCTCCCCAGTTTACAGATGGGGAAATTGAGATGCACAGAGGGAAAGTCACTACCAAAGCAGGACAGCTGGCAGCTGGTGGCACTGGCATTTGAACCCACGTGGTCTGCACTCCCAAAACTTGGTGTATATCCACGATCTTTCTTTTGCAGTGATGGGAAGTGATGCTTGGTGAGGAGAGGGCTTCACAGAGGAGGGGTTCCTCCTGGGATGGGTGCTCCCCCAGGGTACTTAAGGGAAGGGGAGGAGTTTCCCAGGTGTTCTCGTGAGGAATAGCTAAGCTTTTTGAGACTGTGCCAGTCTCAAACATTTTAACCTTTAAACCTTTTAAAACCTTTCACAACAAATTCAATCTTTTAATTCTCTGGTAGGCTTGAGGTGGGTACTGTTACTGTTCCACTCTTTTAGATGAGAAAAAAAAAAAAAAATGGAGGCATAAAGCAGTGAAGTTGCCCAGGGGCTGTACATACAGCGTCAAGGAGCTGGAATTCAAGCCTGCTGCTGCTGCTGCTAAGTTGCTTCAGTCCTGTCCAACTCTGTGAGACCCCATAGATGGCAGCCCCCCAGGCTCCCCCATCCCTGGGATTCTCCAGGCAAGAACACTGGAGTGGGTTGCCATATCCTTCTCCAATACATGAAAGTGAAAAGTGAAAGTGAAGTCACTCAGTCGTGTCCGACTAGTAGCAACCCCATGGACTGCAGCCCACCATGCTCTTCCGTCCATAGGATTTTCCAGGCAAGAGTACTGGAGTGGGGTGCCATTGCCTTCTCCAGGAATTCAAGCCTAGACTCCCTAAACCCAAATCCTTTCCTAGCCACTGCCGGATACTGGGGAGAAGGGGGTGAAATCCTTAGGGTTAGTTTGATACTTTATCTGTAAAAATTTAAAGCTGTCTCAGAATATCAATCCTCCTCCAATGAAGAAGGTTATTTGAAATGGGGATAAGAGAACATACCCCTGGAATTACATCAATAAAACACTTTCATGTATGTCAATCACCTGGCAGGCAATGGGTACATAATAAATGCTTGTTGAATAAAGACATGGATGGTATTATTAGCTAATGTGGGTGCCTCCAACTCATTCACATGTTCTTGTATAATCCTCACCAGAGCCCTACAAAGTGGGTATTGTCATCACCCCATTTTACAAGTGAAGAAATTGAAGTTCCTGGAGGGGAAGGGAGTCACCCAAAGTAAACAGGGAGAATGTGACAGAGACAGGAGGAAAGTGCAGATCTGCTTGACTGGAAAGGTCCAACTCTTTAGGGCCGCACCATCCTGCTTCCAGTGAAAGAAGGAACAAAGAAATGGGTCCCGCGTCATTCATCAGGGGAGTGTCAGAAGTCACTTCAGGGTCCCCAGCTCTGTGAGCCTCTCCCTGCCTTAGAGAGAACCCGCAGTCCAGCTTTGAGGTGTAGCCTGGACTCAGACCAAGGCTGCGCCTGTTTGGACAAGGCAGCTGGCACTTTCACGGATCTCAGTAGAGAAGCCCCAGGCTGAGACAAATGTGTGGAATTGCACGTGACCTGTGGTGTGATAAAGGGAGGTCCAGGGGGCTGTCAGGGTACCAAGTAGTAGTGGCCCCAACTAGTGTGATGAGGGTCAGAGAATGCTTCTTGAGGTGTGACCTTAAGTGTGAAGTGTTAGTCGCTCAGTCGTGTCCAACTCTTTGCGACCCCATGAACTGTAGCCCACCAGGCTCCTCTGTCCGTGGAATTCTGCAGGCAAGAATACTGGAGTGGGTGCCATTTCCTTCTCCAGGGGATCTTTCTGACCCAGGGATCGACCTGGGTCTCCTGCATTGCAGGCAGACTCTTTACCATCTGAGGGTGATCTTAAGATGAATCCCAAAGAACTGAAAATGGAGAGATTATTCTAGACCTCAGAGGTGTTAATTGGGATGGGGGAGTCCATAAACTTATAGAAAGGCATAAAGTTCCATCTGCATGGTCACTTTAAAGTGAAAGTCGCTCAGTCATACCCGACTCTTTGCGACCCCATGGACTATACAGTGCATGGAATTCTCCAGGCCAGAATACTGGAGTGGGTAGCCTTTCCCTTCTCCAGGGGATCTTCCCAACCCAGGGATCAAACCCAGGTTTCCCACATTGCAGGTGGATTCTTTACCAGCTGAGCCATAAGGGAAGCCCAAGAATATTGGAGTGGGTAGCCTATCCCTGGAGAAGGCAATGGCACCCCACTCCAGTACTCTTGCCTGGAAAATCCCATGGGCGGAGGAGCCTGGTAGGCTGCAGTCCATGGGGTCGCTAAGAGTCGGACACGACTGAGCGACTTCACTTTTACTTCTCACTTTCATGCATTGGAGAAGGAAATGGCAACCCACTCCAGTGTTCTTGCCTGGAGAATCCCAGGGACAGGGGAGCCTGGTGGGCTACCGTCTATGGGGTCGCACATAGTCGGACACGACTGAAGCGACTTAGCAGCAGTAGCAGTAGCCTATCCCTTCTCCAGTGGATCTTTACAACCCAGGAATTGAACTGGGGTTTCCTGAATTTCAGATTCTTTACCAGCTAAGCTACCAGGGAAGCCCTACCTGGGACTTTATCACCAACAGAAATCATGTATATTCCTATCACATTACAGTTGTTGCAAATAACTTGACATTTCATTGACACTCTTTACTGTTTGAAAATTACACCCATTATTGGGCCTCCATGCTAGATCTTTCTGTTTAATGCATTCATGAAGAAGCACATGTAGTGTGCTTTGTTGCTCATTTGTGTCTGACTCTTTGCAACCCTATGGACTATAGCCCACCAGGCATCTCTGTCCATGGGGATTCTCCAGGCAAGAATACTGGAGTGAGTTGCCATTTCCTTCTCCAGGGGATCTTCCCAACCCAGGGATCAAACCCAGGTCTCCCACACTGCAGGCAGACTCTTTACCTTCTGACCACCAGGGAAGCCCAAGAATACTGGAGTGGGTACCCTGTCCCTTTTCCAGGGGATCGAACCAGAGTCTCCTGCATTGCAGGTGGCTTCTTTACCAGCTGAGCTACCAGGGAAGCCTGAAGAAGCACATATATTACCATATTTAAATTTAAATTTGGTTTTAATATTTTGATAAATGTATATCAGTATAATTTCACTATAATCCTATATATCCTACTCTA
This sequence comes from Aepyceros melampus, assembly GCA_006408695.1. Classification (NCBI taxonomy): domain Eukaryota; kingdom Metazoa; phylum Chordata; class Mammalia; order Artiodactyla; family Bovidae; genus Aepyceros; species Aepyceros melampus. The sequence goes on from SJXQ01003453.1 coordinate 340,055, forward strand.
TGTTGAAAAGACATTATTCCAAGGTGGGGTCTATAGGCTTCAAAAGACTGGCAGGATGTCCATGGCAGAAAAAGGATTAAGAAGCCCTGGAGGTTGCTTAGAGGTCAGAGGGCAACTCCAAGTAGCTCTTTAGCTAAAGTGAGGGGAGGGAGGTGCCAGGTGAGATTTAACAAGTAGGAGGGGCCAGCCAGTAGAAGATCAGTAGGGTGAGGTTGAGAAAGATTTTGGCATGTGTGAGTGTGTCTGTGTGTGTGTGTCTGTGTCTGTGGGCACGGAGTAGACAAGCCTGAAGGCAGAGAGACTGATGTAGCGAACCAGGTAAGAAGCAGTGTGAGTCTAAACCAAGGTCATGGCAATGTATCAATGCCTGAAAGTGAACAGACAATGATAAGGGTGTGGAAGGCAGGAGAAGCTGGAGGAGGGCAGGTTTGCCAGGAGAGGAATTCAGGTTTTGTGTTTGAATATGTTGAACTTCAGATATGTATTGTCTAGGGTTCCTGAAAGAAACCCAGTTCAATTCAACTTGAGCTAAAAAGAACTTATGGGCTCATTAACTTGGAAGGCTAAGGGCAAATCCCAGTCACGGCTGGATTTAGGGCTGCAATAAAATCACTTTCTCTCCATATCTCACCTCTTCATAGCTTCTCTTGGAACACTGGATTTTTTGCCCCCTGAAGTAGGCTTGATTCACATGGCAGAAAAATGGCTACTAATGCCTTGAGCTTATATTTTGACAGTTTATGCTTCAAAGGGAAGAGAGACTTTGTATGCAATCTTAGGGAAAAACTTGAATTGGTCCTGCTAGGTCACGTGCCTACTTCCAGACCAAGCACCGTGTTCAGAGGATCCGGTACGGTGTCTAAGTCAGCCTGGACCATGTGTGGGTATCGTGAACCAGCATGACCTCACAAAGACCCAGAGAGGAGGAGAAGCAGTTCTCTAAGAAAGATTCTGGGAGACAAAACAACAACAAAAAACGCCCATAGTGATACGCAGTGGAACACTCAGATGGAGATGCCAATGGTTCATGTTCAGCCCCTCCTAACACAGAAGAACAGAGTTGAAGATCAGGAGATGAGGCTTCAGTCACCTCCTGGTGGCACTCCTGGGCTCATCTCTATCTCAGGGTCTAAAAGGAACCTGGCCTCTCCCCTTCTTCCCTCAGAGACCCAGCCCTGGATGGCAGAGGCAGGCATATAACAATGATTTTCTCTTTATGATCTCTAAGCAGGTAGTGAGAGGTGGCACTGCAAACCACAGACCTCGGGATACCTATTATAATCAAAAGCACCAGAACAAAAGCAGTCGGTGGCATCCATATGGGCAACACACATTCTGGTTAGGTGACTTTCTATTTCTGCCCTACGGGCTGACGGCATCGTCTCCCAAGTCAGTTTTAATTATACAGCTTCCAGAACACGCCATTTAGCGCCAACCCTGGGCAGTGTTTCTGAACACCGTGGAAATAAGAAGTCTCTGGGTTAATTAAACAGCTGGTCTGGAAATAGGAAGGGCGGCCCAAGGGCTGACATCCCAGAGTAACCCTCTGAGGAACCCTGCGTAGGAGTCAGACCTCTTTCATTCCCATCATACTCCTCATCAGGGGCAGTATGGTCTGAAAGCTTTGAGTCCAACCTCACCCACAAAATAACTGTGTGGCCTCAGGCAAGCCGTTTAATCCCTGGGGAACCTTAAGTTTTCCTGGCCTGCAGAATGGGTATAATGCTTCTCTCCCAGGGAAGATGAGATGAGGCCAATGAGAAAAATGCATATGAAACACTAGCACGTAATTCAAAACGAGTGGCTTCTTTCCCCCAGAACATAGCTTAATCTGCAACCATGGTGCCTCTTCTTGCTTTACGGTTGGAAGGGAAAAGTGTGTTAGGGAGGAGGCAGGGATAACTTGGAAGTTAAAGTTCTCACCTCTGGGGGCAGTTGGACCTGGGTCTAAGTCATGCCACCTGCCACTTAGCAGCTGTGTGATTTCACACCTTCTGAGCACTTCCACTCCCTCCTCTGTGAATGGGATGCTAAGGGTCACTATTTCCTGGAGATGAGGATTCTACAGGCCACCTTCTATTCATTCCTTAGTATAGTGCCTGCCACCAAGGAAGGTCTCAAGAAATGCTATTACTACTTTTTACTTTCAAAATATATACACACCACACAAACAAGTCACTCTATTATTACTAGTCGCTGTACTAGATGTTTTGTTTACCCTGAACCATTGTCCTTTTCTGTTCATGGCCAAGAAAGGGAAGAGAGGGAGCCGGATCACGCAAGGACATTCGTTCTCAAACCTGACTGCACGGAAGAGTAGGGGAATGGCTGTCTTGTTAATTTCCCCATTCTTAGACTCCTCACCCGATATTCTGGTGCAGCGGGGTCTGGGGAATGTGCATTTCCTAACAAGCCTCCTAGGGTACGCTGATGCAGGTGGTCCAGAGATTGACCTTGACCTCTGCACACTAGAACATTATCGTTATGAAGGTCACACATTTCCACTGAGGAAAAGATCACCATCAGCCAGGCTACCCTGGGAGCGTCGTTACATTGGCTTCAAAGGATCAGGGTGGGAGGTTGCACGGAGGCCCGATGGTGCCCAGAAGTCCTGAAGATGTTTGACTCACCAGTGATGCTTGACCTCCAGCTGATCCCTGCATCCCACTGAACATCTCCTTATCTTGCCTGCCGTCAGCTGACATCACTTCTCAGGCTCTTGCTCAGATGAAGGAGTCTGAAAGTCTAGCCTTTGAAATCCCGCTGAAGCCCCCACCCTGTATCACCTCCAGCCCCCCACACGGGTTCAAGAATTTCTACCACATATGCTCCTAACTGAGGCTGGTGCTATAGTCAGCCCAAGCCTCTCTGCCCCGTGATTCAGAGAAGGGTAGATAATTATTTAGCCTTCAAGAAGGAAAATCTGAGGGCGATTTAATAATGGGCTGCAAACATATGAAGAGTTATTAGCAGGGAGCTGGTGACCACCTGTTTCCTCTTTCCGCTGTGACTTGGAGACACAGAGATGGGATTTAACTACAGAAATTAAACAGGACGCCAGGGTAAGCATGGACCTACAACACTGATGTGATTTCAAGGGGCAGCATATAAAATCTACTTTCCTGGAATTTATGGCAGGGAAGGAGCTTTGGAACTGATGTGTCATCTCCCTCCAAGAGGCTAGAGAAAGACCTGAGGCTGTGAGCCACGTCAAGACAGGGATTTTATCTTACTTGGCCCTGGGCCCTGGCACTGAGCACATGTAGACCAGCGGTTCTAAAGAAGGGCCCCTGGCCCGGCAGCAACAGCATCATCTGGGCTCTTGCTACAAGTGCAGAGTCACAGACCCCACCCCCATCTACTAAATCAGAAACTCGGGGAGTTAGAGGGACCAGCAAGCTGTAGTTCAACAACCGCTCCAGGTAATTCTGACGCCACTACTATGCATTCCACTCACCTGAGGCTCTGGTTAAATACAGTTTCTGATGCAGTTGGTCTGGGGTGGGGCCTGAATTCTGCATTGCTAGTGAGCTTTAGTGGGCTTCCCTGATGACTCAGTGGTAAGGACCCCGTCTGCCAATGCGGGAGACCCAGGATCTTCCCTGAGTTGGGAAGATCCCCTGGAGAAAGAAATGGCAATGATCCAATGTTCCTGCCTGGGAAGTTCCATGGACAGAGGAGCCTGGTGGGCTACAGTCCACGGGGTTGTGAGAGTCGGACACGACTGAACGACAATAATGCAATGAGCTTTAAGTGATGCCGATGCTACTAGTCCCTGGACCAAAGTTTTGAGTATTGAGGATCCAGAACAATGCCAGTTCAAGTCATTTCTCTGCTTCAAATCCTCCAGTGACTCCCTTCTCATTTAAGTAAAAGTCAAGAGGTCCCATGTAACCTGGCCCCCATTATCTACCCTGCTGTGCTCATTTCTGTTTTCTTACCCTTTTCTCACTATGCTTCAGCCACACTAGCCTCCTTGCTGTTCCTTGAACACCCCAGCAAGCTCCCACCCAGGACTTTTGTATTTGTTCCTTCTGCCTGTAACACTCCTCCACCTGTGCTCCACCGCAGCTCACTCACCTCTGTGACAGGGAGCTTCTCGGATGGTCCACTGTTACTCTGCCTCCTGCTATTGACACCTTCTTCTCATCTCCTAACCACTGAGTGTGAGTGGGATCTATCATAGGCCTGGAGATGCCAATTCTGTGATTAGGTTACATAAAGCAGTAATTTCTACTTTGGTAGCATGGCACCCCACTCCAGTGCTCTTGCCTGGAAAATCCCATGGATGGAAGAGCCTGGTAGGCTGCAGTCCATGGGGTCACTGAGGGTCGGACACGACTAAGCGACTTCACTTTCACTTTTCACTTTCATGCATTGGAGAAGGAACTGGCAACCCATTCCAGTGTTCTTGCCTGGAGAATCCCAGGGACAGGGGAGCCTGGTGGGTTGCCGTCTATGGGGTCGCACAGAGTTGGACACGACTGAAGTGACTTACCAGCAGCAGCAGCAGCAGGCACTTTCCTTTGCTGGCTTTGATGACAAAAGTTCCCATGTGAGGACTGACACTGAAGCTCCAATAATTTGCCCACCTGATACGAAGAGCCGACTCATTGGAAAAGACCCTGATGCTGGCAAAGACTGAGGGCAGGAGAAGGGTGCAGGAAAAGAGGATGAGATGGTTGGATGTGGCTTCATTGACTCAGTGGACATGAATTTGAGCAAACTCCAGAAGATAGTGAAGAACAGGGAAGCCTGATGTGCTGCAGACCATGGGGTCACAAAGTGTCAGACAAAATTGAGCAACTGAACAATGACAACAACCTATGTCAGAGAGACCCCCATGACAAGGAAATAAGCGATGATTAGGAAGGAATTGTGGAGAAGGAATGGCAACCCACTCCAGTGTTCTTGCCTGGAGAATCCCAGGGACGGGGGACCCTCATGGGGTGCCGTCTGTGGGGTCGCACAAAGTCAGACACGACTGAAGCGACTTAGCAGCAGCAGCAGGAGGAAGGAATTGAGACCCTCAGTCCAATTCCCAAGAGGAACTGAAATTCTGACAACAACCATGTGAACTTTGAAGCAGATCCTTCCCCAGCTGAGCTTTTGAGTGAGACCCTCAACCCCATTAGACATTTTGATTAAAGACTTGTAAGAGACCCTGAAGCGGAGGGTCCAGCTAAGCCATGCTCAGCCCCCTGACACACAGAAACTGTGAGATTCAAAATAAATGTTGTTTGAAAGCAGCTTAAGGCTATGGTAATTTGTTAGCATTAGATACATTCAGGTTTGGCTCAGATGTCTCCATTTCAGCTGAATCTTCCTGACTTTCCTCTTTATAATAGCAACCTCCACCTTCTGCCAAGAACACCCTATTCCTTTTCTCCACTTAATTTTCCCCCATAATACATATCACCAAGTGATAGAGCTTATATTTTTCACATTTTTATGGGCTGTCTCTCCCACTGGAAGTAAGCTTTCTGATCTCAGGGTTTGTTTTTTTGTTTTCTTTTTCTCCTATACCCATATCCCTATATCCCTAGTACCTAGAGTAGTGCCAAGCATGTAGAAAGCACTCAGTAATATTGTTGAATGAATGAATGAATTCAGCTGACTGTCTTCCTCCACACAGTGGGGAAAGCCTTACAGTTTTTCACTATAGCAACCCGGTGAAGAAGGAGGTTTTTCCAGACATCTGTATACAGTAGTCCTCCCTTATCTGCAGTTTCAGTTACAGGGGTCAACTGTGTTTCAAAATTATTAAGTAAAAAATTCCAGAAATAAACAATCCATCTGTTTTCAATTGCATGCTCTTCCGAGAAGCGTGATGAAATCTTGTGCCGTCACACTCTCTCCTCCTGGGTCAAGAACCATCCGTTTGTCCAGCATCTCCTACCCACTGGTCACTTGTGGCAGCTCAGTTATCAGGTGGACTGTTGCTGTATATCAGTGTTTGTGTTCCAGTAACTCTTCTTTTACTTAATAATAATCCCTAAAGCCCCTTCAAGTCCCCAAGTCCTGTTGTGGTGAATAGACTTGCATAACTCAGTGAAGCTACGAGCCATGCCATGCAGGGTCAGCCAAAATAGACAGATCATAGTGAAGAGTTCTGACAAAATGTGGTCCGCTGGAGGAGGGAGTGGCCACCCCCTCCAGTATTCTTGCCTGGAGAACCCCAAGAACAGTAGGAAAAGGCAAAAAGATATGACGCCAGAAGATGAGCCCCCCAGGCTGGAAGGTGTCCAGTATGCTACCGGGGAAGAACGGAGGGCAATTACAAATAACTCCAGAAAGAATAAAGTAGCTGAGCCAAAGTAGAAACGAAGCTCAGCTATGGATATGTCTGGCGGTGAAAGTAAAGCCTGATGCTATAAAGAACAATATTGCATAGTCACCTTGAATTTTAGGTCCACGAATTAATTGTAGGTCCACGATATAGTCAAACAGGAGATGGCAAGGTTGAATATCAACATTTTAGGAATCAGTAAACTAAAGTGGATAGGAATGTGCGAATTTAATTCAGATGACCATTATATCTACTACTGTGGGCAAGAATCCCTTAGAAGAAATGGAGTAGCCATCATAGTCAACAAAAGAGTCTGAAATGTGAAATATAGTACTTGGGTGCAATCTCAAAAAAACCAGAATCATTTCAGTTCCTTTCCAAGGCAAACCATTCAACATCCCAGTAATCCAAGTCTATGTTCCAGCCACTGATGTCAAAGAAGCTGAAGTTGGCCTTGGAGTACAAAATGAAGCAGAGCAAAGGCTAACAGAGTTTTGTCAAGAGAACATGCTGGTCATAGTAAATGCCATTTTCAAACAACACAAAGGACCACTCTACACATGGACATCACCACACGGTCAATACCGAAATCAGATTATGTCTTTGCAGCTGAAGATGGAGAAGTTCTGTATAGTCAGTAAAATGAAGACCTAGAGCTGACTATAGCTCAGACCATGAGCTCCTTATCACAAAATATTGGCTTAAATTGAAGAAAGTAGGGAAAAGCACAAGGTCATTCAGGTATGACCTAAGTCAAATCTCTTCTGATTATATAGTGGAGGGGAAGAATAGATTCAAGGGGTTAGATTTGGTAGACAGAGTGCCTGAAGAACTATGGACAGAGTTTTATAACATTGTACAGGGGACAGTGACCAGACCATTCCAAAGTAAAAGAAATACAAGCATGCTAAGTGGTTGTCATGAGATGATTGGATGGCATCACTGGCTTGATGGGCATGAGTCTGAGCAAGCTCTGGAAGTTAGTGATGGACAGGGAAACGTGGCGTGCTACAGTCCATAGGGTTGCAAAGAGTTGGACACTACTGACTGACTGAACTGAACTGATACCCAAATGAACTTGAACGCACAGTTCCAGAGAATAGCAAGGAGTGACGAGAAGGTCTTCTTAAATGAACAGTGCAAATAAATACAGGAAAGTGATAGAATGGGAATGACTAGAGAGCTCTTCAAGAAAATTGGAGATACCAAGGAAACATTTCATGCAAAGATGAGCATAACAAAGGACAGAAACAGCAAGGACTTCACAGAAGCAGAAAATATTAAGAAGAAGTGGCAAGAATATATAGAACTGTACAAAAAAGGTCTTTCAGTTCAGTTCAGTCGCGCAGTCGTGTCCGACTCTTTGCGACCCCATGAATCGCAGTACGCCAGGCCTCCCTGTCCATCACCAACTCCCGGAGTTCACTCAGACTCACGTCCATTGAGTCTGTGATGCCATCCAGCCATCTCATCCTCGGTCGTCCCTTTCTCCTCCTGCCCCCAATCCCTCCCAGCATCAGGGTCTTTTCCAATGAGTCAACTCTTCGCATAAGGTGGCCAAAGTACTGGAGCTTCAGTTTTAGCATCATTCCTTCCAAAGAAATCCCAGGGTTGATCTCCTTCAGAATGGACTGGTTGGATCTCCTTGCAGTCCAAGGGACTCTCAAAGTCTTCTCCAACACCACAGTTCAAAAGCATCAATTCTTCGGTGCTCAGCCTTCTTCACAGTCCAACTCTCACATCCATACATGACCACAGGAAAAACCATAGCCTTGACTAGACGGACCTTAGTCGGCAAAGTAATGTCTCTGCTTTTGAATATACTATCTAGGTTGGTCATAACTTTTCTTCCAAGGAGTAAGCGCCTTTTAATTTCATGGCTGCAGTCACCATCTGCAGTGATTTTGGAGCCCAAAAAAACAAAGTCTGACACTGTTTCTACTGTTTCCCCATCTATTTCCCATGAAGTGATGGGTACGCCAGGCCTCCCTGTCCATCACCAACTCCCGGAGTTCACTCAGACTCACGTCCATTGAGTCTGTGATGCCATCCAGCCATCTCATCCTCGGTCGTCCCTTTCTCCTCCTGCCCCCAATCCCTCCCAGCATCAGGGTCTTTTCCAATGAGTCAACTCTTCGCATAAGGTGCCCAAAGTACTGGAGCTTCAGTTTTAGCATCATTCCTTCCAAAGAAATCCCAGGGTTGATCTCCTTCAGAATGGACTGGTTGGTTCTCCTTGCAGTCCAAGGGACTCTCAAGAGTCTTCTCCAACACCACAGTTCAAAAGCATCAATTCTTCTGCGCTCAGCCTTCTTCACAGTCCAACTCTCACATCCATACATGACCACAGGAAAAACCATAGCCTTGACTAGACGGACCTTAGTCGGCAAAGTAATGTCTCTGCTTTTGAATCTTAATGACCTGAATAACCACAATGGTGTGGTCACTCACCTAGAGCCAGACATCCTGGAGTGTGAAGCCAAGTGGGCCTTAGGAAGCATTACTATGAAGAAAGCTAGTGGAGGCAATGGAATTCCAGCTGAGTGATTTCAAATCCTAAAAACTGATGCTGTGAAAGTGCTGCAAATTAGGAAAACTCAGCAGTGGCCATAGGACTGGAAAAGGTCAGTTTTCATTCCAATCCCAAAGAAGGGCAATGCCAAAGAATATTCAATCTACTGTAAAATTGCATTCATTTCACATGCTAGCAAGGTCATGCTCAAAATTCTTCAAGCTAGGCTTCAACAGTTTGTGAACCAAGAAGTTTTAGATGTACAAATTGGTTTCAAAGAGGGAGCAGAACCAGAAATCAAATTGCCAACATCTGTTGAATCATAGAAAAGGCAAGAGAATTTCAGAAAAATATCTACTGCTGCTTCATTGACTGCACTAAAGCCTTTGATTGTGTGGATCACCACAAACTGGAAAATTCTTAAAGAGATGGGAATACCAGACGACATTATCTGACTCCTGAAAAACCTGTATACAGGTCAAGAAGCAACAGTTAGAACTGGATACGGAAAAACAGACTGGCTCCAAATTGGAAAAAAAGTACATCAAGGCTGAATATTGTCGCCTTGCTTATTTAACTTATATGCAGAGTACATCATGAGAAACGCTGGGCTGGATGAATCACAAGCTGGAATCAAGATTGCTGGGAGAAATACCAATAATCTCAAATATGCAGATAATATCACTCTAATGGCAGAAAGTGAAAAGGAATTAAAGAGCCTCTTGATGAGAGTGAAAGAGGAGAGTGAAAAAGCTGACTTAAATCTCGATATTTAAAAAATTAAGATCACGGCATCCAGTCCCATGTTTTTTGGAAGTTAGTTCTAGAAGGTCCTGTAGATCTTCATAGAATCATTCAACTTCAGCTTTTTCAGCATTACTGGTTGAGGCATAGACTTGGATTACTTTGCTATTGAATGATTTGCTTAGAAATGAACAGAGATCATTCTGCCGTTTTTGAGACTTCATTCAAGTACTGCATTTTGGACTTTTTTGTTGACTATCAGGGCTACTCCGTTTCTTCTAAGGGATTCATGCCCACGGTAGTAGATATAATTTTAAAAAATTTAAAAAAAAGATGTCCTTTTCATTATAGGGGACTGGAATGCAAAAGTAGGAAGTCAAGAGATACCTGGAGCAACATTCTGTACCTTGGAGTACAGAATGAAGCAAGGCAAAGGTTAAAAGAATTTTGCCAAGAGAATGCACTGGTTATAGCAAACTTCCTCTTCTAACAACACAAGAGACGACTCTACACATGGACATCACCAAATGGTCAATACTGAAATCAGATTGATTATATTCTTTGCAGCCAAAGATGGAGAAGCTCTATACAGTCAACAAAGACAAGACTGGGAGCTGACTGTGGCTCGGATCATGAACTCCTTATTGCAAAATTCAGACTTAAATTGAAGAAAGTAGGGAAAACCACTAGACCATTCAGGTATGACCTAAATCAAATCCCTTACAATTATACAGTGGAAGTGAGAAATAGATTCAAGGGATTAGACCTGATAGACAAAGTGCCTGAAGAACTATGGACGGAGGTTTGTGACATTGTACAGGAGGCAGTGATCAAGACCATCTCCAAGGAAAAGAAATGCAAAAAAGGTGAAATGGTTGTCTGATGAGGCCTTACACATAGCAGAGAAAAGAAGAGAAGCTAAAGGCAAAAGAGAAAAGGAAAGATATACCATCTGAATGCAGAATTCCAAAGAATAGCAAGGAGAGATAAGAAAGCCTTTCTCAGTGATCAATGCAAAGAAATAGAGAAAAACAACAGAATGGGAAAGACTAGAGATCTTTTCAAGAAAATTAGAGATACCAATGGAGAAGGCAATGGCAACCCACTCCAGTACTCTTGCCTGGAAAATCCCATGGACGGAGGAGCCTGGTAGGCTGCAGTCCATGGGGTCATGAAGTTGGGCACGACTGAGCGACTTCACTTCACTTTTCACTTTCATGCATTGGAGAAGGAAATGGAAACCCACTCCAGTGTTCTTGCCTAGAGAATCCCAGGGAGGTGGGTGCCTGGTGGGCTGCCATCTATGGGGTCACACAGAGTCGGACATGACTGAGGTGACTTAGCAGCAGCAGCAGCAGCAGCAGCAGAGATACAAAGGGAACATTTCATACAAAGATGGTCACAATAAAGGACAGAAATGGTATGACCTAACAGAAGCAGAAGATATTAAGAAGAGGTGGCAAGAATACACAGAACTATACAAAACAGATCTTCATGACCCATGTTACCAGGATGGTGTGATCACTGACTTAGAGCCAGATATCCTGGAATGTGAAGTCAAGTGGGCCTTAGGAAGCATCACTATGAACAAAGCTAGTGGAAGTGATGGAATTCCAGCTGAGCTATTTCAAATACTAAAAGATGATACTGTGAAAGTGTAGCACTCAATATGCCAGCAAATTTGGAAAACTCAGCAGTGGCCACAGGACTGGAAAAGGTTTTCATTCCAATCCTAAAAAAAGGCAATGCCAAAGAATGTTCAAACTACCACACTATTGCACTCATCTCATATGCTAGCAAAGTCATGCTCAAAATTCTCCAAGCCAGGCTTCAACAGTACATGAACCGTGAACTTCCAGATACACAAGCTGGGTTTAGAAAAAGCAGAGGAACAAGATATCAAATTGCCAACATCCGTTGGATTATCGAAAAAGCAAGAGAGTTCCAGAAAAGGATCTACTTCTGCTTTATTGACTGTGTGGATCACAACAAACTGTGGAAAATTCTTCAAGAGATGGGAATACCAGACCACCTGACCTGCCTCTTGAGAAATCTGTATGCAGGTCAAGAAGCAACAGTTAGAACTGAACATGGAACAATAGACTGGTTCCAAATAGGAAAAGAGTAGATCAAGGCTGTGTATTGTCATCATGCTTATTTAACTTCTATGCAGAGTACATCATGTGAAATGCTGGGCTGGATGAAGCACAAGCTGGAATCAAGGTGCTGGGAGAAATATCAATAACCTCAGATATGCAGATGACACCACCCTGATGACAGAAAGCAAAGAAGAATTAAAGAGCCTCTTGATGAAAGTGAAAGAGGAGAGTGAAAAAGTTGGCTTAAAATTCAGCATTCAGAAAACTAAAATCGTGGCATCCGGTCCCATCACTTCATGGCAAATAAATGGGGAAACAATGGAAACAGTGAGAGACTTTATTTTGGGGGGCTTCAAAATCACTACAGATGGTGACTGCAGCCATGAAATTAAAAGACACTTTCTCCTTGGAAGAAAACCTATGACCAACCTTGACAGCATATTACGAAGTAAAGACATTACTTTGCTGACAAAAGTCTGTCTAGTCAAAGGTATAGTTTTTCTAGTAGTCATATTGGGTGTGACAGTTGGACATTAAAGAAGGCTGAACACTGAAGAATTCATGTTTTTGAATTGTGGTGCTGGAGAAGACTTTTGAGAGTCCCTTGGATCAAGGAGATCAAATCAGTCAATCCTAAGGGAAATCAACCCTGAATGTTGGAAGGACTGTTGCTGAAACTGGAACTCCAGTACTTTGGCCACCTAATGAGAAAAACTGACTCATTGGAAAAGACCCTGATGCTGGGAAAGATTGAAGGCAGGAGGAGAACAGAATGACAGAGGATGAGATGGTTGGATGGCATCACAAACTTGATGGACGTGAGTTTGAGCAAGCTTCGGGAGCTGATAATGGACAGGGAAGCCTGTTGCAGAGTCAGACACCACTGAGCAACTGAACTGAACTGATTCGGTCCCATAACTTCATGGCAAATGGAAGTGGAAGCAGTGACAGATTTTCTTTGGTTGGGCTACCGAATCACTGCGGACAGTGACTGCAGGCATGAAATTCAAGGACACTTGCTTCTTGGAAGGAAAGGTATGACAAACCTAGACAGCATATTAAAAAGCAGAGACATCACATTGCTGACAAAGATCTGTATAGTCAGAGCTATGTTTTTCCAGTAGTCATGTATGGATGTGAGAGCTGGCCATAAAGAAGGCTGAGCGCTGAAGAATTTATGCTTTTGAACTGTGGTGCTGGAGAAGACTCTTGAGAGTTCCTTGATCTTGAGAGATCAAATTAGTCAATCCTAAAGAAAATCAACCCTGATTATTCATTGCAAGGACTGTTGCTGTAGATGAAGCTCCAACACTTTGGCGATCTGATTCAAAGTGCCAACTCATCAGAAAAGACCCTAATGCTGGGAAAGATCGAGGGCAAAAAGAGAAGGCAGAGGATGAGATGGTTAGATAGCATCACTGATTCAAACAAAATGAATTTGTGCAAACTCTGGGAGATTTGAAGGACACGGGAGCCTGGAGTGCTGCAGTCCACAGGGTTGCAAAGAGTTGGACATGACTTTAGCAAGTAGACAACAACCGCAAATCCCCAAAAAACAATTCATGAGGTTGGCGACTGGGATATACCAAAGAGCAGCTGTAAGTGCTTCGTTTAAGAGGAAAGGCGAAAGTCCTTGACTTAACAAGAGAAGTAAAAAAATCGTATGGCTAGATTGCTAAGATCCACGGTAAGAATGAATCTTCTCTCCGTGAAATTGTAAAGAAGGAAACAGAAACCTGCTAGTTTTGCTGTTGCACCCCAAACTAAAAAAGTTACACCACAATGCGTAATCAGTGCTTAACTCCGGTGGAAAAGGCATTATATTTGTACAATGAGATATTTTGAGAGAGAGTAACCACATTCACATGACTCATTATACTGTATTGTTAAACTTTTTTTGTTTCATTATGACTGTTATTAATCTCTTACTGTGCCTAATTCATAAATTACTTATCATATGTACGCATAGGAAAAACAGTGTACAAAGGGTTTGGTGCTATCTGTGGTTTCAGGCGAATGTACCCCCACCCTGCTGACAAGCGGGGACTAGTGTGTGTTGATCCAGGAAAGGACTAATGGGACCCACCTGGCTTTGGTCCTGCCTTGTTGAGGGAAACATGGCAAAATCTCCTGTATGGTGCCTAAGACCTTCTGACATCTCAGGCACCGGTATCAATCTGCCTCCTCAGAAGCAGGGAATCATAGCACTCTGCCCATCATTGTCAAGCAAGGCTCACGCAGAGGCCTGGGTATGTTCTCTTCCAAAAAAAGAGCTTGCATCTCTGAAGTGAGGAAGGAGAGCTCTCATGGTCTGCAGAGCCCTTGTCCTGCACGAAGGCTTGTAGGTGAACATTCAGAGCAGCGCTCTTCATCATTGCCCCAAAGTGGAAACACTCCGAATGTCCCTTAGTGGCTGAATGGAGAAGTAAAGTGAGGGTTAGCCATTCGATGGCTAGCCTTACGGCAATAAAAAGAAAGAGCAAATGACAGCATGGATCACCTCAAAAGCATTTTACTAAGGGAAAGAAGCCAGACAAGAATGACCATGTACTGCCTGACTCCATTCATATGAGATGTCCAGACGGGCCACACCTGCAGAGACAGGAGGGCGATTAGAGGCTGCCTGGGGCTGGCGGCGGGGATGGAAAATGAATGCAGATGAGGGCAGCGTGCGGGGCAGAAGTGATGGAAATGTTCTCAAACCATATTGTAGTGGTAGTTACATGACTCAGTGAATTCCTAGAAATCACTGAATTTATCCTTTAAAATGAATGGATTTTATGGCATGTCCATCAACAAATCTTTATTTATTTATTTATTTATTTATTTATTTTTTGGCTGAACTGCGTCTTCACTATGGCACGTGGTCCTAGCTGCTCCTTGGCATGTGGGATCTTCGTTCCCCAAGTGAGGATGGAACTCATGTGCTCTGTATTGAAAGGTGGATTCTCTACCATTGGACCACCAGGGAAGTCCCGGCAAAGCTCTTTTTAAAAAGAAAATAAAATGAAAAGCCCTTGAGAAAAATCTTTTTTTTTTTTGGTTCAATCTCTGAAGGACCTCCTCTCAAATTCTCTTTGAGAATTACACTTCCCTCACTTTTTAGATAACTGTTTCTCTGAGAGGTCAGTGAAAATCTTCCCACTGGTGTCCTAAGTCATATAAATGAGAATAATAAATAATCAGGCCTTTTTCTGCCCTGAGCCAATAAAAAGGTCATAACATTCAGACCCTTTGAAGTGGTTTTCCGGTCACGTGTGCAGACCTTTGTCCGCTGACCCTGTCCCTGGGTGAACTGTGCCAGCTCCGGGGATCTGTGCGTATCGAGCAACTGAAGAACCCAGATTCATGCAGGAACAGGAACAGCGCAGCAAAGTCTTACATTGTGATTACAGGAGATTGATGAGAAAGAGTGAGATAGTCTGATTAGTTTGTCTCGGTGACCTGCAATTTCCATCTCAATGCAATCAGAGGACAGAGGTACCTTCGACTTGGGCAGCAAGTGCAGATACAAGGGGGATGTAGCCCTAGGTCAGTGCCCAGGCCTTCCCTGGGAACAGCTCACCATGAAAGGCAGCCCACTGGAAACACAAGGAAAAGAGAAGGGAAGTTCCCACAAAGGAAATAAAGATGGTGAGAAGGTAGAAACACCAGATATTCCTCCCATGTGCAGAAAAATGGTAACAGAGCAAGATGTTCTCTGGGCAGGGGAAGCCAGTGCGGACTTCAGAGAGCACAGGTCTAACAGCTGCTCACAGGGAAATGCCCTCCTGGTTATATTCAGATCCACCTCCATCAGGGGCAGCTAGATTTTTCTTTCTAAGAGCCAGCCCCATATGTGTCCAGGTCCTCTCTCTCCATTCAAGGGACTTACAAGTGTTGAGGATTCTGGGATAGCCCGTGGTCCAGAGGTGATGGTCTCTGGATGATCCACACGGGCAGTGTGAAAACAGAAGCCCACATTAAACCATATGTATGAAAAAATAGAATACGTGGGACGAACTGAGAAAGTATATGCACTATACAATAGACAGCTAGTGGGAGGCTGCTATAGAACACGGGGAGCCAGGCCCTGCTTATGACTGATTCATGATATTGTAGGGCAGAAACCAGCACAACATTGTAAAGCTATTATCATCGGATTAAAAATTTAAAAAACAAGTAAAATAAAATCGAGAGGCCAGGAGGGGGCGCTCTCAAGCACTGCTGCTCCTCTCAGTTGCCTGCCCCACAGGAAGAAGGCACCTTGCTCTCTGAAACAGGAGGCTTCAAGGAAGAATTTCTCCTTGCTCAGCAACAGCCCAGCCAGTGAGAAGTGTTGTGGCTCAGCTAATGAATGAAAAGCCATCACCGCCCTGAACTCCTGAAAGTGAAAGTGTGAGTCGTGTCCAACTCTTTGCAACCCCATGGACTGTGGCCCGCCAGGCTCCTCTGTCCATGGGATTCTCCAGGCAAGAATACTAGAGTGGGTTGCCAGAACTCCTACTTTTCCTCCATTGAATTTTACTTAGAAAAGCCCCTTCCAACTCCCCCTGCCCCCTTTTCCTCTTATTTTGTTTTTTGGACATGTTTATGGTTTACCAAAGATTGCATGTCCCCAATCACAATTCTTTGCTGTTCCCAGATAAAGTCACTTTGCTGGCAAAATAACTTGCTGTTTTAATAATTTAATCTCAAAGATTTTCAAGGTCTACAGCAGGCAGCTTAGTGTCTGCCGAGTCCCTTCCACCTTTACAGTTATGCAGGACTGGCTGTGTATATACTTTTCAGGGCTCAGTGCGAAATGAAAATGAGGGGCCCCTTGACCAAAAATATTAACAGTTTTAAGACAATGACCAGCAGAACATGAACACAAGCACAGGGTCTTTCTGAGCATGGGATCTGTGCCACTGCCACTAAAGCTGGCCCTATCCTTATGACATAAATGTCTTCTTCCTTGTCCTGCTTAGAAGACTCCAGTACTGTCCCACCCCACAAATTCCACTCCTCCCAGTCACTTGTGACCCCCCTCCTCCTTCACCCCACCCTCACTGTTATCTAGTATTGAAAACATATTAAAAAAAAACAATAAAAACAAAACCAAAACCCCACCTCCCCAGCAAGTTTAAATCCAAGTATCTCTGAGGCCAGAGAGCTCTGCCAAGAGAGTTTTGCATGTTGAGAACCTCTAAGTGTGTGTGTCTGACAGTGTTTTTCTTCATCCTTGCCTAGAAACGGCCCTAGCATTTTTCGTAGCCTCAGGTTGAAGATGAGTAGCTGCCTGAATGGAATCTCAATCAGCAGGGCTGTCACCACTTGGTGATGTTTAATAACTACTTCCAGGCTTCCCTGGTGGCTCAGCGGTAAAGAATCCGCTTGCCAATGCAAGAGACATGGGTTCGATCCCTGATCCAGGAAGATCCCACATGTAGCAGGGCAGTTAAGCCCATGCACCACAACTGTTCACTGTCTGGGGGACCATGTTTTGCATTCCTGACCACCAGAGCCACAGACCTCCCTGATGGGATCAGAGGCCCCATCACAGTCTCAGAGTGGATGATGTCTGACACATAAGCCTACATACCCATTGTCGGGGGGTATATGATCAGGCCACTCAAGATGGCCACTCTCCTGTTCTCCTTACATCCCCTGCTCAATCAGTCCCTGCTTCACCTACACCCCACTCATAGGATTGACTTTCCCTCCTAACCATGGAGCCTAATCAGAAAATGCCAGCATCCTTGCTCTGACCCCAGCATGTAACCATTCTGATCTTCAGATGAGAGCTGTCTCCACTATGATAGTCAAAGAGGCGTGCCCCTCTGCTGGTTTCCCTGGCAACTGATGAGCCAAGCTGATTCCAGTTCCCTCTATAATGGTAACCACCTCCCTCCCCTCCACTGCCCCCCTAGCAAAGGCTGCTGCTGCGTCCTGACCACTGTGCACCACAGATGGCGGGGGGTCACTCCAGGCCCTTGCTTCAGACCTGTATCATTCCCCATCCATTAAACCACTGAGGTCTCTGTCACTGACTCTGGGCACTTTCTTCATTCACTCTTGAGGCTGAGCAAGAACAGTAATGTTCAGTCCGTAACCCTAGGCTTTTCCCTGGATCTGGCAAGACCCAGAGATTGTCCCTGCCACTAAGGGGCCCTCCTTCTCCAAAGAAAATGCTTCTGACTGAGTGAGTAATCAAGTAGTTCCTGAGAGGGCTGGTCTGCTTAATCCCAGACCTGCTCTCACACTGTCGGTTCAGCCAGTTTCTCAGAGAGGTGCATCACCCACCTATAGCCCCGCCTTGCTCGGGCATGTCTGAGCCTCCCAGCAAACCCCTTACCCAAGTCTTCTGAGGATCAAACTCTTTCTTGCCTCAGACAAATTTTCATTTGTCAAAACCTGTTTTTACAATTACAAAACATTTTTTAAATTGAAGTATCATTGACTTGGGCTTCTCAGCTGTCGCTAGTGGTAAAGAACTTGCCTGCCAGTGCAGGAGAAGATGAGAGACTTGGGTTCAATCCCTGGGTCGGGAAGATCCCCTGGAAGAGGGCATAGCAACCCACTCCAGTATTCTTGCCTGCAGAATCCCATGGACAGAGGAGGCTGGCGGGCTACAGTCCATACCATCCCAAAGAGTTGGACATGACTAAAGTAACTAAGCAGGCACCCACGCATAATTGACTTACAATGCTGCAGCTGTGGGACCTCAGTTTAGAAGGGGTCTCACCTCCCCCCTTGTGTTTGTGTGGGGCCTGGGGTTACAGTGAGCGCTGACCCTGCACTTGAACTACCCTTGAACTTTGGATACTAAAGTGCCTCCCTGCTTGACTCTAGTCTCAGCCCTGCTTTGCTCCTCAGCCTCTCCTCTTGTGGCTGTCCGCTGAGGAGGAGCCCATCTGCACTCGCCTGGACTGTGCTGTTTCCTAGATTTTGTGCTGGAGCCAATGACTGCGAGTTCGGCTTCTGTTTCCATCAACTTGTCCCTGTGATTGCGTCTTTCCAATCCCAGGCTTTGTCAGCCACAGTGACCTCTGTACCCCCAAGGTTTGCGGGCGGGGGTGGGGGTTGTAAACCTTTGGAATGGAGGGAGTTTCTGCAGTGGTCCAGACCCTGAGAGGCCACCCTCAAGTTCACCTTCACCCTAGGTCCTCCTCAATCTTTGTCAAACGACCATTCCAGAGCCACCTTGAGTTCGATTCCCTGTACCAAAGCAGCTTTCTCCTTGGAGACTTATGATCTCCCTAGGCTGCGTCATGCAAAGCTGGCTCCTCTCAGATCCCCCGGAGCCTTTCTGGGGACCCAACAACTCACTGGCCGTTGCCACTTCTTCCAGGAAGTGAGGAGTGAGGACTCTTTGTTCTCTTACCTCACTTCCTCTCTCTCTGTTCCTTCCTCCTCCCAGTGGATCCTACTTCCCCATTCTGTCTGATAGGAATCTTCTTTCTTCATTACCTCATAGTTCTTTTCTTCCTGTGGTCCCAGACCACCAGCAGCAGCATCTAGGAACTTGTGAAAAAACAAAACAAATCAAAAAAGGCAATCCAAACCTTCTAAATCATAAACTCTGAGAGTGGGACCCAGCAATCTGTATTTTAATAAGCCCTCCAGGGAATTCTGCCGCATGCTCAAGTCTGAGAACTGCTACTTTAGGGTCTAAATCAATAGTTCTCCATCCTGGTTGTATTAGGATCTCTAAGCCCCATCACAGGCCAACTAAATCCCAGGCTCATAAAAACACCAGATCAAAATCAGCCCAGCCAGGTGTAAATCAACAGAACTGCCCAACTGACCCACAAACAATAATAACAGGTGTCAGCATTAATAATGGGTCTTGTTTTAGGCAACTAGGTTTGGGAGTAGTTTGTTACGCAGCAGTAGCTAACTGACACACAGAACATTGTGAACTTCTGGTGGAAAGGTGATTGATCTCCTTACTTCCCCCTAATTCAGCCCTCATTTCTGTTCCACATCTATTTTCCTAGCTGCCCCAGTCACTGGGATGATACCTTATCCTAGACCCCAATTAGGACCTCCCCACGGACCCTGCCCCAGTCCCAACAAGGCAATCAATCAGAACAAGATGGAGGCTCCAAACCAACAAAAATATAAAATAAGATACACTTAATTTTATATTTGCTACTAGCCACTTTCCCACTTTTAGTTTTTCTTTTTTTGTCTGTGCTGGGCCTCTGTTGTGGCATGGGGGGGCATCGTGGCACACAGGCCTTTTCGCTGTGGCACTCGGGCTTAGTTGCAAGTGGGATCTTCACCCCCAACCAGAGACTGAACCTGTGTCCCTTGCACCAGAAGGCAGATTCTTCCTCTGGACCACCAGGGAAGTCCCTAGCCATATTTTCTAAAATGGTAAAAAGAAACAGTGGAATTAATTTTAATAATGTATCTCGTTACATACTTTCTTATATAGTTCCTTTAATCCAGTATATCCAAAATGTTGTCATTTCAACACGTAGCACTAGGCACATTGCAAACGTTGACAAGCCACACACAGCTAGTGTTTTGGACAGACCATGCTGACCCCTACTCATGTCCCTTCCAGAGCAACAGTGGCAGCAGGAATGAGTAAGAAGCAGAAGGAGTAGAGAGCAGAGCCTCCACCAATCCCACGTCACTCTGAATCTTGACCAAAGAGCAGTTGTGCCCAGCGCATTGCCACGCGTAAGACATCTGCTCATGCTATCCCCCGCCCTATGCTTCTTCCCATTCTGCCCAACAGCTCACATGTCCCCATCTCCGTGAAGCCTTCCTTGAATGCCCGTAGCTCTGACTTCAGAATTCTAAAACAGTTCTTAAAGACATACAAATGGCCAACGGGCACATGAAAATTACACTCAACATTGCTAATGATCAGAGAAATGCAAATCGAAACTACAATGAGGTACAACTTCGCACCGGTCAGAATGGTTATCATCAAAAAGTCGAGCTGGAGCAGAGCCCTCCCATACTGTTGGTGGGAATGCAAATTGGTGCAGCCACTATGGAGAAGAGTATGGAGGTTCCTCAAAAATCTGAAAATAGAGTTGCCATATGATCTAGCAGTCCCATTCCTGGGCATATATCCAGTCAAAACTATAATTGAAAAAGATACATGCACCCAGTGTTCACAGTAGCGCTATTCACAATAGCCAAGACCTGGAAACAACCTAAACATCCATCAACAGATGAACAGATAAAGAAGACGTGGTACAAATATATAACGGAATACTGCTCGGCCATAAAAAAGAATGAAATCATGCTATTCGCAGCAACATGTATGGACGTAGACATTATCATACTAAGTGAAGTAAGCCACTCAGAGACAAATACCATACGATGCTACATGTGGATCTAAAATATGACACAAATTAACTTATCTCTGGAACAGATACAGACTCACAGACATAGAAAACAAGACTTGTGGTTGCCAAGGCAAAGAGTGGTAGTAAAGGGATGGATTGGGAGTTTGGGATTAGCGGATGCAGACTGTTATATATAGAATGGATGAACGACAAGGGCCTACTGTATAACACAGGGAACTATACTCACGATTCTGTGATAAACCATAATGAAAAAGATTATATATATATATATATATGTATAACTGAGTCACTTTGCTCTACAGCAGAAATTAATGCAACATAATAAATCAACTATATTTCAATAAATGATTTTAAAATTAAGAATTCTACAAAATGCACAGAAAATTAATTAAAGAATTCCTAATCGCCTTTCCCAATAACAGCTACAATTTAGCGAGCGCTTTGTTGTTGTTCAGTTGCCCAGTCATGTCTGACTCTTTGCGACGCCATAGACTGCAGCATGCCAGGCTTCCCTGTCCTTCACTATCATCCAGAGTTTGCCCAGACTCATGTCCATTGAGTCAATGATGCCATCCAACCATCTCATCCTCTGTCATTCCCTTCTCCAGCCCTCAATCTTCCCCAGCATCAGGGTGTTTTCAAGTGAGTCAGCTCTTTGCATCAGGTGGCCAAAATATTGGAGCTTCAGCATCAGTCCTTCCAATGAATATTCAGGACTGATTTCCTTTAGGATGGACTAGTTTGATCTCCCTGCTGTCCAAGGGACCCTCAAGAGTCTTCTTCAGCACCACAGTACAAAAATATCAGTTCTTCAGCACTCAGCTTTCTTTATGGCCCAACTCTCACATCCATACACACTGCTGGAAAAACCATAGCTTTGACTAGACGGACCTTTGTTGGCAAAGTAACGTTTCTGCTTTGTAATAGGCCGTCTAGGTCTGTCATAGCTTTTCTTCCAAGGAGCAAGTGTCTTTTAATTTCATGGCTGCAATCACTGTCCGCAGTGATTTTGGAGCTCAAGAAAATAAAACCTGTCACTGTTTCTACTTTCCCCAACTATTTGCCATGAAGTGATGGGACTGGATGCCATGACCTTAAGTTTTTGAGTGCTGAGTTTTAAGCCAGCATTTTCACTCTCCTCTTTCACCTTCATCGTGAGGCTCTTTTAGTTCCTCTTTGCTTTCTCTGCTTATTGTGTACCAGGTACCAGGCTGAGCACTTAACCTGAATTATACCAACTGATGCTGATACGACACCCTGAGTAGGAATTACCATCTTCATACAGAAGAGGAAACTGAGGTTCAGGGAGCTAAAGGAACTTCCCCAGTCTCACTCAGCTGGTAAGTGGAGGAGTCAGCATTTGAATCCATTTGAATTAGGCTCCAGACACGATGCTTCAAGTGCCTGGCCCCTTGCTAATCAAAGTGTGGTCTTTAGATTGGCGGCAGCAGTAGCATCACCTGGGAACCTGTGAGAAATGCAGACCTCAGGCTCTTTCCCAAATCCACTTCTCAGAGTCTGCATTTTCGGAAGAACCCAGGTAGTTGTGAATGTGAAATTATGAGAGGCGCTGGCCAAAGCTAGTCGGTATTTTAGTTACTTGTCTTTATGTCTGTTTCTTTCCTAGGCCACTAGCCCTGCAAGGACAATACTGCACCTCTTCCACTTCTGTTTCCTGAACACCTGTTACAGACTTGGCACAGTAAGCTGCTGGGACCACCTACTTTCTATTAAGTAGAGTGTGCATGCTCAGTCGTGTCCAACTCTTTGTGACCCCTTGGATTAGCCTGCCAGGCTCCTCTGTCCATGGAATTTTTCAGGGAAGAACACTGGGAGTGGGTTGCCATTTCCTTCTCCAGGGGCTCTTTCTCATCCAAGGACTGAACCCACATCTCCTGTCTTACAGGTAGATTCTTAAGCCACCTGGGCTGGCTACTTCCTTTTTTTCCCCTTCAAATCCTGCCCAGGGAAAAAGAATAAGAATCCGCATCACTTGGCCGATTTAAAGCATCTACTTGTATCCTCAACAATAGCCTGTTCCACTTTAAAAAGCATGACAATGC
>SJXQ01003453.1:370670-415976 GCA_006408695.1 Aepyceros melampus
AATCTCGGAGAAGGCAATCGCACCCCACTCCAGTACTCTTGCCTGGAAAATCCCATGGACGGAGGAGCCTGGTGGGCTGAAGTCCATGGGGTCTTGAAGAGTCGGACATGACTGAGCAACTTCACTTTCACTTTTCACTTTCATGCATTGGAAAAGGAAATGGCAACCCACTCCAGTGTTCTTGCCTGGAGAATCCCAGGGATGGGGGAGGCTGGTGGGCTGCTGTCTATGGGGTCGCACAGAATCGGACATGACTGAAGCGACTTAGCAGCAGCAGCAGCATATAATTCTAGAAGCGCAACTCAAAGTGCTGCGAGCCATGGATGGCAAGCCAGGAGGATAAGGAGTGCAACTTCTAGAACATCTTCTGTGAATAAGGCACTGTGAATGCAGCAGTGAACCAAACAGATAAAAAGAATCCCTGCCTTCATTATGTTTATATCTAAGTGTGTAGGGGGTGGGTGGTGGCAATAGAAATAAGCAAATACATGGGTTTCCAGATAGTGGTAAGTGCTGCAGAGAACAATGAAGCAGAAAAGGGAACTGATGGGTGTGAAGCAAAGGGCTGTGGAGCTGCAATTTTAAAGAGGGTAGTCAGGAAACCTCACTGAATGACAGCTAAGCAGACACCTGCAGGGGGCAAGGTGTGCAGGAAAGTATGATGAGGGAATATGTGAATGCATTACTCTCCACAACAAAATCCCAGAGACTGGGGGTCTTAAGAAACAAATGTTTTGTTCTGAAAGTTCTGGAAGTCCAAGATCATGGTGTCAGCAGGTTCCTCCTAAGGCCTCTCTCTTTAGCTTGCAGATGGCGCCTTCCCCCTGTGCCCTTGCATGGTCCCCTCTCCACCCATGTGTTTCTGTGTCCTCATCTTCTTTTCCTGTAAGGACACCAGTCATATTGTATTAGCCCCCCCAACCCCCGCCCTGCATCTGGTCTCGCTTCACCTTCATTCTCTCTTTAAAGGTCCTCTCTCCAAATGGCAGACACATTCTGATATACTGGGCGTTAGGAACTTCACTCAGTTCAGTCATAACACTGAGTGAATGAATGGACCAGTCTACTGCTTTGCTTCTGGGTAGGAGAATAAAGACACATGAAGACTGCAGGAAAGGGGGACAAGGAACAAGCATCCATATTAGGAGGAGAGCCAAGGATCTGACATGTGTTGTTTTTCAAATCCCTCTTGGCCGATTCAAAATGTGCTTTTTTCTGGCTCTGGCTCCTAACTATTTCCAGAAGTGGTTTTTATTAACTGCTGGCCTGCAGCAGGAAGTGGTGGAGGAAAACCCCGACCTTGGAACCAGAATAACTGGGTTCTGTATCCACTCTACTGAGTGACCTTGAAGAAGCCACTTAACCCTCTCCTTCGCTTCATCTGTGCAATGGGGATGAGAACCTGGCCCCTTCACAGAACTGCCAGAGAGGTGAAGTGAGGCAGTCGGAGGGCAGACGAGGCCGTGTAGCAAGAACGCTTAGTAAACAGGGAAACGTAATACAAATACAAGCAGAGGTATTACTGCGAGGCTGGCAGTGAAAACCACTGCAGACAGCTCAGAGCTGGGGCCTCCTGGTCATTTCAAGGGGAGTTTATTAAACTGTAGTCCGTGTCCTGGTTGCTTCACTTCAGTCCCCAGGGCAATTAGATAGCTGGGGGAGTGCAGGCCAGGGAAAAGAAAGGCTTATACAATTGAAAAGAGAGGTTGACCCCATCTCAGGCCCAGAACTGGCCATTTCTGCCTCACCAAGGACTCTTTATACACGTATATAAAGTTGTAGATGTTTAATGTATACAATGTGATGTGTTTGGAGACAAGTATGTACCTGTGAAACCATCATCACTGTCAATGCTATAAATGTATTCATCACCTCCAAAAGTTCCTCCTGCCCCTTTGTTTTTTTCTCTTTAACGGTTAAGAGTACTTAACATAAGATCTATCCTCTCAGTGAATTTTGAAGTATATTATATAACACTGTTAGTCATCAGCCCTATGCTGTACAGTAAATCTCCAGAACTTTATTTTGCATAACTGAAGCCCTTGCCCCCTACCCGCCGGGCCCTGGCAACCACCATTCTACTCTCCGCTTCGATGAATTTGAGTATGTCTAAGTCCACTTATGAATGAGATCATGCTGTATTTGACTTTCTGTGGTCTGGCTTATTTCACTCAGCATAATATCCTCAAGTTTCATCCATGTTGTTATATACGATAACCTTTCCTTCTTTTTTATAAGGCTAAATAGTGGTCTGTCATATGTGTATACCACATTTTCTTTATCATCTAGGACTCTTGGTATCAAAAGTTGATAATAATGAGCACCCTCCTTGCTGCACTTAGTACTAAATCCTCCCCAGGCATCAATTCATGGAATCTGGACAATACCCCCTGAGGCTGGGGGGTCCCTTATGATGCTGTCAAGAGGCAGAACTGAACCCAAATCAACTTCCACCTACATCCCATTACGATTACACAAAATGTGCTAAAGATATTTAAGGCATCTCAACTCTGCTTGAATTCCAGCTCTGACACTTCCCAGCCATGTGA
This sequence comes from Aepyceros melampus, assembly GCA_006408695.1. NCBI lineage: Eukaryota > Metazoa > Chordata > Mammalia > Artiodactyla > Bovidae > Aepyceros > Aepyceros melampus. The sequence continues at coordinate 373,220 of SJXQ01003453.1, forward strand.
CTTTGGACAAGTTATTTATCTTCCAGAGGACACCCTGCCCACCTGTCTCCTCCAGGGCTGGCCAAATGCGAGTTGAGGGTTGTTCCTTAGCTTCTTGTAGCCTCAGTTCCTCTAGCTGTAAAATAAGGGCGATAACAGCTCATATCCCCAGTGAAAAGCACCTAGCCCAGTACCTGGCAGCAATCATTTTGTGATAGCAACAATGGTGCATCCACACCAAATGAGGAGAAGGAAGAAGAGCAAAGATAGAAACACAAACAGGAGGAATAAATTTAAATTTTCACATCCAGCCTGTTTAGAACTTAGGATCAAAAAATAATGATCTCGGCTAAAGATGTGTCATTTTCCTTTGATTCAGTTCAGTTCAATCGCTCAGTCGTGACCGACTCTTTGCAGCCCCCCTGGACTGCAGCATGCCAGGCTTCCCTGTCTGTCACCAAATTCCAGAGCTTGCTCAAGCTCAGCTGTATCTAGTTGGTGATGCCATTCAACCATCTCATCCTCTGTCATCCCCTTCCCTCCTGCCTTCAGCTTTTCCCAGCATCAGAGTCTTTTCAAATGAGTCAGTTCTTTGCATCAGGTAGCCTAAGTATTGTAGTTTCAGCTTCAGCATCAGTCCTTAAAATGAATATTCAGGACTGAATTCCTTTACAATTGAATTGTTTAATCTCCTTGCAGTCCAAGGGACTCTCAAGAGTCTTGTCCAACACCACAGTTCAAAAGCATCAGCTCTTTGGAACTCAGCTTTCTTCGTAGTCCAACTCTCACATCCATATATGACTACTGGAAAAACCATAACTGACTAGACGGACCTTTGTCAGCAAAGTAATGTCTCTGCTTTTTATTGTGCTATCTAGGTTGGTCATAGCTTTTCTTCCAAGGAGCAAGTGTCTTAATTTCATTGCTGCAGTCACCATCTGCAGTGATTTTGGAGCCCAAGAAAATAAAGTCTGTCACTCTTTCCATCGTTTCCCCATCTATTTACCATGAAGTGATGGGACCCTATGCCATGATCTTAGTTTTTTGAATGTTGAGTTTTAAGCCAGGTTTTTCACTCTCCTCTTTCACTTTCATCAAGAGGCTCTTTGTTTCCTCTTGCTTTTTGCCATAAGGGTGGTGTCATCTGCATATCTGAGGTGGTTGATATTTCTCCCAGCAATCTTGATTGCAGCTTGTGCTTCATCCAGCCTGGCATTTTGCATGATGTACTCTGCATATAAGTTAAATAAGCAGGGTGACAATATATAGACTTGACATACCCCTTTCCCAAACTAGAACCAGTCTGTTGTTCCATGTCTGGTTCTAATTGTTGCTTCCTGACCTGCCTATAGGTTTCTCAGGTCAGGTGGTCTGGTATTCCCATCTCTTGAAGAGTTTTCCACAGTTTGTTGTGATCCACACAGTCAAGGCTTTGGCATAGTCAATAAAGCAGAAGTAGGTGCTTTTCTGGAACTCTCTTGCTTTTTTGATGATCCAGTGGATGTTAGCAATTTGATCTCTGGTTCCTCTGCCTTTCCTAAATCCAGCTTGAACATCTGGAGTTCTCAGTTCACGTACTGTTGAAGTGTGGCTTGGAGAACATTGGAAGCTTGGCTGGTTTTGAGCATTTCTTTGCTAGCGTATAAGATGAGTGCAATTGTGCGGTAGTTTGAACATTCTTTGCCATTGCCTTTTTGAGGGATTGGAATGAAAACTGACCTTTTCCAGTCCTGTGACCACTGCTGAGTTTTCCAAATTTGCTGGCATATTGAGTACAGCACTTTCACAGCATCGTCTTTTAGGATTTGAAATAGCTCAACTGGAATTCCATCACTTTCCTAGCTTTGTTTGTAGTGATGCTTAAGGGCCACTTGATTTTGCATTCCAGGATGTCTGGCTCTAGGTGAGTGATCGCACCATCATGGTTATCTGGGTCGTGAAGCTCTTTTTGGTACAGTTCTTCTGTATATTCTTGCCACCTCTTCTTAATATCTTCTGCTTCTGTTAGATCCATACCATTTCTTTCCTTCATTGTGCCCATCTTTGCATGAAATATTCCTTTGGTTTCTCTAATTCTCCTGAAGAGATCTCTACTGTTTCCCATTCTATTGTGGGTGTGACGGTGATGGAAGTAAAGTCCGATGTTGTAAAGAACAACACTGAAGAGGAACTTTGAATATTAGGTGCATGAATCAAGGTAAGCAGGAGATGGCAAGAGTGAACATCGACATTTCAGGAATCACTGAACTAAAATGGACTGGAATCAGTGAATTTAACTCAGATGACCATTATATCTACTATTGTGGGCAAGAATACCTTAGAAGAAATGGAGTAGACTTCAAAGTCAACAAAACAGTTGAAATGCAGTATTTGGGTGCAATCTCAAAACAATAGAATGTCTCTGTTTGTTTCCAAGGCAAACCATTCAGTATTACAGTAATCCAAGTCTATGCCCCAATCACTAATGCCAAAGAAGCTGAAGTTGAACAGTTCTATGAAGACCTACAATGCCTTGTAGAATTAGCACCAAAAAAAAAAAAAAAGATGTCCTTTTCATCATAGGGGACTGGAGTCCCCCCTGTACCTAGAGTAACAGGCAAGTTTGGCCTTGGAGTACAAAATGAAACAAGGCAAAGGCTAACAGAGTTTTGCCAAGAGAACACACTGGTCATAGCAAGACCCTCTTCCAACAACACAAGAGACGACTCTACACATGGACATCACCAGATGGTCAATACCAAAATCAGATTGGTTATATTCTTTGCAGCCAAAGATGGAGAAGCTCTATACATTCAGCAAAAACAAGACCAGGATCTGACTGTAGCTCAGATCCTGAACTCCTTATTGCAAAATTCCCTTGATAAGAAAACAAGAAATTGTGTGATGTGTGTGTTTCCCTTTTTGCTTTGGCTACCAGAAAATTCAGAGCTAAATCCCATTCTTATTAACAGTAACTAGATAGAATAGAATCTAGGCTTAGTCTTCCTTTATGCTACATACATTAAACATTTTTTGTTCTATTAACTTTATTGTCCTATAACATTTACTGTCCAAAAAATTGTTAATCCAGCTGCTTGAAAAGTAGGTAAAAATAATCAAGACATTTAATATAGTTATTATGAAAATGAAATTCATATTATAAATGAAATCAGTCCTGAATATTCATTGGAAGGACTGATTCTGAAGCTGAAGCTCCAATACTTTGGCCACCTGCGGCCAAGAACTGACTCATTGGAAAAGACCCTGATGCTGGGAAAGATTGAAGGCAGGAGGAGAAGGGGACGACAGAGGGTGAAATGGTTGGATGGCATCACCAACTCGATGGATGTGAGTTTGAGTAAGCTTCAGGAGTTGGTAATGGACAGGGAAATTTGGCATGCTGCAGTCCATGGGGTCACAAAGAGTCAGACACGACTGAGCGACTAAACTGAGCTGAATATAGTTACAGGTTAAGGCAGTGCATTTGAAATCAAAGCACTATCTATTACTTGAATTTTAGACAAAGATAAAAGGCACTGAGAAGCCAGAGATTAATTTAGAAGTGGAATTAGTTCAGATGAAGCATTTATGGGAAAAACAATCTGTAAATGATTCCCAGCGTAGGCAATCCTATTTGCAGGCAGAGAGGAGGGTCAGTTCTCAGTCCCCTGGGCCACGCGGGCGGGCACTCAGCTTTTCCAGATCCCACTTCTCGGAGGAGCAGAGGCCTGCCCTGTTTCCCACACCATCAGGGGTTTCTTCTTGATCTTTCCAGATCGTGGGTCCACTTACACAAGATATGAATCCATGGCAGAAGCCAAAACGATTTACATTTCTGTCAGTTCAGTGTCAAACATGCTGGGAGGAAGAAAATTTATATTTAGATGGGAAGAAGGAACTTTATATTTAAATTAAATTTTGATTGTGTTCCCATTGTACAGAGTCTCCCGAAAAAGTAAATGTGTGTGTGAGAAAGAGTGGGTATTTGCATTCAAACATGATATTCTCTCAAATTGACAAACGATTGTCATTTCTGGCATTGGTATGTTGGCCCAAAAGATTGGAAACAATGTAAAGTTAATCAGTGGGACCTGGTAAAATGACCTGCCCATGGGATGACAGAGGAAGATGCATGTTTAATAAAGAATGAAGACACAGCCACTTTGGGAACTAGTTTGGCAATGTCCGATTAAGATGAACTCACAGCAACTCAGGATTTCCTCAACTTCAGTCACTATCAGAATAAAATTCAAAGTTCTCAGCCTGGTCTACGATAGGTTTTTCTCACCATGAACACTGTTGACCCTTTCGGCCGAATATTCTATGTGTGTGGTGGTGGGGGAGCTGTCTGGTGAGTGCTAGGATATTTATGGGCATTCCTGGGCCCCACCCAGAAATGCCAACATCACCCCCAGCCCCAAAATTCGTGACAGCCAAAAATATCTTCAGACATTGTCAAAATATTGCATGGATAAATCTCACAAACAAAAACACACAAAGAGTACATATGGGGAATTTCCTGGCGATTCAGTGATTAGGACTTCATGGTTCCATTGCAGGGTCACGAGTTTAATCTCTGATCCGGGATCTAAAATCTCGCATGCTGGGTGGTGGGGCCAAAAAAAGAGAACATATTATTATAAACCTTTTTGGTTGGGAGAAGGAAGACGCAGGCAAGGGGCTTCTGGGATGAGGCTAACAGTCTGTTTTTGGATTGAAGTGCTGACTGTTCAGGTGTTTTAAACTCTGAAAACTCATCATGTTGTACACTTTTTCATTATTATAATTCAATAAAAATGGTTTTTAAAGAATGAGGCACATCTCAATGGCTTGATATGGAAAACTCACCAATATACATGGTTAATGGGGAAAAAAGTTGACTACGAATATTGTAATTCCATTTATAAAGTATTTCCAGAAGCGCAGGAAAGCACACACACTCCTGATGGGAGTGTAAGTTGTTAACCACTTCAGAGCACCCTCACTAGAAACGCTGAAGCTGCCCACACTCCACAACTCAGCACCTCTGGACCTCAGGGTGTGCTCTAGAGAAACTCCCTGCCCATTGTCCAAGGAGACTCAGACAGGGAATGTTCACTGTATGATAACTGAGCCTCAGACGGTCACAGAACTTGCTGAAGATCATACCGCTTGTGAATCAGAAAGCCAGGATCGGATCCCAGGTGGTTGAGGGCCACTAGGCGCTCTAACTCTCCAGCACTTCCGCTGGTCCTGCGTGTGGATGAAGGGTCCTGGCTAAGTGTCCTCAGGCAAAGCTGCAGGTATTCACAGGAGGCAGGCTTCGCAGTGAGGAGGTGAGGGCAGTGTCATTATGCAGGCTGCCAGCCCATCCCCAACCCCCAGAAGTCTATTTCCTTCCCAGGCTGGGGTTCCACCACAAAATGCCCCTCTTTTATCATCCCTCCTTGGAAGTGCCAGCCCTGGGGGAAAGAGGACAGAAAGGAAAAGCCCCTCTCTCCTCCATGCTGTGGGTTAACCTGGAGGGGCCCTCAAGGGGCCGGGCAGTCCTGCCCACAGCCCCAGCCAACCCAGGAGTGACGGCAGATGGCCCCGGGCTGGTGGATCCCACCGCCTAGTGGCAGGAAGCCAATGGTGGCTCTTGCCTTTGGGAAGGGAGAAGTTGTGAGCTGACTCAAGAGATCAAAGGCGCTCCATTCTTTTCAGCTGAAATGAGCTGCTAACACTTAAAGAGAGCGCGTAAGTAAACATGGGAAAATACCCCTGGGTGAAAAAAGAGTCACACTGGAGAAACTCTTGCTAGAATCTGAGGTATTCTCCTGCTTTCTCTTCTCCTGATATGTGATCATCCATAAGAATGAGAGGCTTCCCAGGTGATGCGGTGGTAAAGAATCCACTTCCCAATGCAGGAGACGCAAGAGACGCAGGATTAATCCCTGGGTCTGGAAGACTCTCTGGAGGAGGGCATGGCAACCCACTCCAGTATTCTTGCCTGGGAAACTCCATGGACAAAGGAGACTGGTGGACTACAGCCCAAAAGGTCACAAAGAGTCGGGCACAACTGGGTGCACACGCAACACCAGAAAGCCAAATTCTTTCCCACACTGATGGTGGTGATGAAGACGGTAACTCACGATATAAGCGCTTTACATCTAGTAATTCGTCCAGTCCTCCCACTTCCCAAAAGCCTGAGAAGGAGGTTCCGTTGTTAGCCCAAATGTGCCACTGAGGAAACGAAGGCCTGGATCAGACAAGTCCCAGCTCCAGGCCAAACCATTTCCAACTCAGCTGATGTCAGAATCCTAAGTTGGAAGTCTGCTTCCTGCCATTGTCTCCCACATGTTGACCTCGAGGCAGGAGATGATGTCATGGGAACTGCTGTTTTGGTGGAAAGGGACAGGCAAGGCTGGGGGAAGGGCCCCTTAGGGCAGCCCTTCTCTCCCCTCCTGGTGGCTCATGGGAGTGTTCAAAGATCTTCCTCACATGCTTCTGTGTTATTTGAACGTTTTACAGTGAGCATATATTATTTCTATGATTAAAAATAAACAAGAATTCTATTTTCATTTTGAAAAAAACTACCCAGCGCCAGTACACTTTTTTAGATCCCCAGGGTCAGTTTCCGACCTCTGTGGATCACTTGCTCATTCGCTTGGCTCTCTGTGAAAATAATCGAACAGACTGGGAGCCGCTTTCTACTTCCTCCAACTGCAGATGCTCTGAAGAGAGAACACTAGCTGCTTCCGAGACTCGCACGAGTGAGTCACAGACGAAGAACGATCTAGCACAGAGCCTGATGAGCTCTGTGTACCTAATGAGCTCCAAGTACCTAATGAGCACTCAATAAATGGCCCCTCCATTATTATTCATGAGTCTTAACTATGGTCCATGCCAACTACCCTGCTTGCATACTTGGTTGAGAGACAGGTCCTCACTTCACGGATGGGGAAACTGAGGTTCCGAGAGACAAAGGGACGTTCTCAAAGTACTGAAATCAAACCACATTGCACCTTCTGCCTGCCTGGCACATCTTTCCGTCAAGCCTGAATTCAATCCAGTATCACTTCCCTGAGTGGTACTGTGGAGACCAGTCTGAGCAGCCTGAGGTTGTAAAAATTGTTTCTAGCCCTGATTTGTTCCCTAGCCTGTAATCAGTCTACCATGAGAGGCGCCACTAGGGACATAGGTATGAGAACAGTGTCTTCTGACTTCTTCGGGAGCATTCCAGGGAACAAGGAGAAAGGTTAAAAGTTTATTAGGGGCTCTAAAGAAACAGACCTGCACCCACGGGCTCTTTGTTAATCTTAAATCAGGGCTATTGTCTTAAGAGGAAAGAAAAACACAGAGGGGAACCATACTTGCATCTTAAGAATACAGCCCCCAGGAGTCAAGCTAAAAGTTGATTGTCTCGGGCCATTCAACTAAAGCAGCATAATTGTAGGTTATGCTATTTAGGCCTAATAACGAATGAACCTATCCCCGGAAAGGCCACAGTTTGTAAACCAATCAAAACACTCTATCTCAACTGCACCTGTTTATGATTTTTTGCTTATAAACTGCTCTGTAACAATTGTTCGGGGTTCATCTCCTCGGGTGGAGATTGAACCCCAGCGCGTCGGCTTAATAGATCCTCTTGCTAATTGCATCGAGTCCGAGTCTCGGTGATCTTGGTGACGACGGGTCCTGGGCAAAGACCGGGAGGTCTAACAGTACCTCTATGAGGGACTGATTCTCAGTACCTGGCCGAGGGCTCTTTGCCCCTGGCTTCACACTTGAATCATCTGGGAAGCTTTTTAAAAATCCTGTTTCCTAGCTGTTTTCTGTATTAATGACATCAGAATCTTCGAGGGTGTAAAAGTAACTTGGGGGTATGATAGAGTATGCTGCTGCTGCTAAGTCGCTTCAGTCATGTCCGACTCTGTGCGACCCCAGAGACGGCAGCCCACCAGGCTCCGCCATCCTTGGGATTCTCCAGGCGAGAATACTGGAGTGAGTTGCCATTTCCTTCTCCAGTGCATGAAAGTGAAAAGTAAAAGTGAAGTTGCTCAGTCGTGTCCGACGCTTAGCCACCTCGTGGACTGCAGCCTACCAGGCTCCTCCGTCCATGTGATTTTCCAGGCAAGAGTGCTGGAGTGGGTTGCCATTGCCTTCTCCGCATGATAGAGTATAAATATAATATTTATTAACACTCCACCCACTCCAGTATCCTGGCCTGGAGAATTCCATGGACTGTATAGTCCATGGGGTCACAAAGAGTCGGACACGACTGAGCCACTTTCACTTTCACTTTCAGATGCTTTCAACATACAGCTAAGATGACTTCCCTGGTGGCTCAGGTGGTAAAGAATCTGCCTACAATGCAGGAGACCTGGGTTTGATCCCTGGGTCAGGAAGATCCCCTGGAGAAGGGAATTGGCTACCAACTCCAGTATTCTGGCCTAGAGAATCCCATGGACAGAAGAGCCAGCAGGCTACAGTCCATGGGGCCGCAGAGTTGGACATAACTGAGCAACTGCCTCTTGAGAAATCTGTATGCATGTCAGGAAGCAACAGTTAGAACTGGACATGGAACAACAGACTGGTTCCAAATAGGAAAAGGAGTACATCAAGGCTGTATATTGTCACGCTGCTTATTTAACTTATATGCAGAGTACATCATGAGAAACGCTGGACTGGAAGAAACACAAGCTGGAATCAAGATTGCCGGGAGAAATATCAATAACCTCAGATATGCAGATGACACCACCCTTATGGCAGAAGTGAAGAGGAGCTAAAAAGCCTCTCGTTGAAAGTGAAAGAGGAGAGTGAAAAAGTTGGCTTAAAGCTCAACATTCAGAAAACGAAGATCATGGCATCCGGTCCCATCACTTCATGGGAAATAGATGGGGAAACAGTAGAAACAGTGTTAGACTTTATTTTTTGGGGCTCCAAAATCACTGCAGATGGTGACTGCAGCCATGAAATTAAAAGACGCTTACTCCTTGGAAGAAAAGTTATGACCAACCTAAATAGTATATTCAAAAGCAGAGACATTACTTTGCCAACTAAGGTCCATCTAGTCAAGGCTATGGTTTTTCCAGTGGTCATGTATGGATGTGAGAGTTGGACTGTGAAGAAGGCTGAGTGCCGAAGAATTGATGCTTTTGAACTGTGGTGTTGGAGAAGACTCTTGAGAGTCCCTTGGACTGCAAGGAGATCCAACCAGTCCATTCTGAAGGAGATCAACCCTGGGATTTCTTTGGAAGGAATGATGCTAAAACTGAAGCTCCAGTACTTTGGCCACCTCATGCGAAGAGTTGACTCATTGGAAAAGATCCTGATGCTGGGAGGTATTGGGGGCAGAAGAAGGGGACGACTGAGGATAAGATGGCTGGATGGCATCACGGACTCAATGGACGTGAGTCTGAGTGAACTCCGGGAGTTGGTGATGGACAGGGAGGCGTGGTGTGCTGCGATTCATGGGGTCGCAAAGAGTCGGACACGACTGAGCGACTGAACTGAACTGAGCAACTAATAATGAGATTGAGAACTGGCGTTTTAGAGGGATTCATTCACCTGTCTTAATTCTCTTGTAAAAAGGACCAAAGTAGGTTGAATAATTGTTCTGTTTGCCTGGGACCGAGGGTGTTCCAGGGACATGGGGCATTCAGAGCTAAAACTTTCAAAGCTCTGGGCAAACTGAGATGTGTTGATTTTGTTGGCCAAAGCCAGGTCCCACTGGTGGTAAAATCAAATGTCTCCAGGTGTCAAGCCACCTAAATGCGTGAAGTTGCCTGTGATGGCAGTAGGAGATGGTGTTTGAGAGCAAACAAATGAAGAGAGTGTGTCTGGCCGAGACCCTACACATACTAAGCGATGCTACAATATCAGACCAGGCCCACTTGTTTTAAACTTCCAACAGGCAACCTTCAGCTTCTACTCTGGAACCATCAGAACCATCGTGTATCTGCAATAGAGTCTGGTGTGATCTCAGGTGGTCTTGGCCTGCAGCGGCTTGAAGCAGGGTTTTGGTACCCAGCCAAACATTGAAGTCTAGGCCGCGGTGAGAGGGCTGAATCCTAGCCACTGGACCACCAGGGACAGTGGCCAGTGACAAGGCCCTGGCCCGTCAACTGTGTAGAAATGAATTTCCACATAGAGATGGAAAGTAGAGAAGAAAGAAGAAAGTGTTAGTTGCTCAGTCGTGTCTGACTCTTTGCAGTCCCATGGACTGCAGCCTGCCAGGCTCCTCTGTCCATGGGAATTCCCAGGCAAGAATACAGGAGTGGGTTGCCATTCCCTTCTCCAGGGGATTTTCCCAACCCAAGGATGGAACCCAGGTCTCCCAAATTGCAGGCAGATTCTTTACCATCTGAGCTACAGGGAAGTTTATTAGAAGGAAAAAGAGTACGTGTGGATAGACACACTGGCAGGCTCAGAGAGAGTCACGGCCTCCTGGTAGTCTGAGTCGCTTATATGGGGCACCTCTTCTGGGTTTCCTTTCGCCGGTCATCTTGCTTTGCTTGGTTCTGAGTCTGTATTTGGTTTACTTCAGGGTCCTCCCCTGTGTGCACATGCATCTCTCAGCCAAGATGGATTCTAGCGAAGCTTATTGGTAGTTGACATCACTTACTGTGGCGTGGTGCCCCCTCCCTTTTTGACCTTGAAGGAGCCTTTCTGTGCATATGGAGTTGGGTAATCGGGAAGGTGTCCTTGACTTTTCGAAGAAGGAATATGCAGTCTTTTATGTCTTACCTTGGCAGGACTGAGCTTCCCCTGACTCCTGCTATTTTGGAACATCCATCCACAGGGGATAAAGTCCAGTGCTCAGCCTGGGGCCCATCTATCTCCTGCCTCAGGTGGACCTGTAGTTTTCAAGCTTACATTGCATTTACCTGGTTGGTGGGGGGGCAGGGCTTTAACAAAATCCTGATGCTCAGACCCCACCCCAGAACAATTGATTTATAGTCTCTGTGGATGGGACCCAGGCCTTGGTATATTTTTGAACCTCCCCAGGTCACTGTAGTGTCTGGCTTGAGCTAAAGAGGGATTCAGTCACCCTGAATGAAGGCAGAAAAGTGGGACGTTTCTTCTTTACACCTGATGTGTCTCTAAAACATCCCTGGTGTCTGACTTATAAGATTTGAAGACCTTTTCTATTCTACCTTCTCTGGACAACCACTAATAAAAATCAATTGTGAGGCAACAAAGATGTCCTGCAGTAGGTGAATCAGCTGTGGTACATCCAGATGAAATATTTTTCCACACTAAAAGGAAATGAGCCATCAAGTCATGAAAAGACTTGGAGGAAACGTCAGTTCAGTTCAGTCGCTCAGTCATGTCCAACTCTGCGGCCCCATGAATTGCAGCATCACCAACTCCCGGAGTTTACCCAAACTCATGTCCATTGAGTCGGTGATGCCATCCAGCCATCTCATCCTCTGTCATCCCCTTCTCCTCCTGCCCTCAATCCCTCCCAGCATCAGAGTCTTTTCCAATGAGTCAACTTGTCATGTGAGGTGGCCAAAGTAATGGAGTTTCAGCTTCAGCATCAGTCCTTCCAATGAATACCCAGGACTGATCTCCTTGCAGTCCAAGGGACTCTCAAGAGTCTTCTCCAACACCACACTTCAAAAGCATCAATTCTTCGGTGCTCAGCTTTCTTCACAGTCCAACTCTCACATCCATACATGACCACTGGAAAAACCATAGCCTTGACTAGATGGACCTTTGTTGGCAAAGTAATGTCTCTGCTTTTTAATATGCTACCTAGGTTGGTCATAACTTTCCTTCCAAGGAGTAGGCATCTTTTAATTTCATGGCTGCAGTCACCATCTGCAGTGATTTGGAGCCCCCAAAAATAAAGTCTGACACTGGTTCCACTGTTTCCCTATCTATTTCCCATGAAGTGATGGGACCGGATGCCATGATCTTCATTTTCTGAATGTTGAGCTTTAAGCCATCTTTTTCACTCTCTTTCACTTTCAACAAGAGGCTTTTGAGTTCCTCTTCACTTTCTGCCATAAGGGTGGTGTCATCTGCATATCTGAGGTTATTGATATTTCTCCCGGCAATCTTGATTCTAGCTTGTGCTTCTTCCAGTCATCTGCAGTGATTTTGGAGCCCCCAAAAATAAAGTCTGACACTCTTTCCACTGTTTCCCTATCTATTTCCCATGAAGTGATGGGACCGGATGCCATGATCTTCATTTTCTGAATGTTGAGCTTTAAGCCATCTTTTTCACTCTCTTTCACTTTCAACAAGAGGCTTTTGAGTTCCTCTTCACTTTCTGCCATAAGGGTGGTGTCATCTGCATATCTGAGGTTATTGATATTTCTCCCGGCAATCTTGATTCTAGCTTGTGCTTCTTCCAGCCCAGTGTTTCTCATGATATACTCTGCATAGAAGTTAAATAAGCAGGGTGACAATATACAGCCTTGATGTACTCCTTTTCCTATTTGGAAACAGTCTGTTGTTCCACGTACAGTTCTAACTGTTGCCTCCTGACCTGCATACAGGTTTCTCAAGAGGCAGGTCAGGTGGTCTGGTATTCCCATCTTTTTCAGAATTTTCCACAGTTTGTTGTGATCCACACTGTCAAAGGCTTTGGCATAGTCAATAAAGCAGAAATAGATGTTTTTCTGGAACTCTCTTGTTTTTTCCACGATCCAGTGGATGTTAGCAATTTGATCTCTGGTTCCTCTGCCTTTTCTAAAACCAGCTTGAATATCTGGGAGGAAATTTAAGGGCATATTATTAATATAACATGGGAAAAGTCAATGAGAAAAGGCTATATACTGTATGATTACAGTTATAGGACATTCTGGAAAAGGCAAAATATGGAGACAGTGAAAAGATCAGGTGTAGGGGAGGGGAGAGTGATGAGCAGGTGGACCACAGAGGAACTTCAGGGCAATGGACATACTCTGTATGCTGTAGAATGGTGGGTTAGGCATTTGTCCAAATCCAAAGGATATACAACCCAAGAGTGAATCCTGATGTAGACTCTGGGTGACAATGATGTCTCAGTGTAAGTTATGAAACAGAGTATTCCCTGCCATATAGTTAAACAAGGATGTCACAGCCATCCTTGATTCTGGCACTCCAAATGTGAATTTCTGAGCCCAGAAAGAACAATAGCTGCTATCTGGCGGCCATGGAGCTGCCACCACAAGCTGAGCCACTCCCTACAATGAACAAGAAACTAAGGATGTGAATAATCAAACCACAGATGCTGGCCCCAGGTAGCTGCTCAGTTCAGTTCAGTTCAGTTGCTCAGTCATGTCTGACTCTTTGTGGCCTCATGAATCACAGCACACCAGGCCTCCCTGTCCATCACCAACTCCCAGAGTTTACCCAAACTCATGTCCATCAAGTTGGTGATGCCATCCAACCATCTCATCCTCTATAGTCCCCTTCTCCTCCCGCCTTCAATCTTTCCCAGCACCAGAGTCTTTTCAAATGAGTAGCTGAGATGCACATAAAAGGAATATTTCAGTAAGCCCAGACCCTGCATCTTCCCATGCATAGAAAAGTGCTAAATTCTTTGAAATATCTGGTTTTCCTTAACAGTAATCTTCCGATGTTCAGACTATCTGTCCCTTGCTGCAATTTCTGCATTACCTGACTCCTTCCCCCACCTCCTCGGAACAGTTCTCTCAGGGTCACCTGAGATGCTGCCTCCTGCGCTTGAAGTCCTGAAAATTCCCACCAAATAAAACATAACTCTCAGTCTCTGCTGCTGCTACTGCTAAGTTGCTTCAGTCGTGTCCGACTCTGTGCGACCCCGTAGATGGTAGCCCACGAGGCTCCCCCATCCCTGAGATTCTCCAGGCAAGAATACTGGAGTGGGTTGCCATTTCCTTCTCAGTCTCTAGGTTGTGACTATTTTTGAAGTTGACAAAGTCCATCAATTGTAACAAATGTACCATCTGGTGAGGGATGTTGATAAGGGGGCAGTGGGTACATGGGAATCTCTATATCATTCAGTCAATTTTGTTGTGTTCTAAAAGAACAAAGTATTTAAAAAACAAAAAAACAAAAACAACACTGAACAGGTGCATTCAACGCATTCGCTCATCAGGCACCACTGAACCCCAGTGTCTGACCCAGCTGCATGCTGGGAGGTGAGGGTGTGCTGCAGGGGGAAGCGTGTATGGCTTCTGCTGTGTGACCCCAGGCTATGTACTTTGCTTTCCTGTTTCTCAGTGATTTCCTCCACATCGAACATCAGCTTGAGGCACCTGGGTCTCAAGTCCTATGGCCATTGCAAGTGGGGCTGGGGACCAAAGGTCCCAGGCCCATAGGCCTTGCTGTGGAAGAGAGAGATTTTGCACAATGGTGGGAAGGCACAGGGCTTTCTGGCATGCGGACAATACCGTGTGCAGAAACGGGGAGGAAAAGGTCCTTTGAATCACTGAAGGAAGTTACTATGGTCAGTGGAGAGGGAGGAAACTGTGCATGTGTGTGTATGGGCACGTGGATAGGCGTGATTATGTGAGTGAGAGTGAGGGATGGAATCTGTGAGGGGGTGGTGTGCCAGGAGTGTGTGTATATGAATGTCTGTGTGCAGATATGAATGTGTGTATCTATGAATTTGCACAAGAATTTGGTGTTGAGAATTAGAATGTTTCCTGCCATGTCAATAAACATGGATGTCATAGTTGTCACAGTGGAATCAATGATTCCAGCCCTCTGATGTGACTTTCTGAGTCCTAAGGGCACTCAGGAAGGGGAAGAATACCTGCGATCCAGTCCCTACAGTGAGCCCCAAGGGAGCTCAGAAGTGAAAACCGCAGGATACTGGCCCAGGAAAGCTAAGTTTGAAAGGAATGCTCTCAGTGAGCCCAGACTCTTGCATCTTCCCATACACAGAAAAGCGCTAAATTCCTTAACTTGTGATGTCTGTTTTTCTTAATTAACAATAATCTTTTGATGTTCAGACTACCTGCCCTTTGTTACAAAACTTCTATATAGCCTGGTTCCTCCCCTTGCCTCCTCAGAGCAGTTCTCTCAGGGTTACTTGCCATGCTGTCTCCCCGGCTTGAAGTTCTGAAAATTCCCACCAGATAAAACATAACTCTCAGCTTATAGGCTGTGATTATTTTTCAAGTCAACAGTCTATATGAGGATGTAATTGTGTGCATGTACATGAATTGTGGATGTATGTGGGGGATATACGTATGATGTGTGACTATGTATATATGCCCCTCCATATTTGTGTGAGTGGGCATGTATGAGGTTGTGTTATGAGCTGGGTGTTGGTGGGCAAGTTACTTATCCTATCTGTGCTTCAGTTTCCCTATGTCTAAAATGAAGATAAGTAATTACTGTGGTGGATAGAAAGGGGCCACAAACTCTTTACCACTCTTGCCATTGACAGGTGGAGTCCACGTCACTTCCCTTGAACTGGGCTGGACCTATGGTTTGTTCTGTCCTATGGAATCAGGGCCATACCAGACCTGCAGTTCTGCATTTGCACACACGGAACTCTTCCGCTCAGAGTCCAGTGGCCTAGTCATGAGAAGCTAGAGCCAAACAGTGAAGCCACAGAGAGGAAACAGAGGCACGCCTGTCCAGTGGTTGGGCCTGGATGGCCCTGTGGTCCCAATTGATGTTACAAGGAATTGAACTGAACTTGAGAAGTGAGGCAGCAGTGAGCACTGGCATGAAGCAAGATATTAATTCCCTGCCCAGGAATTGCACCTGGGTAGCCTGGATGAAAACCAGGAATCCTAGCCTCCAGACCAGCAAGGGCTAGAGGCTTTAGAAGCTAATTGTCCCTGGATCTTTGCCGCTGTGAAAAATGCATCTATCACAGAGGCAGAAACTGTAAATGCAGGTACAAAGTTTATTATTAGACATAGTACAACAAGTGGGAGAGCACACAGAGAAACAGTTCAGTTGAGATAGAAGCAAGGCAGGGACGCACACCCATTGAGAAAAGGTGTAGGTGTCCCTTCTAGTGAGGAGGAGCGCAGTAAAGCGCGGTTAAGTCATTTATATAGGTCAGTCCTTCCCAGTCTTTGTCTCCTTTCAGGCCAATTATCCGGTTTCTTTTTCCACACCTGACCTACCCTAGGGCCTTCTCCTAGGATGTGCACACATCTCTCAACCAAGATGGATCTCGAAGTGAAGGCTTCTGGGAGGAGCAAGACTGACTCATTATGGCCTGGAGTTATCCCCTGACTTGACTCTGAGAAGCCTTTCTGCGCCTGTGTAGTGTCTCCCTTATCCTTTACTCAGACAGGGTTTTTGCCTCTCTTTGTCCTTGCCATGATTATTTTCTTGAGATGTTCATAAGAGACAGAGACTGGCTATTTACCCTGTTTCTGTTGTTACTTCCAACAGGGGGCTGGTTGTGAATTCCTCAACCGGACTCCACCTATCACTTGCCTCAGGAAATGCAAAGAGGAGGCTGACTGATTGTAAATGTCCAACCTGGAGCCCAGTCTATCTCCTACCTCAGAAGGACCCTGCGCGGTCCTCGTGGGTACAACCCCTTCCACTTCTTGTTTGTAGAAAAAGCTTTAGTCTCTTAGGCTTTCCCTGGGTTCCAAAGAGCGAACTGGAACAGTAATGATCAGAGAAGGGAAGACAATATGGTCACAGGATTCCTTGTTCCTCCTGAAGAGGTGTAGATAACAGTCTGATGCGTATCTTCGACTTGTTCTACAGAAACTAAGATACCTGTCACCAGCCTGAAGGAGGATGGTGACTGCACGCTGACCACAAGCATGCAGACCCCAGACTGGTTGGAGCCAGAAGGTCCTAAAACATTTCCGTTACCTCACTACCAATCAATCAGAAGAAAGTCCACCAGCTGATCACACACCCTGCAACCTTCACTCCTAATACTGAAAGCTGTTGAGGAGCTTTGGCCTCTGAGCACAAACTGCCCATTCTCTTCTCTTGATGTCTTGCAATAAACGTTGCCCTTTCCTTCACTACAGCCTGGTGTGGCTTTGCTGTGCTGTGGACCCGAGTTCAGTTCCATAACAGAACTCCCCGCAGAGCTCAGTTAACAACAGACTCCTGAGAGATAATAATGGTAGTGGCTATTTTTAAACCACTTAGTTTTAGGGTGGTTAGTTATGCAGCAATAGATAAATTTACTTCATAGAGTTTTCAAACACTTAGAACATGGGATCAACAAACTTTTCCTGTGAAGGGCCAGGGAGTAAATGTTTTAGATTTGCGGGCCATATAGTCACTGTCAAAACTACTCAGCACTGCTGCTGCGGCGCAAAAGCAACGAAGACAGTGCATTAGTGGCGAGGATAGCCGTGTTCTGATAAAACTTTATTTATACAAACAAGCTGGATTTGGCCCACGGGGCAATTGTTGGCCCAGACCCAGAAAACTGCCTAGACACAGTATATGATATAAAAGTGTCAGCTATGAGTACATGTGTGTAAGGTCAAGTGTGCATGTCTGTGGTACGTGTGAAGCATAATATAAAGTATATGATATAAAGGTATACTTTGTATGTCTGTGTAGCTATGTGTCTTCATGGAATCTCATGTAAAAACACATCAAGAAGCTGTAACAGCTGATGTTTCAACGACTGCTCCCCACCCCTCCTTCCTGCTTCTATTCTAGGAGAAAGGGGAGCATGGGAGAAAATCAAGAGAACAGAGAGAGCTGGCCGGTCCCATTATTTGCATCTGGGCTGAGTTTGGAGGGAAGCCACCGTGGCTGGGCTACTGTAGGGCGGAGCCCAGGGCTTCCTGTTGGCGGAAACGAAAATGAAGTCAGTCCCCTGGGGGCGGGGCGGGGCGGGGCGGCGGGGGAGGTGCGGTGAAAATGAAAAAGGAACTCTAGAGCTCTAAGGAGGGGCTTGGGGGTGGTTGTGGGGAGAAAGCTGTCCCCCTCCTGCAGCGGGTGGCTTTTCCAGGCAACTTGTAAACATCTGCCTGCTGGTTTCATTTTGATCCCCCACTGTGGGACTCCAGAGGGGCTACTTCCTGCATGACTAACCTCCTCCGTGGCCAGAAATGCATCAAGTGTTAGCTTGGGAGCCAGTAGATGTGGGTTCAAATCCCCATCTGCATTTACCTACTAAGTGGCATCGGGGCGGTCAGGCTTCCTTACCCATATAACGGGGATGCTATTAGCATCACCTCCTAGGACTGTTTGCAACGATCAAATAAGGATTCTGTGCATCTAGCCTTTGACAAGGAGCTTCCCACACAGTAAATGCTCTATAAGGTGACACTCTGAGACAGACCCCATGGGTTCCAGTGCTGGGCTGCAAAATTTCCAGTTTGTCTTCCCTAATCCCCACCAGGGCTGCCCTAAAGTCCTGATTGACGGAGTCCTAGAAACCTGTTTCTTTCCTCCAAAACTGCTACCTCTATTAGTTATACAGCACTCACTGGCAGGCTTATTTGATAAGTGTCTGTCTCCTCCAGCAGACTAAAAGCTGCAGCCAAATGAGATGCTGTCTGCTTTGCCAGCCACTCTGTCCCAAGGGCCAGTGCAGGGCCTGGCACACCGTTGGCACTGCACTCGATAATCAGTTACTGAATGAGGGAATGGAGATGCAAAACCTCACAATTTGGAATTATCTGGGGCCTGTGAAGAAAGCTGAGCGCCGAAGAATTGATGCTTTTGAACTGCGTGTTGGAGAAGACTCTGGAGAGTCCCTTGGACTGCAAGGAGATCCAACCAGTCCATCCTAAAGGAGATCAGTCCTGGATATTGATTGGAAGGACTGAGGCTAAAGCTGAAACTCCAATACTTTGGCCACCTCATGCGAAGCGTTGACTCATTGGAAAAGACTCTGATGCTGGGAGGGATTAGGGGCAGGAGGAGAAGGGGATGACAGAGGATGAGATGGCTGGATGGCATCACCGACTCGATGGACGTGAGTCTGAGTGAACTCCAGGAGTTGGTGATGGACAGGGAGGCCTGGCGTGCTGCAGTTCATGGGGTTGCAAAGAGTCGGACATGACTAAGTGACTGAACTGAACTGAACTGAGGGAAGAACAGCGCCTCATTTTTAATCAACACATGAATTTGAAAGGCTTCCAATGGGGTCTTCTAAAACAGGGTTAGGCCAGGAACAGCCTCTTGTGTTAGTTAAATCAGGCTGGGCTATGCTGGTGAAACCATGAACCCTGATGTTTCCTTTCAGAGGCCCAGCACCACAAAGGTGGATTTCTCACTCAAAGCATGAATCAGGTGTCTGGCAAGAGCAGTTGTTCTCAGTTCCATCTTGTGCTGCTGGCATCTTCATGTGTGGCCTTCACTGCCTCTGCAGGATCACGACCAGTGCCTTCTGCTCCCTGCCCAATGGTCAGAGCCAGCCGCTCAGCACAGTCAACCTGCTGGCGGCACTGGGAGATACTGGGCTGCTCAGGGATGCTCAGTGAGCAGCAGAAGAGTCTCCGTCACAAATAGGAAAAGCTCAGACTTCCTGGCCGTTCTCACAGGTCTGGGTTTCGTGTGAGGATGTCTGAATGCATTTTGAAGGCTTGGAAAGTGGAGAGTCCTACTGATTAGACTGCTTTTGAAAATCAAGTATTTATCAGAAGAAGAAAAATAACCAGTCATCACAAATCCTTTGCTTAAAATATCACACAATGTTTTCAGTGCAGTTTCTTGCCATACAAGACCCTGAAGGCCCCATCTTAAAATGTACAACCATTTTTCTCCATGGTTGAAATAATTTTTAAAAATATTTTTATTGGAGTATAGTTGTTTTACATTGTTGTGTTAGTTTCTACTGTACAGCAAAGTGAATCCTCTATATGTATAGATATATCTCCCTTTTTTGGATTCCCTTCTCATTTAGGTCACCACAGAGCACTGAGTATGGTTCCCTGTGCTATACTGAAATACGTTTTAATGGTTTCACTTTGATAAGGCTCAATAGCCACCCATCAGAGGCTTAGCTCTGAATTCGAGGAGACCAATAATTAAATAAACCATAAACATCTTTTGATAAGGTCCTTAAAAGCTTTTAGTTTGAGTCTGGCACACAGTGGGACTCCTAATATTTTTTTTTTCCCCTGACTTCATTGGAAGATGATTTGATGGACTGCGATTGTTCTTCAGTGCTGGCTCAAAGTCATTCCTCCAAGATGGCAGTGGGGGAGGGGAGACACTGAGACGAAGTGCAGGCAAAACCACTGACTATTCAGGAAAAGAGCCAGCATTTTGGGAATGCAGGCTGTGTATGATGTGTGTTTTCTCCAGGCTAGAAGACAAAGAGGATGAGGGAACTATCCTTTCTATTAAAGAGGCTTTTCTTCGCGAGAAGTTTCAGGGTGACTCTGATGCCTTTTTAAAAAATGTTTCCATATCCCTGGGGTTGTAGATAAAGGGAACTGCTAGTGGCATTAAATCCTGTGCCCGTTTAGTGATATTCTGCCTTGTACATTCCAGTCATAGAGTTCTGTCCTTGGGTTTTATTCCCACACCACCACCTCCACCCTTTCAGCTGCCTATCTCTGTCACAAAGCAAACCTCACAGATTCCAGCTGGTGGCTCCACAGTAGCTGGTGGGGAGATCCCAGTTTCTCTACTGAAAGGTTTCAGAGGAGCCATCTGACCTAAGTCAGTGGTTCACAACCCTGGCTGCGTTCTAGAGTCATCCACAGAGCTGTATCCATGCCCAGGCTGCACCTGCGGAGTCTCAGACATCACTGGGCCAGGATGGGTCCTAAGCGTGGACAATTTTACAAAGTCCCTTGTGTAGCCAGGGCCAGGCCTGAGAACTACTAGCCAGAGCTTCCCACCAGGACGCAAATTTCATTTAAGGAATGAAGTGGGGAGAAGGCTTAGAAGATGGCACAGTTCAGAAGAAAGATACAGATATGGATGGATCTCTCACTGGATGTCCTCCTTTCTAGGAACATGTACAACAAATATTCACAAGTGCACTCACTCACAGTCCTGTGTGAAAGGAAGCTTGATGATGGGGAGGCAAGAATTCTACCACCAAACCACCAATGCAGAAGTTTGGAATTGGGGAGGCTCTGGGAAGAATGCCTCAGGGTGGCCCCCTCCCTTAAGATATGGATTTACCTTACCACTCCTAAGATACCATAGCTAACATTTGGCAGTGCTTCTCAATCCCTGCATTTCTCTTTGATTCTTCCAATAAGCCAATAAAAGGGATTATCAACCTCATTTTGCAAATGAGCAAATTGATGTTCAGACAAGTTGATGGACTTGCCTAAAAGATTATAGTCAGGGGATGGTAGAGCTGGGATTTCTATCCTAATTGGAGAAGGAAATGGCAACCCACTCCAGGATCCTTGCCTGGAGAATTCCATGGACAAAGGAGCCTGGCAGGCTAAGGTACCTAGGGTCGCAAAGAGTCAGACGTGACTGAGCAACCCTCATGCACTCACTCAGTTCTAATATTATGACATTCATTATATGCTAGGCCTCCAGATGGGCATAGATTATATAATTATGGAATTATAAGTTCCCCAACTACTTCTCATTTCACTGACACAATCTTCTGCTATTTGTTTCTAGCATTTCTGTCAGAATCTTATTTATTCACTAATACGGATCCTTCTTTCATATTTTGCTCAGGGCTGCTAAATGCCAGGCTCTGTTTCCAGCTTCCCTTGCAGCTAGGAGTGGTCATGTGACACCATTCTGGCCAATGAGATGTCAGGGAAGTTTACCGCATTCCTTAATCCAGGCTCTCTTCTCCATGGCCGAAGTGCCGTTGTGGCAGCTTGACAGAACAGGAATGAGGATAAAAGTGAAAATATCCAGAATAGCAGAGCAAAGAGAAGCCTGGGTCCCTGATTCCCTGAACTCCTGGCTGCCTACCTCCAGGCTTCTAGATGATGAGAAAAAATAATTTGAGTCACTATAGGTTAAGTTTTTATAGGTTGTGGCCAAATGTCTTCCTAAGCGATAGTTTCCCAACATGCTTTTTATCACTGTTGTTTTTTCCTTTACAATTGAACATACCACCCGAAAGTTCAACATCAGCCAGCATCTGACTGAAGCTGAAGCTTAATCATGAGACACTGAATGAGTGTCAGTTGCATTACTTTTGAGACCTATAGCATGTTGTCACCTGAATCAGCATTTTCATTTTCCAGCTTCCATTTGCTTTTACGAGATGAGGGCAAATGCAGGAACACAAACAACTGTGTAAATATGCCCCCCAAAAGATGGTAACACTGCCATGACTCAGTCCACACTCATTGTGCTTCAGCAGATGAGGGAAACCTGGATTCACTGTGGGAAGGTAGTTTCTATCAAAGTCTGCATGTCTGAGGGTCAAATGCATAGAAGTCAAGGCTGCCTGTTTACTGCACTGGCAGGCCCTCTTTCCCTTTTTTTTTAGCTTCCAAATCATTCGGCTATTGCTAAGCTACAAACTACCACTAACTCAGCAGCTTAAAACAATGTGTTCAGGTTTGCTTGGTGGCTATAGGCCAGCTGGGCGCTCTTGCTGATCTGGGCTGGTCTTTGGCTGGGCTCGGCTGGTCGAGTGCTTCAGTTGTTCTGTTGTCTGCTTGGTTGTGGGCGGGAAGGGAAAGCTCATCTGGAATGGCCTCTGTCACATCTTGAAGGTGGCGGTCACCTCTGGCGACAGGGCTACATGGTCCCTCATTCCCCAGCAGGCCAGTCATTCACATGTTCCAAAAGAACAATTGGAACCAGACAGGCCTAGGCTGGGAATTAGCAAAATGCCCCTTCTACCACATTCTACTGACTAAAGTCACAAACTGTTCCAGTTTCAAGGGGTGGGTGGAAAGGCTTCCTTCTGGATGGCAGAGAATGCAAAGTCACTTTGCCAGGGGCAGAGGGATAGGGAGCTTTGGAGAAGAGAGGCGACTTTTATAAGCAGGCTACCATGGTACCCGAGTAAGAGCTTTCCCTAGAGGGGAACACCACGGGCATCAGGAAGCAGGAGGAACAAAATCTGGGACCAGAAATATGGTCAGGTGGACCCTGCTGAGGAGGAAGAATGAGCCCAAAGGGAGCAGACGAAGAGGTTGGAGACAGACTAAAGGGAAATTCCATTCAGTAATTAGTTCCACACTGACACACACTGGGTGCTGAGTATGTGGCAAGTCCTTTATAGACACAGTCAAGTTAATCTTACTCAGTCCTATGAGAGAGGTTCTATTATTAATCCCATTTTACAGATGAGGGAATTGAGGTTCAGACAGGATTGGGTAACTTGCAGACACACAGAGGAGAAGAACAAGATGCAAGACTTGAAGAGAGGCCTCTTGAAGATAAAGCACTGGCCCAAACACGAAATGACACTGGTCTGTCTTCAAAGTAGCTTGTGTCTCTGTCCCCACCCCTCTGCCTGACTTGGACCACGGCAGCATCAGATGACTTCCAGCCAGCGTTTTTTTGTAAGAGGCCAGAGAGTAATTCTTTTCAGTGCTGTGTTGCAATTACTCAACCCTGCTGATGGAGAATGGAAGCAGCCAGAGATGGTATGTATACGAATGTGTGTGGCTGTGTTCCCATAAAACTTTATTTATAAAAACAGATGAATTGCCACCCTCTTCATTCTCCGCCTTGCAATTCAGAGTGGGTCAAACTCAAATGTGACCCTGCCATTCCTTCCTAAGGTGGATTGCCAGTATCTTGGGGGTCAGTCCAGACTTTCAGTGTGGTTTCCAACCTTGCTATCAAAGTGCTGTGCCTGCATCAGCAGCATAGCCATCATCTGTGAGGAAAGTGGGCTTTCAGGTTGCACCCAGACCTGTGGAATTAAGAACTTACACTCAACAAGATGCCCAGGTGGTTTGCACAATGCAGTTTGAGAAGCTCAGGCTTCCGGAACCCCTGTGGCCTGGTGCCTTTCTACCTCTCCCACCTCATCCTTTGCCACCGGAGCCCCCTTGCTCCCACCCACCCTCACTTTCCAGCCAAACTGACTGCTCCCGTCACCTCTGTGTCTGTGTCTCCAGCCCAACTCCCTTTAATCAGTGAATTCCTGTCTATCTTTGGATCTCAACTGCAAATCGCTTCCTTCAAGCAGCCCTCCCTGAAACTACTTCTGTACATCCAGGCCCTCCTCCCACCTAGCACACACCACACTGCATGGAAATGACTTCCTTAACTGCCTGCCTCTTGCCGGCGTCTTCTGAATTCATGAGAGAGACCCTATCTGTTACCTCTGTGTGTCCTCACCCCCTGGGGACAGGAGCCACCCAAGAACGAACTGCTGAAAACTAATCAAAACACACCCCTTTCCCTTAGGCAAGTGTTCTACACAACCACTGTTTAACTAGCCAACTTCCACCTGGTTCTAAAGACTTTGAAGAGTCCTAGCGGCCTCTGAGATTCCATCTCTCACAAAGCCTCGTGGTTTTTCTTATTAGCTAATGTTTACCATTTGGAGAGGGCCTGGGGAGGTGGGGGGCTAAGAAATTTCTGGGCAAAATTCTTAAGCTACAAATTAGCCACAGGCCAAGACTTGAGTTGCGTTTGGTGTGTGAGAGCCAAACTGAGGGTAGAGGCGGGTGGAGGTGGGAGGCAGAGAGGAAGGGCAGGGCCAGAAGCTTCTTGCTAAAAAAATGACTTGAAGGCAAGACCCAGGCTCCCCACAGAGCCATGAACTGGCATCCTTCCCCACGTGTGCATGATGTCAATTCTGTACAATGATCCCATCTTTGCTGTGTGGAAAAGCGTCCCATACACCCACTCGCTGAAAGTAGGTGGCCTGTGTAAGGAATCACAAGCCATTATAGCCACACACTGCCCTCCCGGAATATGAGAACTCTCTCTAAATCTGATGTTCAATCCGAGGTTTCTATAAGTTCCTTTATTAATAAAGCAAAGTATGAAAGAACAAGGTCCGCAATGACTCATATGATTAAAAGTGCAAATTTACTTCAACCTGAAATAGAAAACAAATGGCTGGCCTCAACTGTTTGGACCATGGGAATTTGGTGTGATTAAAGCACCTTTTAATCACATAACTGTAGCAGCTGAACCATATTTGATCACCTCTTTGGTCTCTGTTATTGGAACAAAACATATGATATGACCGCAGCCGACAGACAGCATCATAATACACAGTTTAGGGTCAAAATCCACACTAAAAATGACAGTAAAATAATAGGAATGTTTTAAAGTCAAGTGACTGAATCAAGGCACTTAAAAAAAAAAGTAAACGGTGCTCACAATATTCCTGAATATCTGATACTTAAAAAATGAGATTACATGTATTCTAGCTGCACGTTTTAGTCCATTCTCTCTGTACAGATGATCACATATATCTTCATCCTCTCCCAACTTATACTTGCTCTATTCCCACCAAATCATGTGCTACGAAAGTATAAAAAAAAATAAACAGTAGTGTCTAAGCAACAGACGAGCAATTTTTAAAGAAAAAATTAACAAATGCCACAGTGATAACACTGAACTTTTTCTCCTCCCAAGGGATAATGGAAATGTCCATGAGGTTTATTTTTTCCACCACTGGGGAGGGATAATAATAATCTTCCTCCCTGTGTATATGATAAATTAAATCATCATCAAGGTCAAAAACCACATTTTATAGAAAAAGTGACTTACTTCTTGAGGCTAAAGGAAACACTTTGGAAGGCTATTAGTTTAATTCCTCCAGCTAGGATGTCAGTTTTGGTGGGAGCCATTGAGTCAGAAAGAGAAACATCTGATCAAAACAGTGCTCTTAACAGTGGGGCTGGTAACAAGCCTGAGAAGCTTGGCAGGGAGGCCTCGGCATGTTTCCGGTGTTCACGGCCACCAACTATCATCCCAAAGGCTAGGAAACTACTAAAAAACAAAACTTCATTTAAAAAAACACACAAATAAAGAAGAAACAAGTTATTCTGCAATCCTTCCTGATTACTCATCTGCAGACTCAGAAAGAGCCAAGGAATTCAGGCCCAACTCACCACGAAGGAAATGCTAAGAGCTGGCTGGCCCCTGGGGGCCTGATGTCCAGTCTGACTCTTTCGGCTCTAGGATGGAGAATCCTCCTGGGAATTGTAAGTTAAGTGTTACCTGTGGCCGTGTTAATTTGGGGGATTTGTTTCTACAATAAAGCTTAGTTCTGAGAAAGTAGACTTGAAATATCACCCCCAACCACATATTACAACATATCCATAACAATAAATATAACCTTATTCATACTTGAGGGGTTAACTGTGTAAGGCAAGGGTCGCAAACTGGTAGCCCCCAGGCTCATCCAAATGTATTTTTGGCCCACATGTGTTTTGGATTTTTTTTTAAATTATGTTGTTTAAAAATCAGAAAGCTTCCTTTTTTAAAAACAATCCTGACTTTTTTTTATTTCCAGCCCCACCCTACCCTCTTCCCTGCATAGAACTGAGCAATGTGCCCTGTGAAGATGGGCAGAGTAGCCCCCCCCCACCCCTCCCCTATTTACCTCCCTGTCTTGCTTCTGCAGGCTGCTGAGTTTGCGACCCCTGGTTTGAAATAGCACATATCTAAACAACGCGTTTCCTAACCTAAACCTCTCTCACACCCTCATGTGATTTCACCCCATGGAGTGAAATCTTCTGCCCAGCTCTTCTTCCTTTCACATCCATCTTAAGTCCTCCTTCCTGAAATCTTCAGATTTCTCTTCGTTTGCTCACTTTTTCCTTTCTTTCAGCTTCAGTTTCATTTTGCGGGAAAAAAAAAAAAAATCTCCATCTCTCAGCCCACAAGCATTTCGACATGGCTCCCAAGACTGGTCAGTGGGAGTTACTGAAGTGTGTCTTACGGCAAAAAGGCTGAATCATCTCCCCAAAACATTTTCTTCAGACACTGGCTGGACAGTTCATCTTTTTTCTCAGAGCATGAACAATTTTGAGCCTCTGGAATGAGAATATTTGCATATATGAATCTCCAGTACCAAGTATACACCAAAAATGTATATATTTCAGATCGAGGACATGATGGAGCCCTAATAAAATGCAGAATTGAGCTTAATTTAAGTGCCATGGGCAACCATCACGAACCTGGCTAATATGCCATATTATTTAGTTTGTACACAGTACATGTTTTGGATTATAAAACATTGATCAAAATTGATCGAAATCTCCAAGTTTTTGGTTACCATGTACAGAGAACAACTGCTCAGCACGGCATTTAAATAAAACATTAATACTTTAAAAATTCACAAACACAATGCCCCATTAATTAAAAAAATAAAATTTAAAAATCTTGAGGATGGATGAGGCTTTGGGTAATTAACCTGAAAAAAAAAAAAAACAAAGAAACTACAAGAATAGTATGTATGTTACTAGATTCAAACATCAAAATGCTATTCAAAAAAGGAACCTATCAACTTAACTAGAAATATTTGGAAAATTCAGCTTTTAAAGCTTTATAATTCCCACCCCCTTCCCAATAGCCTCACTTTCCCCTATTCCAACTACAGGGGAAATTGTAGCTGAGTATGGAAACATTATAAATATATATTTATATAAAGATTTACTTACTCTTGAAATTTATTTAAAAAGTAATTAAAAAAAAAACACTGTGCAGTTTATATCTTTGCAGGAAGTTGGTAGACTGATTCCTTTGCTAAATGCAGTACCTTACAACCTAACACTGACCTCAAAAACTAGGAATGACTTTGTGGTATCCAGGGGAAATGTCCCCAACGCAACCCCAAAGAGCACAACATTTGCAACTGTTTCTCCTGCAGTCCAAGGTCGCAAAGGACTGAGAAATCTCGGCAGTTCTGATGAGGATTCCCTATGTCATCTATTCACAACGATTTTCCCACAGTGGCCAAGTAGGGCCCCTAAAATGTTTTAAAAGTTCCCTCCAAATAGCTCAGAAATTAAACAATGGCCCAATTCATGTGACTGCTTCTGTCTTCCAAGTTTTCCTTTAAAGGTCTGTTTTAAAAAAAAGAAGTTAAAAAACCTAAAGTGTATCACTGGGACTGGTTGTATTTTCTACTTAGCAGATAATGGCCCATTCTAAACTTCAAGTGAGTTTTATGTTGACTGATGCAATTGAGAGCTATTAGAAAACTGGGAGGACAGAGGGATTTCAGAATGGATGAGCTGCAAAATACACTCAGCCTGGTGAGGTTTATGCCCAAAGAGAAGAAAGAGCATACAGCTGGCAAGGGCTGTTTCCCTCCATCTCCCCCTGGCCTGCCCTCCCCTGCTCTTTCTCCTGTCGACGGACTGGGAAATAACTGGTCTTCCAGCACAGAGCCCAGAGATGCTGAACTCTAAGTGAATGCACCACAAGTCCTGTGCTGAACCAACTACTTCTCGAAGGTGGCCTTCAGGCCGCTAAAAGGCTGCTTGGGCAATCAGAGCAAAATGTCCCAACCACGAAGGATCACTGAGATTGGCTGAGAGCAGGCACTGCCTCTTCCCTATCTCATTAAACTCAGAAAGAAAAGGAGTTTGCTAAAAAGACTTGGAAACAAAAATGAACAAACAAAAAAAGGTTTCTCTCCCTAGCCAGCAGCAAGCCCTGGCGAGACACCTTGCTAGGCAGAGTGAGCTTCATCTTTTTCGAGACTCAACATGTTTTCTGCCCTCACCAGTGCTGTCTGAAGCATTGTCACTCTGCCCTGAGCATGGCTCACAGCAGGGGCTGATGAGTGCTCATCCCGGCGCCTGCCTGCAGCGGTGTTGAGCAAGCCTGCTCTTCAAGACTGCACCTCCCTTCATAGCAAATATAACTGGCCTCCCTTTCCAATGCCACACGTGGCACTAGCAATTACCCCAAAATGAAAGAACTGATCAATATAGTGCTGTTTGCTCTGAAAGTTTCACTAACCAGCTCTTGACTGCCGCTTAACACCTGTGACTTAATTCTTCACAATCCTGTCAAACACCCTTGATGGGACCCTTTAAAAATACCTTAATATTTATCTGAACAGTGGAACTCTGTACCTCAGAACATGAGCCCCTGCAATAGAATTACAGTTCCAGTTGTAGAGAAAGGGTCAGAGTTTTAAAAAGACAACCAGGAAACCAGGACCTACCAAGTAGTTATGTAAAAAAAAAAAAAATTAGCTTCTTTAAATTGAGGGGCAAGAGAGATCTTCTAAACAACTGGCAGAGGGAACTTTTTCTGCAGCTAGTTCTTGCTTTACTGAACCTCCCTAAAAGCTAAATCCTTCTACAGAATCATTCCACACAAACCAACATTTGGACCAACTCTCAGTTGCGGATGGTGGCTGTCTTTCCATAGCTCGTCCAGGACACTCTGGTGGGTGTGAAGATGCCGCCATGATTATGTAGATGGTGGAGCCGGGGTGATGTTTAAGCTGCCAGATGCCACGTTCAGAATATTCCAACCCCTTCTGCAGGTCATCTTCCTTGCCTTAAACAGGCTTCACTGCCACCCCCGCCCCACCTGTGGAGTGGGGCTGCAGGAGCACTGGGCCAGGTGGGGGCTCTAACAGGGTTTATGGTTCATCTTCAGGGAACCCTTGGGTGCGCTGACTCCGGGGTGGCGGGCACCTGACAAGGTAGCGGGGACCGCCATAGGCGCGGAGAAGCTGGGGCAGCCTTCGCCACGTGGACAGCAACCGCGCCGCTGTGAGTTCCCGAACCTGCCGGTCGAAAGCCGCCAGGAGGTCAACTGGGGCAGCTTCACGCAGTACCTTGGGTAGCGGGCCCACCTCGGTGGCCGCCCCTCCAGGGCCCAGGACGCAGTGGAAGAGCGTCCGGCGTCGCAGCAGGCAGTCCCTGAGGAACTGCACTAGCTCCTCCAGGCGGTCGCCCAGGTGCGCCTCGTCCCAGCCTGGTGCTGGAGCCCCCTCGCGCTGCAGCACCGCCAGCAGCGCCGACTTGAGCACGTATGAGGAGAGGATGCGTCCCCACTGCGCAGCGGCCGTCGGGTCCAGCCCGCGGGCGCCCAGGTCTCGCAGAGCTTTAAGCAACTGCAGGCACTTGAGGTACAGGCACCTGGAGGGGCCCTTTCCTGCAGCCAGCTCAGCAGCTTCTGCTCCTGGCGCGCTGTGTTCACCCCCCACAGGGCATCGGCACGCAGGCCTCCCGGGAGCTCCGACAGGGGCCCGGCAGGTGAGGGTGGAGGTGGTGGCGCCACCAGGAAGACGCTGTCACCCAAATGGACGGCAGGGATGAGTCGCACGGCCATGGAAAGGCGGCAGCAGCCGTAATCGGTGCGGCAGGGCAAGATGTGTAGGGTGGGCGGCTGCTCCAGACCGCCTGGGGTCAGGCTGACCCGACAACGCCCCTCCAGGCTGTAGCGCACGGTGGCCAGGGAGCGCTGCAGGTGCGCCTGGAACCAGCGCAGTACCAGCGTGGCCGAGAGGAGGCGCCGCCCGCGGACATCCACGCAGAAGCCGTCGGAGAAGGGTTTGCAGTCCCGGAGCCAGTGGCCGCCGGAAGCCCCTGGCGGCGCCTTGAGTGCACAGACGAAGCAGCCGTGGAAGGCTGGAGCCAGCTCGGGCTCTGCGCCCAGGCTCCGTGGCTCCAGCGCCACCGGGGGAGGGAGGCGCAGCGGCACCAGCACGTCGAAGCCGTCGGGCCGGCGGATTTTATGCTGCTCGTAGGCGCTCCCTACCTGGATGAAGTCTCCGCGGAAGGCCAAGGCCAGCGCTCCCCCGGGGATGGGGCCGGGGGACCCTCGGGCACGGCCAGCCCGCACCAGCTCGCCCACGATGCGGCTCACGTGTGCCTTGCTGTGGCCCAGCACGTGCGGGGACAGGCGCACCTCGTGTTCGTAGTAGCTCTCCAGCAAGATGTCCAGGCTGGGCTCGGGGAAGCGTTGAGCCGAGAAGGCGGGGTGGCCCCCCATGCGGGGAGGCCCGGGCAGAAAGCGCTGCCGGACGGCGTGGCGACAGCGCAGGAGGAGGTAGCCAAGGAGGAGGAGGACCGCCACCTTGAGCAGCGGGAAGCCGCCATCCGCGCCGTCGGGGGGCTCGGTTCGGGCACCCGCGTTTCCCCGCAGGACATGTAGAGGCACACGAGGGCGGTGCACAGGCCGGTCACCAGGGGCCAGAAGACGCGGAGATTGAGGGTGTAGTGCACCGACATGCCGGGCGCCGGGGGCAGCGACGGCGGAGCAGCCCAGGGCGCGAGCCCCGGCGGCGCCCCCGGCCCAGCATGCGCGCAGCGCCCGGGCAGCCCCACTGTCCCGGTCTCCTTCGCCTCCGCGGCGGCTCCCCCGTCGCCGGGCCGGGGAAAGCCGCCCTCCAGCTCGGCCTCCTCTCCCAGCTCAAGCGCTCCTTCCAGCAGCGGCCGGCCCCGCCCGCCCCGGCTCCCGGCCGCGCCCTGTGCCGACTGCGCGCGGCGTCCGGCCCGGCGGCCCTCCCCGCCCCGCGCCTCGGCGCGCCGCCCGCGGCCAGCTTCTGGTCCCGCCGCGCTCGCCGCCTACCCGGGGGCTGCCCTCCCGGAGCTGCGGGGCACCCGCTCGGAGGTCCCTCGCCGCGCCCCTCCGCGCTTGTTCCCGTTACTCGGCCCCAGGAGTTTCCTCTTCCGAGGGGAGGCGAGACCGCGCCAGCTAGCGGGGAGGAAATGCCGGAGTCTGGAAGCCGCGCGCCGAGCGGGCGGGCGGGGTCGGCCCCCTCCCGGGCCTCCGCCTGCAGGCGACGCGGGGCGGCGGGAGGGACTTCAGGACGCGCTGGCAGCTGGCCTCCCCGGTCCTCCCACCCCGAAGGCAGATAGGAAGGCTCTGATTGCGGGGCGGTGGCCTGTCCAGGGAGCTTTCTGGAGTTGTGTTCACACAGAGTTGCGCTGAGACGTTGAAAGGAAGGAGGGGGAGACGGCGCAGAGGAGCCCGTCGACCCCTCGCCCTCCCCCCGAAACCGCCCCCCTCACCCCAGCGAGCCGCGGCGGCGGGGTATTGGTGGCGTGGCAGGTCCTGGAGCGGAAGCGGCTCCTGCCAGTGTGCCGCCGTCCTTTATTCAAACCGACCTACTGAATACCTACTGTGTGCCCGGCAGACCAGGGGCTGGTGAAACAGCAGTTGGCGAAATAACCGGGCTAAGGATGCCCTTCCTAAAGTTTAACGGCCTTTTTAAAAGAGGAGAGCATAAAAAAAGAAGGCGTCCCACAGCAGAAAAATGCTCTGAAAAGGAATAAAGCTGTGTGAGGTTGTGACAAGGTGGGGGCTGCCCCGCGGAAGCTGGAGGCTCTCTGTGGGCTGACGGTGGGTTCCCGAGACCCGGAATTGAGGAGGAGCCAGCCTTGGAGGGATGATCACAGCCTTTATATAGATCACACACACGCTGGCTCCTCACGTCCTCCTATGGAAGGGGCACTTATTTTCCGCATTTTTCAGATGAGGAAACTAGGGCACAGACAAGGTTCAGCCCTTGCCCAGGGTCACACAGCTTTTAGCAGAGCTGTGCTTTGAACATCGGCACCTGGCTCCGGGGAAGCAGGACCCAGGAGGCCGTCCCTTCCTGAGAAGGGTCCTTTGTCAGGGCCCACGCTGGGCCCCCAGCCCAGGAATCCTTGCTTTGTTTCACAACAGGGAGCACTCCCTGAAGTTATCAGCATTTATTTAATTATCTGAACTTACAGTTTTTAAACAACTTCTTTACACTCATTGCACCTTCTTTGTTCCCACCACCAGTAAAGGAGAACAAGGGTAAAT
Source organism: Aepyceros melampus (assembly GCA_006408695.1). Taxonomy (NCBI): domain Eukaryota; kingdom Metazoa; phylum Chordata; class Mammalia; order Artiodactyla; family Bovidae; genus Aepyceros; species Aepyceros melampus. Next base: position 405,662 of record SJXQ01003453.1, read on the forward strand.
ATATTAAAAATGTCAGAACTCAAAAGTCATCTGGGAATCAGGACTCGGAGGACAGCTCCTGACTTAAGCCCCAAGATTACTCCCAGGTAAGCCTCTCAGAGCTAAGCCGAACTGTACTCAGATACCTGTCTCCACCTCCTTTTAACATTAACCATGAGATCAAAGTCTATTAAGTCAGGAGTCTTTGAGTTGCAAGTGACAGACATGCAGCTTTAAAAGCATTTATTGTCCATTTATTGTCAGGTTAATTGAGATGTCCTTTAGTTAGATAGTTCAGTCGCTCAGTCATGTCCGACTCTTTGTGACCCCATGAATCGCAGCACACCAGGCCTCCCTGTCCATCACCAACTCCTGGAGTTCACTCAGACTCACGGCCTTCGAGTCAGTGATGCCATCCAGCATCTCATCCTCAGTCATCCCCTTCTCCTCCTGCCCCCAATCCCTCCCAGCATCAGAGTCTTTTCCAATGAGTCAACTCTTCGCATGAGGTGGCCAAAGTACTGGAGTTTCAGCTTCAGCATCATTCCCTCCAAAGAATCCCAGGGCTGATCTCCTTCAGAATGGACTGGTTGGGTCTCCTTGCAGTCCAAGTCCTTTAAGATCCTAGAATACTTCGGTATGGCTGGATCTAGGTTTGCTCAAACCACTCCTTAGCTCTGCTTTCTTCTAAGTGGGCTCAAATCTCTGCCAATCTGTCCGGCGAGGCCCCTGGCTGATCTAACCTGACCTTTTCCTCAATGCAAAGGAAAAGAAGGTTTTGGTTGCCTGAAAGTTGCAGCAAATGCCATGCCTAGGGATAATCCTGAGTCCTATGCTAGAAGTGACCAAGTAAGAGAAGGCAGTGGTAAAGAATCCACCTGCCAAGGAGATAGATGCCAGAGATGCAGGTTCAATCTCTTGGACCGGAAGACCCCCTGGAGGAGGAAATGGCAACCCACTCCAGTATTCTTGCCTGGAAATGTCCATGGACAGAGGAGCCTGGTGGGCTACAGTCCATGAGGTTGCTAGAGTCAGACACCACTGAGCGATTGTGCACACACAGAAGAGAATGCAATGCTTAACCAGAACTGGGGCGGTGCCCCAGACTGAAAAGTGTCTCCTCAAAATTCACATGCTGAAGCCCCTTTGTCCCTAAATTAAGTTCATATTCACAGGTTTCAGGGTTAGGATGTGGACAAGCCTTTTGGGGGAGCCACCCTCAGTAAATGATGTACTGTATTACTGTGTGTGTGTGTGTGTGTGTGTGTGTGTGTGTATGTGTGTGTGTGTGTGTGTGTTAAGTCACTTGCTCATGTCTGACTCCTTGTGACCCTATAGACTGTAGCCTGCCAGGCTCCTCGGTCCATGGGATTTAACTGGCAAGAATACTGGAGTCGGTTGCCATTTCCTCCTCCAGGGGATCTTCCCACGTACAGAGACTGACCCACATCTCCCTCGTCTCCTGCGTTGTAGGATATTACCATTACTATCATCTTTTCTGCCTATAATCAGTTTCCATAGCTCATTTCCTCCAGAGAGTTCAAGGTTCAAACTTCAGAAATTTGCCCTTGGAAAAATCTACTGTATGTTTCAGATCAAGTACAAATTCATTTTTTCTTTATTACCCAACATACAATGTGCCAGGCAGAGGGGGACGTACAGTAAAAAAGTAGGGGCTCTCTACTTAAGGACTAAAATGCCACATGGTGTGGGTAGATTCAAAAACTGCCACTGTTTCATCAACTTTTGACCATTATTTCATTAAAAATCCTTAATGGTTAATATTTGACAAAGGCTTCTCTTGGGTTTTTTTTTTTTTAATGCTCAGCAAATATATATACACAGCCCTCCCAACATTTCTGATTCCCCAGAGGTGTGTCCTGTGAAGAAAGAATGGCAGTGACTCACTTCCCAGGGAGGGCCCAGGGAAGGCGCCTGCAGCAGGGAGGAGGGTGATAGCCGATCAGGCTTTGGTGAATGGGAAAGGACAGTGTGTTTGATAATATGTCTGGTGTTTCTGCTGCAGACATTTTCATTGCATAATTAATTGGCCTTCAGGCAATGTTGCTGTAAAAGATAAATCAGTGAAAAATAAAAAAAGGGGCATTAAAAAGGAAATAATGAAACATGAGAAATAAATAACAAAAAGACTTTATGGCAAAATACAAATGTATTTGAATACATTTAAAATATGTGCCAATTATGGTTAATACTTCACAGATAATGATTCTATTTTATAGATTGTACCTAAAATCACTGCAGATGGTGACTGCAGCCATGAAATTAAACGACACTTGCTCCTTGGAAGAAAAGTTATGACCAACCTAGACAGCATATTAAAAAATAGACACATTACTTTGCCAACAAAGGTCCATCTAGTCAAAGCTATGGTTTTTCCAGTAGTCATGTATGGATGTGAGAGTTGGACTACGAAGAAAGCTGAGCACCGAAGAACTGATGCTTTTAATTGTGGTGTTGGAGAAGACTCTTGAGAGTCCCTTGGACAGCAAGGAGATCAACCCAGTCAATCCTAAAGGGAATCAATTCGAATATTCATTGGAAGGACTGACGCTGAAGCTGAAACTTTGGCCACTTGATGTGAAGAACTGATTCATTTGAAAAGAGCCTGATGCTGGGCAAGATTAAAGGCAGGAGGCGAAAGGGATGACAGAAGATGAGATGATTGGATGGCATCACCGGCTCAATGGACATGAGTTTGAATAAACTCCGGGAGTTGGTGATGGACAGGGAGGCCTGGCGTGCTGCAGTCCATGGGGTCATAGAGTCGGACGCGACTGAGCGACTGAACTGAGCTGAAGCACTTGTCCTCCAAGTCTTTTGTTCTTGTATTTTAAAGGTTTCTTTTGCTTTTGTCTCACCTGCCTGTTCAGCTTTGCTTTTTCTCTAAAATTTCTTTTGTCTTTAAGAGAGGCATCAGCTTCCAAATACTAGGATGCATATTTGTACCTGAGCTTTGTGTCGTGTTGGGAAAGCCGTTTGTTCTTGGCAGGTTGTCACATGTCCCATGATAGACGTTCCTAAGTTCTGCAGAAGGTGTGGGTTCAACTCTGTACCTTCAAATCACCAAAGGATCTGCAGGCAGACCTGTTATCATGTTCTAGTGCAGTCAGGTGGTCTAGTTGCTAAGTCGTGTCTGACTCTTGAGACCCCCCATGGACTGTAGCCTGCCAGGCTTCTCTGTCCATGGGATTTCCCAGACAAGATTATTAGAGTGGGTTGCCATTTCCTTCTCCAGGGGATCATCCCAACCCAGGGATCGAACCTGGGTCTCCTACATTGCAGGCCAAGTCTTTACCAACTGAGCCATATAGTACGTGCTCTGACTTACTCTCTTCACACTTGCAGTAAATTTTATCAGCATATTTTCTATCAAGTCCATATACATAGTTGTCATCATCCTCTATTTTAAGACCGCCACGCCTGCTTGTGACTGTACAGATCATGAAGGCTGAGATTGACGGGATGGAGAAGGACAGTCCTATGTTAATGGAGAAATGAAACCAAACGGTCAACCAGTTGAAAGCCAACAGTCAAACAAACCCAACTGTCAACCAGTTATTTTATCTTTTACAGCAAAATTGCCTCATGACCAATTAATTTTGTAGTGAAAATGCTTGTGGAAAGGATGTCTATGCAAAGATGCTTGAGGTACGAGTGCCCAGAGCTCTTTGATAAATACCATGTGCCTCCTGGACTCGGCTATTGCCCTGTGGTTTCTGCAGAGAAGCTCAGAACCAGCCCAGCTATCAACCATTTCACATATGGGCAGAGCGAGGCAGAGACAGGATGAGAAAGTGACACCACTGGCAAGGCTGACTCTGGAGCTGGACTCTGAACCCCTCTGCTTCACTCCCTTTCACACTGTAAAAGATTTTACAGGCACACGTTTTATGGCACTTTGCTTTACTTTGCCTCCTGGATATTGTTTTGTTTTGTTTTTTAACAAATTGAATGTTTGTGGTCACCCAGCAAGTTTATCGGCGCCGTTTTTTTTACAGTGTTTCCTCACTTGGTATATCTGTCACATGTTGGTGATTATCATAATATCTCAAGCTGTATTATTACTATTATATTTGTTATGGTGATCTGAGATCCGTTAGCTTTGATGTTACTCCTTTGACCCACTGAAGGCTAGGAAGATGATCAGCAATAAAATATTTTTAAGTTATGGTGTGTACATTGTTTATTTAGACATAATGTCAACGCATACTTGATAGGCTACAGTATAGTGTGAACATAACTTTTGTGTGCACTGGGAAAGCAAAAACAGTTTTGTGACTCACTTTATTGTGATATTTGCTTTATTGCAGTGGGCTGGAACTGAACCGGCAATATCTCTCGGGTGTGTCTGTGTAGCACAGAAAGGGCACATTCTGGGAAGGCAGGTTAATTTATGTTTGTCTTCAGTTGCCAAGTGCTGACCAGGTTCTGCTGTGTGGCTTAGAAACCTTTTCTGGAAGTTGAGCTCAGAGCCCTTTCCTGCAACTTTCCAGTGATTCTCAGAGTATCTGTGATAAATGATCTGTTGTGTTTCTAAAGCTCTCCTGTGGGTTCTCCTGTGTACTACTACTCAGCTCATGGCTTGCAGCTCAGAATACCCACACGAGTCTGTCGTCTCTTCAGAGAGACACACCCATCAATCACTTTGGTGAACATCACAGCAAAATCAAGTTGATGCAAATGTGTCTGAACACTTACTCTCAAGTGACTGGGCCAGGGAAGCCTGTAACATGGGGGCCTGACACCTAGCTTTGCCAACAGTGTTCCCCAGTACTTGATGGTGATCCAGGGACCCAAACCTATCTTCTCTCTTGGGGAGTCTGAATGGGACACAGAAGCCGTGAGGAAGCAGAGTTCAGAGTTAACCTGAAGCCATGTATAAGTGGGCCTCCTTGTGGCTCAGCTGGTAAAGAATCTGCCTGCAATATAGGAGACCTGGGTTCGATCCCTGGGTTGGGAAGATGCCCTGGAGAAGGGAAAGGCTATTCACTCCAGTATTCTGGCCTGGAGAATTCCATGGACCGTATAGTCCATGGGGTAGCAAAAAATCGGACACAACTGAGCGACATTCACTTCACTTCACTTTGTGTATAAGCAGAAGGATGGAACAGGCAGAGGCCTTAAGGAAACAGAAACCATTGCAGTTCAGAGGAGGGTGAGAAGAAGTCAGGAGAGCGAGCAGCTGACCCGAGAATGGTGGGTATCAGAGTTGATACGGGGGCATTAGAGCTGCCCAGATAAAATTCCAGGCCCCCTTCCTGTTTCAGGAGCAGCTGCCTCAGTTCCCATGAGTCTGATAATATTCCCTACTTGTGAAATATTTGCCATCCCCACTGGGGCTCTGAGATCATATGAATGTGTCTCTCCCCTGCAACCCAGACTCAGGGGTGGAGAGGATTTTTAGCCTGGTTCTCTGAAAAACAGAATCTAAGAGTATAGCTTGCATATGAATGTGTTACTGGGAGTGCAAAACCTAGGAAGCAAGAGTGAGGGCAGAGGGGGAGTGAAGCGGGAAGGAAGGGGAACACACAGTACGAGGCATACAGAGCTGGTCACAGGATTGCTGCAAACACAACAGGCTCCTCAGCCACCAACGATGCTGCACAGAGCTCCTCCACAATATTTTCAGTTCAGTTCAGTCCAGTCCAGTCGCTCAGTCATGTCTGCCTCTTTGTGACCCCGTGGAATACAGCACACCAGGCCTCCCTGTCCATCGCCAACTCCCAGAGTTTACTCAAACTCATGTCCATTGAGTTGGTGATGCCATCCAACCATCTCATCCTCTGTCATCCCCTTCTCCTTCTGCCTTCCATCTTTCCCAGCATCAGGGTCTTTTCAAACGAGTCAGTTCGTCACATCAGGTGGCCAAAGTATTGGAGTTTCAGCTTCAGCATCAGTCCTTCCAATGAATATTCAGGACTGATGGACTGGTTGGATCTCCTTGGGAGGAAAAAGGCAGACAGTTGAAGGGATGGCTCCTTCCCATCTCCTGCCCCTCTTCTGTGAGAGTGTGCCCACAGGGCATTAACTGGCCACACTTCTCCACTGGCTGATAGAGCGGCCAGGGTCCCCGCGGGTTGGCAAGGACATGTTACAACCTCACAGACTTGAAGTCTGAAGGTGGAATGGCTCTAGGCTCACATAATTGACTGACTCAATCATGCCATCGGATTCCTTCCAGCTACAGACTAGCTCTCTTCCTGGTTACAAAATAACTGCCACAGATCCAAGCATCATACCCAGATAAAATAGCATCCATCAAAAGACGGACCTAACACCCTGCCTGGTACTTTATAGAGGTGGCCATCTCCCTTGGATCTCTATTTTAGAACAAGGAAAATTTCACAGAAATCCCCCAGCAGAACTTTGGGCAATTTTCATAACCTAGAATTGCATCTTGTCCAGGCCAAGAATTACATCTTGTCCAGGCCCATTGCCCTGATTGGTTTATATTAACAAGGATTTACCTCTGAGTTAGGGGTACAGTCATCTGTGTTAAGAGTTGATACTTGAATAAATTTGGGGCTCTCTTATAAGGACGAAGGGGACTGGGTGATAGATCAATGTATTAGAATGTAAGTTCTGCTGTTGTTACAGAAAAACCGGAAATGACCATGCCTAAAGCAAAATAGCAGTTTGTCTCTCCTGAAAGTCATGGGGATGGGAGCTGGAGTGCCTCCATCTCACTGACCCACCACACCCAGGTGCTACCCTGACTGCTCTGCACACCCCCGCCTGCATTCCAGCCCACAGGGGAGCAGAAGGACAAAGAGAGGGCATGCTCTTCCTTTTAAGAGCATGACATAAAATTGCACATGCTGCTTCTGCACATTACCTTGGCCAGGACTTAGACACATGCGTGATATTGTGACTTAGAATAAGAAATATATATTTGGGCTTCATCTCTGTTCCTGGCACAGAACTCCTAAAATCCTTGGAATATACTAAGTGATGGAAGAGGCAAAGGTGTCTTGTGTTGTTAGCGAGGTGACTTTTAGAAGTACCTGAGTATGGGGGCTGATTGCCAGAACCAACTACCTGGTTAGAGCGTTGGAACATTCAGTCCCACCCCCCTGACCTCCACGGAGAGGAGGGGGCCGTTGATTGAGCTCAACCTCTAGCGGCCAATGATTCAATCAATTGTGCTTATGTAATAGTTCAGTTCAGTTGCTCAGTTGTGTCTGACTCTTTGCAACCCCATGGACTGCAGCACGCCAGGCCTCCTTGTCCATCACCAACTCTCAGAGCTTACTCAAACTCATGTCCATTGAGTCGGTGATGGCATCCAACCATCTCATCCTCTGTCGTCCCCTTCTTCTCCCGCCTTCAATCTTTCCCAGCACCAGGGCCTATGTAATCAGGTCTCCATAAAAACTCAAAAGGATGGGGTTTAGAGTTTCCAGCTGAGGAACACATGGAGGTGCAGAGAGCTTGGTGTGTTGGGAGAGGGCATGGGTGCTCCGGCCCACACACCCTGCCCTGTGCATCCCTTCCATCTGGCTGTCCCAGAGTTACAGCCTTTTAAATAAGGCACTTCTGGTGAGTAAAAGCTTTTCTGAGTTCCGTGAATTGCTCTAGGAAGCTGACCAAACCTAAAATGGGGATGGGAGCTGTTGGAACATCCGATCTATAGCCAGTCAGTGAGAAGTACAGGTGATAACTTGGACTTGGCAACTGGTATCTGATGGGGGAGAAGCAGGGGGAAATGGATTCCTTAACCTGTGGAGTCCAACACTATCTCCAGGCAGATGTCAGAACGGAGCTGAATTGTAGGAGATCCAACTGGTGTCTGAAAATTTCTTGCAAGTGTGGGGGCGGGGGAACCCCTCCACACACTGAAATTAGTCCCAGGAAATTCACTGGTAGTCCAGTGGCTAAGACTCCGAGCTTCCAATGCAGGGGACCCAGGTTCAATCCTTGGTCAGAGAACTAGATCCTGCATGCCGTAACTAAGACCTCGTGCACCCAAATAAATAAATATTTTTTAAACAATAACTTAGTCCCAGAATTGTACATGGCCACATATAGCAGCAGAGGAGGCTGGGAAATGTTGTCCTTATCATAAATAGCAAGCATCTTGCTAAAAATAATGTTTCATTACTATGGAAAAGAAAGAATAAATGCTTCAAGACAGTCATCAGACTTTGCCATAGTAGGCAAGCAACAGTATCTAATCAATGGGCTCCATCCTAATTGTGATTCACTATTTGTGTGATTACTCATTCAGTTCAGTTCAGTTCAGTTGCTCAGTCGTGTCCAACTCTTTGCGACCTCATGAATCGCAGCACGCCATGCCTCCCTGTCCATCACCATCTCCCAGAGTTCACTCAGACTCACGTCCATTGAGTCTGTGATGCCATCCAGCCATCTCATCCTCGGTCGTCCCTTTCTCCTCCTGCCCCCAATCCCTCCCAGCATCAGGGTCTTTTCCAATGAGTCAACTCTTTGCATGAGGTGGCCAGAGTACTGGAGCTTCAGCTTTAGCATCATTCCTTCCAAAGAAATCCCAGGGTTGATCTCCTTCAGAATGGACTGGTTGGATCTCCTTGCAGTCCAAGGGACTCTCAAGAGTCTTCCCAACACCACAGTTCAAAAGCATCAATTCTTCGGCGCTCAGCCTTCTTCACAGTCCAACTCTCACATCCATACATGACCACAGGAAAAACCATAGCCTTGACTAGACGGACCTTAGTCGGCAAAGTAATGTCTCTGCTTTTGAATATACTATCTAGGTTGGTCATAACTTTTCTTCCAAGGAGTAAGCGCCTTTTAATTTCATGGCTGCAGTCACCATCTGCAGTGATTTTGGAGCCCAAAAAAACAAAGTCTGACACTGTTTCTACTGTTTCCCCATCTATTTCCCATGAAGTGATGGGGCCAGATGCCATGATCTTCGTTTTCTGAATGTTGAGTTTAAGCCAACTTTTTCACTCTCCTCTTTCACTTTCATCAAGAGGCTTTTGAGTTCCTCTTCACTTTCTGCCATAAGGGTGATGTCATCTGCATATCTGAGGTTATTGATATTTCTCCCGGCAATCTTGATTCCAGCTTGTGTTTCTTCCAGTCCAGTGTTTCTCATGATGTGCTCTGCACAGAAGTTAAATAAGCAGGGTGACAATATACAGCCTTGACATATTCCTTTTCCTATTTGGAACCAGTCTGTTGTTCCATGTCCAGTTCTAACTGTTGCTTCCTGACCTGCATACAGATTTCTCAAGAGGCAAGTTAGGTGGTCTGGTATTCCCATCTCTTTCAGAATTTTCCACAGTTTACTGTGATCCACACAGTCAAAGGCTTTGGCATAGTCAATAAAGCAGAAATAGATGTTTTTCTGGAACTCTCTTGCTTTTTCCATGATCCAGCAGATGTTGGCAATTTGATCTCTGGATCCTCTGCCTTTTCTAAAACCAGCTTGAACATCAGGGAGTTCACGGTTCATGTATTGCTGAAGTCTGGCTTGGAGAATTTTGAGCATTACTTTACTAGCATGTGAGATGAGTGCACTCATTAAATGTTTATATTTCTAAATATATCCTGAGGATTTTTTTGTGAGCAGGTACTACATCCAGTGCCCTGCTCAGTACTGACACTGAAAACAAGTCAATCTATTTCAGAAGTGCAGCGAAGGAATTCCATACTGATAAAGAGCTTTTCACCAGAAAATGTTCTTTCCTGATCTCCATTTTCAAAGCCTCTGTTGATGTAAGAGTCGTGAATAATGAAACCAACATCTGTCAAAGGGAAGCTTCTATCTTGCAGAGATGAAGGGCTAGGAGAGAGCTACTGAGTCTGTAATACAATTTGGTGCCAATAAAATGGTGCAATGTTAAATTCAAGACCGTGGGATTTACACTATAAAGCCCACTCAATTAGAGAGCAAGCAACCAACCCCCGCCTGCCACAGTTCCTCTAGTTTGAGTCATTTTACGAACACAGACTTTCCCAGACATTGCCTGGTGATGTCATAGAGAGAATTTTGACAGTCATTACATTTCTGGCTGGAGGGCCAAGGAGGCAGGGAGATTCGGAGCTGAGTGGAACATAAAATGACCGAGTTCAAAAGGCACAAAGTCAATTGTCTATAAAGTTAATGAGTTGGCTGCAGGCCTCTTGTCCCTGCTGCCTGCTCGCAGGGCGGTGATGAGGGTCAGCCTGTCCTGAGAGTTCACCCTTCAGCCAGGGATGTTCTCATTAGGACTTTGCATGATTTAACCCCATTCAGCCTCCACCACACAGAACAATCTGATGAGAGATGGTCTAATTTTACCCACAGTCCCTGGGGAAACTGAGGCTTAGCTGTAGGATACATACTTTG
>SJXQ01003453.1:416542-457545 GCA_006408695.1 Aepyceros melampus
ATATGAAGGGAATTTTTCATAAAGCTCAATTCACAGGGGAGTCTCGACTCACAGGGTAGGGAGATTTGAAAATCAGCACATGGCAAAACAAAGTCAAATTTAGTTCAAAGTAGATCGGCATAGGGGCTCGGATCACACTTGCATCCAAATTCATTAAGTGATCCTCTTCAAGTTTGGGCATTTCGCAGTATCTAAATTTTACCTCCAAGAAATCACACACACACACACGTCAGATTCTAGTAAGTGATACACATGCTGATGTGTGCTGCCTCAGCAATTGCCTTTGAAATTAACAAAAATAAGACGGGAACCTTCCTGGCAGTCCAGTGGTTGAGACTCCGAGCCTTCAATGCAGGGGACACGGCTTTGGTTCCTGATTGGGGGACTAAGATCCCCCATGCTGTGTGGTACAGCCCTCAATTTTTTTTTCAAAATGCTGAGAAAAATAAGAGATGGAGAGAGGGATGGAGGAATATACAAACGTGAGAAAGCTGTCAAGCTAAACAGTAATGGTAGAACAGAAGAAGTGGGTATATCAGTGTTCTTTGTACAGTTCTTTCAATTTCTCTGTATATTTGAAGCTGTTTTTAATATAATGTTGAGAGAGAAAAGGAATATTTGAAAACCTGTTAGGAGGTTGCTGTTGCGGAAACTGATACTCTGTCCCCCATTGGCCATCACAGTCAGAGTTTTCTCCAGCGTTAAAAACCAAATTTTAGCGGTTGAGCACCTGATGAAGTGGTTGGTTTGAGTTTATGGGCCAAGTTGTGGCAATCATATGTATCTTTGGGCACTCAGCTTGAAGTAAAGTGATGAACAGGACAGTCCATGCTGTTTAAAGAACTTTCTGCCACACCTGAAACATTTTTACATAGCTGTGAACTAAAATTATTGTACTGCAAGACAAGAAAAAGTTAAACATAAAAAAGTTTTCTCTGCTCTTTGCCCTCCTCTCTGCCTGCACTGTGTGTTGTGTATCTGCGTTATTCATCAACCAAACCTCCCCATTGGCAGAAACACCTCTCAGTTCTAAACAGCAGTATTCTGTCAACATCAACAGGACAACTCCTGAGGAGATAACTTCCCTTCTTGATCCTCTAAGGTGCCTTGATGACCTAAGGCCCATTACTGTACTGCTAAATTGTGAAACTGTTGTTATCATTGATGGTACATCCCTCTGTCCCAAAAACTTTTATAACCATGCTTGACCTCCAACCAAGAGAACAATTCTTGGGGGTTTCTGAGAGGCTGTACCCAGTTTATAATCCTCAATTTGGCTCAAATAAAACTTTCCATTTCTTTTATTTTTTCCTTTTTAATTATTGTCTTTATTTATTTTTAATATAAATTTATTTATTTTAATTGGAGGCTAATTACTTTACAATATTGTATTGGTTTTGCCATACATCAACATGAATTTGCCATGGTTGTACACATGTTCCCCATCCTGAACCCCTCTCCCACCTCCCTCCCATACCATCCCTCTGGGTCATCCCAGTGCACCAGCCCCGAGCATCCTGTATCATGCATCGAACCTGGATTGGCGATTCATTTCACATATGATATTATACATGTTTCAATTTCTTTCTTACATTAGGTGATTGATTTTTTTTTGTCATAGCTGAATCCCAGCAGTTTAAATTTTCATATGATATGGTTCTAATATAGTCATTTAAAAAGTCTGTCCTTTAAGAGTATGTTCTTCCACTCTGTTACAGGTTTAAGTAACCATTTTCTTCTGAGGAGAAATGGATAGCAATGATGTTCACAGGAAGGGGTTTCTTTCTTGAAGTGCTAACAACAAAGTGAAAATTCGGCGATCCCAGGCCTCTCAAACATGGGCAGGGCTTTTATCTGCTTCATGCTCTGTAATCTCCCCAGTGCCTGGCACAAGAATCACTCACTGAATAAATATTTGTTGAATTCATTTTACAAGCCTGTGAAATCTGAAGGGCTAGGGAGAATAAAAGCCTGCAGCAAGATACAAGAAGCCCTTACTGAGCCCATGGACTACTTGGTACCCAGCCCCAAACAGATGTCCTGTATCATCTGCTCAGGACACGGTTGTCAAGCACTCCAACCGACAGGAGCAGACTGCAACCTGGCCGCGATGCCCCAGGGTCACCCTCGCTCTGTAAACTTCACTTGGGACATCTTTCCCCCAAGCATGGAAAGCACGGCTCTGTGATGCACCTCGAAAGCCTAGAGGACCTGCATGTTTTGACCCCCAAGGGAGGGTCACTATGGATTTGCATCTCTGTTGGATGAGGAAAAAAAGACACCAAAAAGAAACAAAGCAGAGAGGAGCCCAGAACTGGCAAGGGTACGGGGCCTTTCAGAAAAGACATCAAGGGTGCTGTAACTACTGACTTAATGATGAGCTGGTCTGGTGGAACCTTCTGATCTGGAAAAGATGCCCAATTTTGAATACTGGCCACTTTTTCGTGGCATCTTAACCCCTCCAACGGGCACCCAAATCTCTACCATTTAGTTTTCTTATAAGAGTTGAACAGCAAAGCCCCATCCCTAAACTGAGCCCCACAAGGCTTAGAATTTGGCCATTTGTACCTCTAAGATAGTACAGGAGAATGTACTTGGAAATGAAGTTAGGATGTATGGAAATGGATGGGAACCGTTCAGGTCTGGAATACAGTTAGAGTGCTTTTAATTTATGTGAATTTTGCAGGTAACTTGCCCATCTATGCTTGAGTCTGGAGCACATGCCCCCATCTTGGTGGGTATGAGATGGAAGCCGGTAATCTGCTGTCCCCTTCAACATGGCCCCAAGAAACAACCCCTTACAGTGCTCAACCAGAGAACACAGTGGTGGGATCCAGCCTTGGAAGAAATGAGCTAGGTGTACAGAGAGATTGCACAGGCTTCTCAGGTGGCTCAGTGGTAAAGAATCTGCCTGCAATGCAGGAGACACAGGAGACCCAGGTTCAATCCCTGAGTGGGAAGATCCCCTGGAGGAGGAAATGGCAACTGACTCTAGTATTCTTGCCTGGGAAATCGCATGGACAGAGGAACCCCAGACGGCCACAGTCCATGGGTTTGCAGAGTTGGCACAACTTACTGACTGAGCACATGCGTCAACACAGTGCTGTACATTCCAGGAATTTAAGGAACTAGTCCAAAGGTATCTTCACCAGTACGTGGATTTCATCGTCCCTGCTGATGCTGGAACCTGCCCCGTTGCATCCCCACACGGGAAAGGATGGGGAGAATGAACACACAGCCCATTTTCTGTGAAACCTGCAGCAACTCTCATCCTCTGGGACGTGTTGGTCAATTGCAGCTTGGGACGCTCTCGTTGGAGGGTCTGGCAGTCTTCTTCTGACCCTGTGAACACACCATAGGTGTACATATGATTTCTGAGTCTTTGAAAGCTGAAAGGATGGGGAGAATGAACACACAGCCCATTTTCTGTGAAACCTGCAGCAACTCTCATCCTCTGGGACGTGTTGGTCAATTGCAGCTTGGGACGCTCTCGTTGGAGGGTCTGGCAGTCTTCTTCTGACCCTGTGAACACACCATAGGTGTACATATGATTTCTGAGTCTTTGAAAGCTGGCATTGCCAGTGACCTTGGGAGCAGCCTTCCCAAATGCCTCCTCGGCTCAGTCTGCCAGTACGGGGGGGTGGGGGGGGGCGGGGCATGAAAGGATGCCCCCCTGCCCCCCACTGTCAGGCCCTCCCTGACCACACCGGGCTGCCGTGAGCCTGGGCAGCAGCATGTTTGTGGCAGGGCGCTCTGGCCATCAGCTTCACAAAATGCCAAGCTGCTTTTGTGCTCCTTCCACAGAAACAGAGGCCCTTCACTTTCTTCCTTTGTTAAAGGCGGCTGGAGAGGAAAGCAGCAGTGAATTAGGCCATCTTTTTATAGCCTCTCCAAAGGTCAGGCTTTCTTCTGCGGCTGAAAGAGGCCCATGACACACTGCGGGCATCAAAGGGATGGATTATCAGCCCGGCCTTCATGTCAGGGCTGTGCTGAGCACATTCTCTACCTTGCCTTTCTTTGGCCAAGCCACCCAGGGCTCAATTTGATGTGTTTCATTTCTGTTTCTGCATGACACAGCCCACCAACACCCCTAGCCTGTAGGAGGCCTTGAACAATACTCACCCCCTTCCTCTGGGGCGAGCCATCCAGACCACGCCAGATGTGAAGCGGGTGATTCAGTCCCATGAATCAAGTCCCAAATCCAAACTGGGTCCAGCTTGTCACAGCACAGAGAGGGACCAAAAGCCTGGCATCCTTGCGTGTCCAAAGTCATCTTCCAGGACCGTCCTCCTGCTGCTGTGTGGCTTTTGTTCACTTGCAGGTGGGTTACTGATGATTCACTTACTGTCCGTTGACTCAGAACAGACTTGTTGACCACCTACTGTGTGCCATGCTCTTCAGTAAGTGCCTCAGATGCACCCAGGGACAAAACACAGGTCTCAGCATTCCTGGGCTGACATTGTAGAGAAGATCCTGGAATTTATTGACTCAGACACTCTTGAGGGAAAATGTTGCCACAGATAAGTAGGCAGGGCAATAGGCGCTGACCGGGGCGTCCTGGCAAACCACAGGGGAGATATGCGGTGTTATAAGAGCTTGCCCGTAGTGGACACAGGCAGGCGCTCCTATAGCGGGAAGCACAGGCATTCTGGAGGTAAGCCGTGCCGGGTTTCAAGCCCCGCTCAGCAGCTTTCTCACTGGATCTCATCAACTCTGTGTCTCTTGTTTCCTGGTCTTCAGGTTCCCTGGGTAGTAGGATTAAGTGAAGAAACACATGGAGGGCACTTGGCACATGGGTTGGAGTTTAAAATCTATTGGTTTCTCATGATTCAACTCAATGCTATCCACCCCCCAAACACACACACAACACACGTACACACATTTATAAATCTAATAAGTTACTCTTGAATATCTAAAGTAGTTTACTTAGATTTGCATGAAACTTTGTTTCTGCTAGAGGAAAAGGAGGATGAGATTGGTGAGAAAATCATGATAAGCACTATATTTACTGAATGTTTTCTATGAATGCTAAGTCATTATTATGTTCATTGTGTTTCATAACCCTTACAATCTCTATGAAGCAGGTCAAGGTTTTGTTGACCCATTTTAAAGATAAGGAGAGTAAGGTCTACATCAGTTCAGTTCAGTCGCTTAGTTGTGTCCGACTCTTTGCGACCCCATGAATTGCAGCACGCCAGGCCTCCCTGTCCATCACCATCTCCTGGAGTTCATTCAGACTCACGTCCATCGAGTCCGTGATGCCATCCAGTCATCTCATCCTCTGTCGTCCCCTTCTCCTCCTGCCCCCAATCCCTCCCACCATCAGAGTCTTTTCCAATGACTCAACTCTTTGCATGAGGTGGCCAGAGTACTGGAGCTTCAGCTTTAGCATCATTCCTTCCAAAGAAATCCCAGGGTTGATCTCCTTCAGAATGGACTGGTTGGTCTCCTTGCAGTCCAAGGGACTCTCAAGAGTCTTCTCCAATACCACAGTTCAAAAACATCAATTCTTTAGCGCTAAGCCTTCTTCACAGTCCAACTCTCACATCCATACATGACCACAGGAAAAACCATAGCCTTGACTACACGGACCTTAGTCGGCAAAGTAATGTCTCTGCTTTTGAATATACTATCTAGGTTGGTCATAACTTTTCTTCCAAGGAGTAAGCGTTTTTTAATTTCATGGCTGCAGTCACCATCTGCAGTGATTTTGGAGCCCCAGAAAATTAAGTCTGACACTGTTTTTACTGTTTCCCCATCTATTTCCCATGAAGTGATGGGACCAGATGCCATGATCTTCGTTTTCTGAATGTTGAGTTTAAGCCAACTTTTTCACTCTCCTCTTTTACTTTTATCAAGAGGCTTTTGAGTTCCTCTTCACTTTCTGCCATAAGGGTGGTGTCATCTGCATATCTGAGGTGATTGATATTTCTCCCGGCAATCTTGATTCCAGCTTGTGTTTCTTCTAGCCCAGCGTTTCTCATGATGTACTCTGCACAGAAGTTAAATAAGCAGGGTGACAATATACAGCCTTGACGTACTGCTTTTCCTATTTGGAACCAGTCTGTTGTTCCATGTCCAGTTCTCACTGTTGCTTCCTGACCTGCATACAGATTTCTCAAGAGGCAGGTCAGGTGGTCTGGTATTCCCATCTCTTTCAGAATTTTCCACAGTTGATTGTGATCCACACAGTCAAAGGCTTTGGCATAGTCAATAAAGCAGAAATAGATGTTTTTCTGGAACTCTCTTGCTTTTTCCATGATCCAGCGGATGTTGGCAATTTGATCTCTGGTTCCTCTGCCTTTTCTAAAACCAGCTTGAACATCAGGGAGTTCACGGTTCACATATTGCTGAAGTCTGGCTTGGAGAATTTTGAGCATTACTTTACTAGCATGTGAGATGAGTGCAATTGTGCGGTAGTTTGAGCATTCTTTGGCATTGCCTTTCTTTGGAATTGGAATGAAAACTGACCTTTTCCAGTCCTGTGGCCACTGCTGAGTTTTCCAAATTTGCTGGCATATTGAGTGTAGCACTTTCACAGCCTCATCTTTCAGGATTTGAAACAGCTCAACTGGAATTCCATCACCTCCACTAGCTTTGTTCGTAGTGATGCTTTCTAAGGCCCACTTGACTTCACATTCCAAGATGTCTGGCTCTAGATTAGTGATCACACCATTGTGATTATCTGGGTCATGAAGATCTTTTTTGTACAGTTCTTCCATGTATTCTTTGCCACCTCTTTTTAATATCTTCTGCTTCTGTTAGGTCCAGACCATTTCTGTCCTTTATCAAGCCCATCTTTGCATGAAATGTTCCCTTGGTATCTCTAATTTTTTTAAAGAGATCTCTAGTCTTTCCCATTCTGTTGTTTCCCTCTATTTTTTTGCATTGATCGCTGAAGAAGGCTTTCTTATCTCTCCTTGCCATTCTTTGGAACTCTGCATTCAGATGCTTATATCTTTCCTTTTCTCCTTTGCTTTTCGCCTCTCTTCTTTTCACAGCTATTTGTCTACATCAGGGGTCAGCAAATGTTTTCTGTAAAGGGCCAGCCAGAGAGTTAAATATTTTGGGTTTTGAGGGTCCGACTATTCATTTTGCATGGTACCAAGAAAGCAGTCATGTTTAACTTATATGCAGAGTATATCACGAGAAATGCTGAGCTTGATGAAGCACAAGCTGGAATCAAGATTGCCAGGAAATATAAATAACCTCAGATATGCAGATAACACCACCCTTATGGCAGAAAGTGAAGAGGAACTAAAAAGCCTCTTGATGAAAGTGAAAGAGAAGAGTGAAAAAGTTGGCTTAAAGCTCAACATTCAGAAAACTAAGATCATGGTATCTGG
This sequence comes from Aepyceros melampus, assembly GCA_006408695.1. Classification (NCBI taxonomy): domain Eukaryota; kingdom Metazoa; phylum Chordata; class Mammalia; order Artiodactyla; family Bovidae; genus Aepyceros; species Aepyceros melampus. The sequence goes on from SJXQ01003453.1 coordinate 423,889, forward strand.
TCTATCACTTCATGGCAAATAGATGGGGAACCAAGGGAAATAATGACAGACTTTATTTTGAGGGGCTCCAAAATCACTGCAGATGGTGACTGCAGCCATGAAATTAAAAGATGCTTGCTTCTTGGAAGAAAAGTTATGACCAACCTAGACTGCATATTAAAAAGCCGAGACATTACCTTGCTAACAAAAGTCCGTCTAGTCCAAGTTTGGTTTTTCCAGTAGTCATGTATAGATGTGAGAGTTGGACTATAAAGAAAGCTGAGCACTGAAGAATTGATGCTTTTGAACTGTGGTGTTGGAGAAGACTCTTGACAGTCCCTTGGACTGCAAGGAGATCCAACCAGTCCATCCTAAAGGAGATCAGTACAGATTATTCATTGGAAGAACTGATTTTGAAGCTGAAACTCCAATACTTTGACACCTGATGTGAAGAACTGACTCATTGGAAAAGACCCTGATGCTGGGAAAGATTGAAGGCAGGAGAAGGGGATGACAGAGGATGAGATGGTCCATTGAGTTGACAATGAGGAAACTCAATGGACATGAGTCTGAGTAAACTCTTGGAGTTGGTGATGGACAAGGAGGCCTCCATGGGGTCGCAAAGAGTTGGACACAACTGAGCGACTGAACTGAAGCAAAAGGTGTGACTGGACTGTGATCCAATAAAACTTTATTTATAACAACAGCTACTCTGGTTCAAGATGGTGGCATAGAAGGATGTGGGCTCATCTCCTCCTGCAAGAGCACAAAAATTGCAGCTAGCTATTGAACAACCATGGACAGGAGGATGTTGGAACCCACCAGAAAAAGATACCCCATGTACAAAGACAAAGAAGAAGCTGCAGCAAGATGGTAAGAGGGGTGCAATCATGATAAAATCAAATCCTATACCCACCAGGTGGGTGACCTGCAGACTGAAGAACAATAATACCAAAGAAGTTCTCAGACTGTTGTGAGGGTTCTGAACCCCACGTCAGGCTTCCTAGCCTGGGGATTTGACAAAGCGGCTGGGATTCTCCAGGGAATCTGGCCTGGAGGGCCAAGGGGATTTGACTGTAGGACTTCCAGAGGACTGGGGGAAACAGAGACTCCTGTCTTGGAGGGAACAAACAAAGTTTTGCATACACCAAGACCCAGAGAAGAAGAGCAGTGACCTCAGAGAAGACTGAATCAAAACTCCCTGCTAGTGTTGGAGGGCTTCCTGCCGAGGCAGGGGTTGGCAGGGGCTCATCACAGAGACAGACACTTGGCATAAACCCTCTTGGAGTTCACCATTAACCCTACAATAGAGCCTGTCATCCTAGGGCTGGGTCGCCTCAGGCCAAGCAACTACCAGGGAGGGAGAGCAACTCCACTCATCAGCAGATAATTGGATTAAAGCTTCACTGAACAAGAACCTGCCCACCAGAGCAAGACCCAGTTTCCCTACTTACCCCATACCCTTCCCCAGGGGCTCAGTGGTAAAGAATCTGTCTGCAGTGTAGGAGATGCAGTAGACTCAGGTTCGATCCCTGGGTTGGGAAGATCCCAGAGAAGGGAATGGACAGAGGAGGCTGGTGGGCTACAGTCCATAGGGTGGCAAAGAGTCAGACATGACTGAAGCGACTTAGCACACACACATGCAGTCACTCCCATCAAGAACCTTACACAAGGCTCTTTTTCTCAGCCATCAGAGGGCAGACAGAAGAGAAGCATAGTCTCACAGCAGCTAAAACAAAAACCATATTATAGAGAGTTAATCATGATGAAAAGCAGAAAGTTATATCACAGATGAAAGGACAAGATAAAACCCCAGAAAAACAACTAAATGTGGTGATAGGCAATCTTCCAGAAAAGGAGTTCAGAATAATGATAATGAAGATGATCCAGGATCTTGGGAAAAGAATGGAGGCAAAGACTGAGAAGATGCAAGAAATGTTTACCAAAGACCTACAAGAACTAAAGAACAAACAAAGAGAGATGAATAATACACTAGAAGATATCAATAGCAGAATAACTGAGGCAAAAGAACAGATAAATGACCTGGAAGATAGAAGGGTAGGAATCACTGCTGCAGAACAGAGTATAGAAAAAAGAATGAAAAGAAATGAAGACAGCCTAAGAGACCTCTGAGACAACATTAAATGCACCAACATTTGCGTTATAGGGGTCCCAGAAGGAGAAGAGAGAGAGAACCTGAGAAAATATTCAAAGAGATAATAGCTGAAAACTTCCCTCTCATGGGAAAGGAAATAGTCAACCAAGTCCAGGGAGCACAGAGAGTGCCAGGCAGGATAAAGCCAAGGAGGAACACACTGAGACACATAGTAATCAAACTGGCAAAAATTAAAGACAAAGATAAAATATTAAAAGCATCAAGGGAAGAAGGACAAATAACACAAGGGAACTCCCGTTAGGCTGTTCAGAGGATTTATCAACAGAAACTCTATAAGGCAGGAGGGAATGGCATGAAATATTTAAAGGATGAAAGGGAAGAACCTGCAACCAAGAACACTCTAACCAGCAAGGCTCTCCTTCACATTTGATAAAGAAATCAAAAGCTTTCCAGACAAGCAAAAGTTAAGAGAATCCAGCACCACCAAACTAGCTTTACAGGAAATGCTAAAGGGACTTCTCTAGGTGGAAACACAAGAGAAGGGAAAGACCTACAAAAAATAAATCCAAAACAATTATGAAAACAAATGGTAATAGGATCATATATATCAATCATTACTTTAAATGTAAATGGATTAAATGCACCTATCAAAACTGCTTGGGTGGGTGAAAATTTGTGCATGTATGCACTTCCACTTACCATATCACTCTGCCTAAACCCCCAAATTGTATGTAATTATCTTATACTGTTGAGTCAATCACGTTCCCATTTTGGCTTGCAGTTGTAATGATCTTTTTTTAAGTTTATATTTATATTTTATTTTATATTTATATTTTATACTTTTGATTGTGAAAACTGATAAACATCTTTTGCTATTGTGATTATAGAGCTATTATTCACTTAATACCATTGTATCATGACTGGTCAACAGAAAAATAATAGAGTTCCATATGACCAAAACTAGGATCTAATAGAAAAACCTGCAATCGTTTTTTAAAATCCAGATGTATATCATAATTATCATAGAATCTTTCAAAAAATACAAATGCCCAGGTATTGTTTTTTTTTCTCCAGAGCTCCAGATATGTTTCTAATGAACAGTCATGTTGAAAAACAACTGGACTATATGACGGTCTTTTATCTAGTTTGTTTCACTTTTTCTATTTCATATGCAGTGCTCCCATTTCATTTAGTTTATGTTCTCCAATTTCTCCATCTCTTCCTTTTTTTATTTTTGATGTTCTTTCTCAAGGCTTTCTCAAGTGTAGAACAAAAGCTTTTGTATATATATATATATATATATTTTAGAAAACATGAATTTTTGCCTAACTAAAAAAATTATGACATTTTGATTCTATTTGTTTGACAGTATGAACAGAATGCTAGATTCTAATTTAAAATAGATATGCAACAAGCAACAATGGTTTACTGTATAGCATAGAGAACTACATTCAATATCTTGTAATAACTTATGATGGAAAATAATTTCAAAAATAATATATGTGTATTTGTATAACTGAATTACCTTGCTGAGCACTCAAAACATTGTAAGTCAACTATACTTCAATAAAATACATATATTAAAAAGAAAAAGCTAGATCTGGCTTTTGGGCCATAGTTTGTGGAAAGCTTTGACCTACAGATGTGAATTCCAGCTCAAGCTCATCAGGCTGCTGAGGATGAGCAGCACTGATACACACTGTTCTGCGTCTTGGTTTTGCTCCGCTACTGAGTTTCTTTGCATATGTTTCCATATTACAATAAACAGCCATCTCATTCTTTTTAATTGCTGCAGAGCAATCCCTGGCAGTTAAATCATGGTTTGTTTAGTTGATCCTCTTCTGATCAATGGATGAAGTTCTACCTTCTGGTCTGAAGGTAGGTTACATTTTTTGCTAACACAAATATGATGACACAAAACTCCTTTTGCAAAGTCATTTTGCTCCAGGGGAACTGTATCTTCAGAGTAGACTTCTAGGAGAGGGACTGGGCTTCCAGCATCTAAGATACGTTGCAGGAAACTAGACTCTTGTGAAGAAGCTGTGTGAAGACGAGTGATCCAAGAACTGTAGAACCTTCCTTCATCCTGTGCTTAGCTTGCTGATCTCCCATGCTGGCAAGCTTGCTGATCTCCCATGATTAGCCTCCAGATAAAGGTAACTCTAGGAGTCAATGAATGACTAAATTGCTATACTGGGATAGGTGAACTTTTATCAATTCTGCCTTCTTGATCTTGAACTAATTTCTTCATATCTATTCCCTCTAAAGCAGAAATCTAAACTGTGAGCTTCCTGAGAAAAGAGACTGTCCTAGTCCACAGTGAGTACCTGATTCGTCCATTCATTCACAGATATGTATCAAGTACCCACAATGGGTCCCATGCTGTGCTCGAGCTGGGACTACAGTGATAAAGGAGAGACAAGGTCCCTGGTCTTGGGAGGCTAAAGCCTGGTGGGGCTTGGAGACAAGGCTATGGTAAGGGCTTTGACATAGGACAGATAGAACATTATAGGAACCCATAGAAGGGAATTCAGGTGGAGGTTTGGCAATCAGAGAAAGCCTCCTGGAAAAAGGGGGTCTAGTCTAAGACTTGAAGCCATTCACTAAAAGTGTCAGTTAGGGTTGATAACTTTTGGCTGCTATTAGCAGACACCAAAAGTAACAATGGCTTAAACATGATAAGAGTTTCAGGTCAGAAGGTAGGCTGTCCAGAAATGGTGGTGGCAGTATTGTGGTCACCGGGGATCTAGAAGTCTTCTATCTTTTTGGGTTGTCATCCTTAGCCAGGGCTTTCATCCCCAACAATGCCTCATAGTTCACAGTAACTTCTGGAGTAAGCCATCATATCCATATTCCAGGCTGGAAGCAAGAGTTAGGCGCATGTAAAAAGGACCAGGTCCAGCTGTCTGCTCCATTCCTAAGGAGCTGTCGGAAAGTCTCACCTAAGAACTTCTGTTTATATTTCACTGACCTCAGCATAGCATCTGGGCATTTCCAGTTGCACTGTAGAGGGAGACAACATTCTTTGCGTTGAGCCCAACAGAGACAGTGACATCAGGTAAGAGATTAATGGTGGCCACTCCTTGAGAGGAGATGATGGCAATGCAGAGAAAATTGAATGGTTTTGCATTTTTTAAAACCTGATAAAACTTCCAGATAATCTCCAGCTTTGCTCAAGTCTACTTAGGAATCAATACCAAAGGCAGAGTCTCCTTTTTAGAGTGATTAATTCCCTCCCTTATCTCTGTTTAGAACACAAAGAAGGAAATGGAGAAGAGGAAGACAAGACTTCCTGTCACTGGAGAATGGACGACCCCCACCCCTTGACCCAAGATGATTTAACAGTCTGAATGCCTCTCAGGCTCCTGCTACTGCTAAGGCACTTCAGTCGTGTCCAACTCCGTGCAACCCCATAGATAGCAGCCCACCAGGCCCCCCATCCCTGGGATTCTTAAGGAAAGAACACTGGAGTGGGTCCCAGGCTCCTAGGGGTGGATAAATGTGATGCTCTGTGGACCTGCAAGGAGGCAATCATGGCTCAAGCTGTCCCTTCTTCGAGTGGCTTTCTTAAGATCCCCTTCCCTCAGATGGGAATAAAACATGAGGTAGAGAGTGACCCTTAGGAGGCAGGACTCAGCCTTAGCGGCTTCTGGGATGGGTGTCTTTTTCTCCCTGTCTGAAGAGGCTCTCTCTCCCCTTCCCATCTTTTCTATACTTTAGGCCCTGCTTTGCTTAATGGCATTATATTGAAAAATGTAGATAATTTTCCCTTGAACACTATCTCATCCTCCCCAACAAACACGTAACACTGTTAGTATTTAACACCCTTATCACCTTGACTTGCTTGGGACTGCAAAAATACTTTACGTCGAATCAATACCAATAACTTTCTATTTTCTAATTTCATATACAGTAACTCTTCAAATACCTCAAATATTTCCATGGTCCTCCTGAACCTTAAATGAAATCATTATTAAATGTCATGGATTTTTAAAAGATGGGTGAAAAAGAAGCTGAAAGTGTTAGTTGTTCAGTCATGTCCAACTCTTTGTGACTCCATGGACTGTAGCGTGCCAGGCTCCTCTGTCCATATAATCCTCCAGGCAAGAATACTGGATCAGGGTGTCATGCCCTTCTCCAGGGAACCTCCCTGACCCAGGGATCAAACCCGTGTCTCCTGCAGTTCCCTCACTGGCAGGCAAGTTCTTTACCATCGAGAACCACCAGGGAATGGTGGTTCCAATGAGAGGCCTCTCCACCTGCCAAGGAAAGGGAGCCGAGAGCAATTTGAGGAGGTTAAATTTTAGATCTTGAGATTCATTCCATGTTGAGACTCGAGGCTGAAGACAGAGGCAAGGACGGATTTGGCCTCTGGTTTTGGCAACTGATGGAGCTTTTAATCTCCAACAATTGGCACTTTATCTGGCACAGGGCAGACGCTGAATTAGTATTTGTAACGAAAGAAAACTTCACAAACCAGTCTCTTCCTTGATTTGCTTTCCTTATTTTTGTCCTATATTCTGATTGGTTTCCTAGTCATCCAGCCTGAAACTCCCCACTGACTCATCTTTCTTTTCAGTTCTGTGTAGTCAGGGTTCTCCAGAGAAGCAGAACCAAGAGGACACATAGCGAGAAAGGAAGAGACTCATGTGACTGGGGAGGCTGACAAGGGCCAGGATCTGCAGATAGCAAGTCAAGAGACCTGGGAGAGCCAATGGCACGGTTCTCTGTCAAGTCTGGTGACTCCAGACCCAAGAAGGGCCAATGTTTCCATCTGAGTCTGAAGACAGAAGGTTGCTGTCCCAGCTCAGCAGCCAGGCAGGAGTTTCCTCCTTCATTCGGGAGGGTCAGCCTGTTGTTCTAATCAGGCCTTCAGCTGATTGGATGAAGCCCACACACAGGAGGGTGGGCACCTGCTTCATTCATTCAAGTATTAATCTCAACCAAAAGCCCCCTCATAGACACACCCAGAATCACATCTGACCAAATGTCTGGCACCCGAGACCCAGTCAAGTGGGCACATAAAATTGACCACCACAAATCCTTTCTGATTAGCCAACAAGTCCTGCCCTTCTTCTTTCCATGCCATCCGTATCCTGCCAGGAGAGGCACACGCATCAGTGGAGTGACGGAAGGGACTGAATGATGGGACTGTTCAGAAAAGTGAGGACCAGACGGAGGGAATTCAGGATGGTGATGCGCCAGGGACCTGGGAGCGTCAGAGCTGCCATGACCTCTGGGTCTGATCGTGCTAATAGAGCAGGTGTGTCTGGAACTGCTCAAAACACGTGACACGTATTATCTTTAAAAAAACCTCCATGGTTGCTTTTATTCACATACCATACAATTCATAGATAAAGGATGTACAATTCACTGACTTTTGGCATACTCACAGTCGTACAACCATCACCACGATCAATTTTAGAATATTTTCATTACCCCCACTTCCTCCAGCCCCAAGCAATCACGAATCGACCCCTGTCTCTATAGATACGCCTATTCTGGACATTTCATGTAAGTGGATCACATATTCTGTGGCCTTTGCAACGGGTTCCTTCCGCTTAGCATGTTTTCGTATTTATCCATGATACCCCCAGTGCCATCTTTTACAAGGGGGAAATTAAGGCCCAGAGAGGTTAGGTAACACCTGGTAAGTGGCAGAGCCAGAATTCAGACCCGGGTGGTGCAGACCATCTTTCTAGGCCGCCTGGCACCCCAGAGTCCTGACCGAGGTCCTCATTCACCATCAAGGGGAGGCCATAGTAATGTCCCCTGGGTCTCAGGCTTCCACCGCATCTGGAACCCTCTGCCCCACTTGCATCCACTTAAGACCTGTCTCCATCACAACTTCCTGGGCTCAGGGGACATCAGGCCTTTTTATCTGCCCAATATCTGTTCTCCCTTCTGGGGAGGGGACTCTGGTTTCCTTTGGGGGAACCACCTTACCTACTCTTGCCTCACATGGCTTGGCTGGAATTGTCCCCACTCCACTTGCTTCAGGAGCAACCGTGTAACCAGGCATGGCCAATGAGATTAGTCACAATTCCCCAGGCCAGGTTGAGAGCCAGGAATGTGATCTGATTGGAGAGAAACGAAGCTAGAGGTGGGGGAGGGCTATGTTATAGATTCTGGGAAAACAAAAATTTCTCCCTCTTCTGCAGAAGCTAGAGGAACAGACCCTCATCCTTGTTTTGGATTGAAGAGTGTTAGGAGGTGATGTATGAAAGTGCTGTGTGATAACAATGTGCTTATATGTGAAGGAGACCCCAGGGGCCACTCTGAGTCTAATGTCAACATTGAGGAAGCAGAGAGAGGAGAGAGAGAAGGCAAGTACTTGGTTTGAGTTCCTGGATCAAACCATACCTGAACAAAACCGTAACCCTAACCCTAACCCTAACCCTATGGATTTTCCATTTAGCAGAACAAACAACTTCCTACTAAAGCAAATGTGAGATGTTTTGTGTCTCTTCTAAATAATGTAAAAAAGGAGTATGAATTTATATCCTAAATTTAGGATATTCCACAGCATTTAGAATAATATGCTACCTTAAAGTATCCAGATAACTGGATACTTTATTCTTTTTAATGTCCATGTTTTCTTATTTAAACACACATACAGAGAGCGTCAGGAAGTCAGTATAACAGGTGGCATCTCCATGCAATTTTTTCAGACTGTTTCAATAAAGCCAGCTGGAAGTTAGGCATGGAAAATACCACACAAAGGCCACTCACCCAGCAGAACAGGGAGTACGGCTGTTCAGCATTGTTTCCACCTGATGAAGACAACTTGATCTGGAATATGTTTCCAACTGTCACGGCATTGAATGGGCTGGAGAATACTGCAATTACAAGTCACGTCTTAGCAGAAGGCAGTGCAGGAGAAGTGGGACAGAGTGGAAATCCTGAAGCAGCCCAGAAAAGTAGGATGGAAAATGGAGGGAAAGGCCCCTTCGGAGGCAGGTTTAAAATAAAGTCCTTGTGGAATCAAACCACTGATCCTTAACCACAGCTGCGTATCAGAGCCCCTGTATGAATTTTTAAATTATATTTCTCCCGTAGGCCCTTGGAGTAGAAAGTGGCAACCTACTCTGGTATTCTTATCTAGAAAATCCCATCGACAGAGGAGCCTGGTAGGCTCTAGTTCACAGGGTCACAGTCAGACATGACTGAGCACACACACTTAGGCCCAGCCCAGAAGTTTCTGCTTCAGACATGACTGAGCACACACACACTGAGGCCCAGTCCAGAAGTTTCTGCTTCAGCCCAGTTTTCTGCTTCTGGGCAGAGCAGGAACATCTGTAGATTTTTTTTTTTTTTAATCTCAAGAGTTTATTCTGATGCACATGCCTAGTTAAAAAATCCAGGATTAAGAAGAAATTCTGTACAACCTTGGAAATATTGGAGTTGAACCAAAAAAAAAAAGGAAAAAAATGTATAAATGTATCATGAAAAGGACTCCTCAAAAAAAAAAAAAAGACAAATAGCAGGAATGAATAAAAAGCATTTCAAGAGTAGAGACATGTCACGCATTAAATGTTTGCCAGGTTTTGGGGTGTAGATGGACGAGAATACTGACTAAAGGGCACTCACTCACAAGGTTGGCCCTCCCTCCATGTTTCACACTTTCATCCAGAAGTTTCTAGGTGTGTGCATATTGAGATCAGGAGGCTCATTTGTCATTACTTGTAATTACTTTTGTTCCATTCCATATGCTTTTTAAAGTTTAGATTAGCTTACCAAAAACATTGACTGAGGGCAAGCTAAACTCCAGGTGTTGGGGTAGCCCTTGACTCTGGGGAGCTTGTGCCAGCTTGGAGAGATGGTAGGGAAGCATTAACGCTGGGGTGCAAGAAGCTGAGGGGCTGGGATGGGAGAGGCCCTCAGGGATGACTTCACCTACGAGATGGAGATGCGGGTTTAGAAGGGCAGACAGCCTTCATCAGGGTAAGCGCTGAGCGTGTGGACCGAAGGGAGGCTTGTGTCCAGCGAGCAGCACGAACTCATGAATAAACAGTCATGAGACCCCTCGGACACCGCTTGGCGCTTGAAGCCGGTTTCATCGTGTGTTTTCCCTAGAGAGAGGGTAATTGACCACCCCTGTGTTTTCCTCTCTCTCTTTTCTGAAAAAGAAATTGCATCCTCCTGATTAAGGACGCTCGTCAGTGGGCCCTCGCAGACCGCAGCGGCCCACACCTCGCAGGGTGTGAAAGAGACGTGCCACTCCCGTCCGACAGCGAGTTCACGAGGCCGGATTATCACCATCCGTACCAGTGAGCTGGGAAAGAGTGAAGGCAGGAGGGAAGGGGACGACAGAGGAAGAAATGGTTGGATGGCATCACCGACTCGATGGACCTGGATTTGTGTACGCTCCGGGAGTTGGTGATGGACAGGGAGGCCTGGTGTGCTGCAGTCCTTGGGGTCGCAAAGAGTTGGACACGACTGAGCGACTGAACTGAACTGTAGCAACGACCTGGCCTTGGCCGCCGGGCGTGTCCCTGAGACTCTAGGCAGGGCCGGGCTGGCGGCGGCTGGCGGACTCGGATGCCGGGGCGAGAGCGCCCTCTGGCGGCGGCGGGCGGCGCGCGCCCTTGCTCGCCCTTGGCTCGCCCAGCGGATCGTCCTCCGCGATCCGGATCAAAGGACCCACGGCTCAGGAACAGCCCTGCAGGGCTGCCATTTCGGGAACTGGAGTGGGAGGGAGCAAGTCCTCGAAGGCAAAAGGAGCCTTTTAAACCTTTGGAAACATATTCAGTAGAAAAGTGCTTTGTGTTCCCGTAGAGCCGGAAAGAACGATTTTGAGGAAAGGTTTCCTTTGTTCCTCGCGATGGGGAAAGGTCACGTTTTCTTCTCAAATCACCCGGATTGACAGGCCTAAAGGAAGCCCAGGGGTGAGGGTCCAGAGGTTTTATCATGCTGGCAAAGAAGTCTGGGGTCTCCAGAAGGGTTACGGACCCCAAGGGGGTCCCTCCTCCGGAAATTCCTTAGAGACTTGTGTTCAAGAGTGGTGCCCGAAGCATAAGTCCCCCAATTCTGTTAATAACCCAGATGGCCCCCGCTGGCGGAAGAGAGGACCTAAGAGGCCTGGGGAAAGAAGAGGACAGAAGAGAGCCAAGTGGTTACGCTCCACCTCCCCTGCACTGAGCGTTTCCTCGTCTTTTGAGCCGGGACCCGGAGCGCAGTGCAGGCTGCGGGGCGCGTGGTGGCGGTGGCCCTGCTGGGAACTAGCGGCCAGCTGGAGGGATGAGGTGGGCCCATTGGCTGGATCCACAGATTGGAAAGGTGGCCGATATCCCTCACGAAGTCAAAAATGTACACATCAGATCAAGATGCACAGTTTATTATTCCGTTTGAGGAACAAGACGGACCCCAAGCTGTACAAACATGGATAGATTTTTTGAGTCTGGAAATGAAGGCAGTGAACTACTAACTGGTTACTTTTAGGTAATGGAGCGCTTCCCTGGTGGCTCAGACTATAAAGAATCTGCCTGCAATGCAGAACACGTGGTTTCACTCCCTGGGTCAGGAAAATCACCTGGAGAAGAAAATGGCTACCCGCTCCAGGATTTTGCCTGGAGAACTCCATGGACAGATGAGTCTGGTGGGCTATATAGTCGATGTGGTTGCAGAGATTTGGACATGATTGAGCACGTATTATCCTTTATAGTTGCTGAGAGTTGGGAGTGACTCAGCCCAGTGGTTCTGGCTCTCCGCCTCTCCTGAGGTTGCAGTCAGGGTGTTGGCTTGACTGAGACTGAGGATTCCCTTTACAGATGTTTCACAACATGACTGTTGGCAGGGGGCCTCAGTTCTTGGCCACGTGACCCACTCCACAGGTTAACTGTTCTCAAAGGCAGCTGGCTTCCTGGAGAGGGGGAGAGAGATCCTAGAGAGAAGCGTGGAGCCTGCGAGGTCTTTTATGACTTAGCAGCCTTGCAGGTCACATGCCACCATTTCTGCCACAATGTGTGTTATAAAAAAGTCACTAAGGACAGCCCGTACTCAAGACAAGGAGAATTAGGCTCCACCAAACAGAGAAATGGGCTTCCCTGGTGGCTCAGCTGGTAAACAATCCTCCTGCAATGTAGGAGACCCTCGTTTGATTCCTAGGTTGGGAAGATCCGCTAGTGAAGGGATAGGCTACCCAGTCCAGTATTCTTGGGCTTCCCTGGTGGCTCAGCTGGTAAAGAATCTGCCTGCAATGCAGGAGACCTGGGCTTGATCTCTGGGTTGGAAAGATCTCCTGGAGAAAGGAATGGCAACCCACTTCAGTAGTCTGGCCTGGAGAAGTCCATGGACTGTATTTAGTCTATGGGGTCTGGGTTTGATCTCTGGGTTGGGAAGATCTCCTGGAGAAAGGAATGGCAACCCACTTCAGTAGTCTGGCCTAGAGAAGTCCACGGAATGTACATAGTCCATGGGGTCGCAAAGAGTCAGACAAGACTGAGTGACTTTCACTTTCACTTTTCAAAGGAACACTTGGACTTCCCAGGTGGCTCAGTGGTAAAGAATCTGTCAATGTAGGGGCCGAAGGTTTAACCCCTGAGTCAGGAAGATCCCCTGGAGAGGGAAATGGCAACCCAATCCAGTTTCTTGCCTGGAAAATCCCATGGACAGAGGAGCTTGATGGGCTACAGTCCAAGGAGTTGCAAAGAGTTGGACACAACTTAGCGACTAAAACAACCAACAACAACAAAACAGAGAAATATCAAGGAATCTGCAGACATACTTTAAAACCACCAAATCTTGTTAAAATGCAGATTCTCATTAGGTAGGTCCTGGGAGGATTCCCCAAATTCTGCATTTCTAACATGTTTCCAGGTTACCACTGCTACTGGTCTGTGGACCACTTCTGAGTAGAGAAGGAATCAAAAACATGCAAATAACTATAGCTCAGATCACATCTTTGGAACTGGACTGCTTGCAAGAATAATATTCTTTGTCATCCTGGCATCATCTTTGGATGGTGTCCAAATCTAAAATCACATTTCCCCTGAAAGGTCAGAGCAGTAAAGTAAGAGAAAGACAAGATTACCTTGTTAATACAGAGGACAAGCTGTAATGGAATTAAAACAATCAAAGGGGGATTCAGAAAAGCCCTCTAGCCTTATATTCAAGAAGCTCTCAGAAAGCACAAAATATCAGCCATCAATTCTGAAGGGGATGCTAAACAAACAGTAGCAAATCTGGGCTTCCAATAAGGATTGTACAAAATGCCTTCATAGGACTAAAACTACTGACCGCAATACTAACAAAATTCATTTTGATACAGGAAGGCAAGAAACAGCATCAGCATCTCAGAAGATCAAGACTTCCACATGCTCTGCTGGCTTGAAAGCTTGTACATTAAATAAATCATTTCCCATTCAATTGCCTGGACTGAAACTTGCTTTCAAATATAGCATAAAATTGCTATGTGACTCAGATGTAAAGAATCTGTCTGCAAAACAGAAGACTTGGGTTTGATCCCTAGGTCAGGAAGATCCCCTGGAGAAGGGAATGGCTATCCACTCCAGTATTTTTGCCTGGAGAATTCCATGGACAAAGGAGCCTGGTGGGCTACAGTCCATAGGGTCACAAATAGGACACGACTGAGCAACTCACACACACTTTAGCATAAAACTACAAATCCTGTATTTTTTTAATTGCTATGATTCATACCATAAAATTCACTTTTTTAAAGCCTACATTTCAGTGGTTTTTAGCATGTTCGTAGGTTATGCAACCATCACCGCCATCTAATTCTAGAACATTCAGCACCCCCGAAAGAAACCCTAAATCCATTAGCAATAACTCCCCATTCCGTCTCTTGCAGTCCTAGGCAACTAACAGGCTATTCTTTGTCTCTGGATTTGCCTGTTCTGCACACTTCATATAAGTGGGCTCAAAAATTATTGCTGTAAAATATAGGTAACCATTTACCATCTTAACCATTTCCATGCGCAGAGTTCAGCGGTGTTAAGCACTTTCATATTGTTGTGCAACTATTGCCACCATCGCTCTCCAGATGTTTTCATCTTCCCATACTGAAACCTGTAACCAAACATCGAGTTTGTAAGGTTCCTCACTGCTGCAACATGCATCAGTACGTCCTTCCTTTTCACAGGTGACTAACATTCCATTAGATACACTGCATTTAGTTCATCCATTCATCAGCTGATGGACACTTGGGTTATTTCTACTTTCTGGCTATCACAAACAATGTTATTAACACTATGAATATTCATATCCAATTACTTATTTGAATACAACTTCTCTTAAGTTTATACCTAGGAGAGGAGTTACTGTAGCACGTTAATTCTATATATTAACTATCTGAGGAAATGTCAAGACTGTTTTCCAAAGAGGCTGCACCATTTTACAGTCCCACCAGCAGTGTAAGAGGGTTACAATTTCTCCACATCCTCACCAACACTTTTTATTCTCCATGTTTTTGATTGTAGCCATCCTAGTGGGTGTGAAGGGGTATCTCGTTGTGGTTTTCTGTAATGACGAATGATGTGGGGAACGTCTTTTTCCCAAATGCTAATTGGCCATTTACATATCTTCTTTGGAGAGATGTTTGCCTATTTTTAATTAATTTGCCTTAGAGTTGTAAGAATTCTTCATACTCTAGATACAAATCCCTTATCAGTACACGATTTGCAAATATTTTCTCCTGTTCTGTTGGTTGTCTTCTCACTTTCATGATAGTGTTCTTCCAAAAACAAAAGTTTTTATTTTGATGAAGTTCAGTTTATGTTTTTTTCTTTCATTGCTTGTGCTTTTGGTGTCATATCTAGACAACTGTTGCCTAATCCAAAGTCACACGGATTTACTCTTATGTTTTAAGAGCTTTAGAAATTTAGCAATGTGTTTTAATTTTTTCATGTGCTGTTAAGTACAGATCTAAATTCATTCTTTTGCATGTGGATTCATAGGCAAACCTCCAGTCTGTGTTTTTTTAAATCATCAGCAAGAAACACAGAGAAGAGCCTTCCTTTGGTTTCCTGGTATCATCTCCCTATCCCCACTCTCTCCCCATCTGCTGGCTACAAGATTTTGAGTTTTACAGCAAAACAATTGGTACAGACCAGGGCCAGGGGCCCAGCACAGCTTGGTAGAATCTTTTCAATAAATTTCCACTGAATTTTGCTAGGATGCAAACAGGAGTAGTTCTGACTTACCAGTTATCTGAAAATGACTTCTAATAAGGAAGAACAATTAATTTCTTCATCCAATCCCATCAACTAGTTATGTGTTAGTGATTAAAACAAAGATTTATACCCTATGGAGTTTATATTCTTGCAGGGAGAAAACAGATAAGAAACAGAATTAAGTACCTTACATAGTATGTTAGAAGGTAGTAGTGCTATGGGGGAAAAGTGCAGAACAGAGCAAGAGGCATGAGGTTAGGTGGTGGGGTGGGCTCTGCAATCTTTTGGAAAGAAGTGTTCAGAGTGGGTGTCCTTTCAAAACTGACATTTGAACAAAACCTTAGGAGGCGGTGAGGGATTTGATCATGGAGATATCTGGGGGAAAGGATTCCGGGTCGAGAGAAGAGCGATTGCAAAGGCCACAAGGCAGAAATATGCCTCAGCATTTCAAGGAATAGGAAGGGAGCCAGTGTGACTAGAACAGAGTGAGGACAGGGAAGCTGTCACAGAGGCGAGATTAGTAGGTCTCATAAGCTATCTTAGGGACCATGCCCTTTAACCTGTGGTAACTGGGGAAAGCCACAGCGAGGTTCTGAGCTGAGCAGTAGTATTGGGATCTGACTGACAGTTCAAAGTATGCTCTGGCTGCTGAGTTTAGAATGGATCATGAGAGGGCAAGAGTAAGGCAGGAAGAATAGTTAGAAGGCTTCTAAAATAGCCTAGGTGAGAGATGGGGGAAATGGGAGAGAGACTTGAGTGACGGCAGTTGAGACAGTGAAGAGGATCTGGTAGAGCCCAAAGGATGTCCTGGTTAATAGGAGTGTAACAGAGGCAGGTGTCAAAGGGGACCGTAGAGCTTTTGGCCTGAGCACCAGAAAGGAGTTGCCATTCCCTGTGATGGGGAGGCCACTGGGGAGGCAAGACTAGGGGTGGGAGGGCAGGGAGCTCAGCTTGGGGTGCATGGAACTTGGGACTTTCTTGACTTCCAAGTGGAGGATCTTGTAGGCAGATGGCTATTTGAAGATGAGAAATCCAGGCTGGAGATATAAACGTGAAGGAGTCAGCCTCAGGGCAGGATGAGATCCCAAGAAGAAAACGATGGACAGAAGAGGGCCAGGGACGGCGCCCTGGGCGCCTCTGGCACTGAGATCCAGAGGCGATGAAGAGCACCCACCAAGGCCGTTTTCCTAGCAGTTTGGTAGCTACTTAAGTACATTTTGTCCCTCCTTTTCTCCTTTCCTCCCCTCCCTTTTAATGGGCACCTACTGTGTACTAGGAACTAGAAAAGATGTTTAGCCCTCAATAAACTCATTGTCTTTACAGGAAATAAAATGCATATTTATAAAATAATGGAGACAAGCAACAACTGAGTAGAAACTTGGCCTTTCTACAGACATCTGCTTGTAACCTAGTGCAAGAATTTAGAATTCAGTTGTCTTCAACCCTTCTCTCCCATGTTTAATTTATTGCAATTAGTACCAGAAGACTGTTTCATTTGCTCACATAAGATTAAATGCATGTTCAGTTTAGGAAAAAGAGAGATATAGAAGACTAATCCAAACTATCTCAGTGTTGCTGTCCTTCAAAACAGGACACCCTGAAGCCAGGCGGTGATGAAACACAGGGCGCTAGGCAGGAGGCAAAGACCCAGGGACATGATTCTTCACCACAGAAGCTGACAGTCTAGCCCAGGGGTGCCCAGCCCTGACTCAGTCTAGAATCACCTGGGAGCTTTCAAAACCACTGTGATCCTGGGCTCCCCACTAATGAAGTCAGAATTTTTGGTCCACAATCTGAAAAATCTAAAAGGCTCTTCAGGAACCCTAATGTACAGCCAGAGAAGAGAACAACTGATCTAGGTTTTTTCCCCACAAATTATTTTAAAATTTGTAAATCATAAAGGATTTCAACAAAGTATGAAAATTATAGTTCATTTTGGTCCATTCTTTAGGGAACAGACCTAAAGGAAATGATTATAATTCAACTTCACAAATAATCCACAATTTAGTATAGTCTCTGATGGGAGTAACCTGCTCTCAACACACATTTCACAATAAAAACAGTGTCAGTCTTCTGCTTACCTGACGGGCTAGACAGTCTTGCTTTGTCAATTTTAAACATCACTGTTTTAAATTACTTTGTGATACCGGTAAACTCATTTTTTTCTTTCTCTCGAAGATATGTTACTTTCTTGATGATTCATACTTGTTGCTTTAGGAAAAAATGTATAGACCAAATGAGAACCAGCTTCATTTCCTGTCATCTGAACACACCTGGTAAACTGTCAGCCTTACGGCCATAAAGCAGCACAGAGAACAACCAACACTGGAGAATTTTATTAACGAAAAAACCTCTCATAATTTATTAACAAAGTCACAGAACAATAACTGTACATTTCCTTCTCTGCCACTGTCACCTGTTAAAATTACTATTATCCCTACACACAAGGAAAAGTGGGCATACTTTAAAGTCTTTCTGATAAATATATCGCTACTCTGCATCCAGCCTGGATAACGCTCTTCAGAACGGTATATGCTGGAGCCTGTTAAAAAGAAAACAACAGTAGCAAACCAAAGAAATCCGTTCTATATTCACCTTCCATTGTAAGGCACAAGTCTAGCATGGCAGGGTTGGGACTTCTCTGGATAAGTAATAAGATCTAAGAAATGATATATTTTAACAGGGGGAAAAAAAAATTCTTTTCAAAAGATTAGAATGCCTTTGCTACAGACAAAACATCTGACCCAACCAGCTTCTCACTGGAAAGAGCCAATGTGCTGGGGAAAAGGATAAGGAAGCAAGAAATGACTCCCAGCTGGGAGCAAGGTATTTGCTTGCTTTCTGTCAAGCAGTTCTATTAATGCCCAGTTGTGAATGTAACTGGTGATGGAACTAAAGTTGAATGCTGTAAAGAACAATATTGCATAGGAACCTGGAAAGCTAGGTCCATGAATCAAGATAAATGGGAAGCAGTCAAACAGGAGATGGCATTTAGGAGTCAGTGAACTAACATGGACTGGAATGGGTGAATTTAACTCAGATGGCCATTATATCTATTACTGTGGGCAAGAATCCCTTAGAAGAAATGGAGTAGCCCTCACAGTCAACATAAGAGTCTGAAATGTAGTACTTGGGTACAATCTCAAAAACGACAGAATGATCTCTGTTCATTTCCAAGGCAAACCATTCAATATCACAGTAATCTAAGCCTATGCCCCAATCACTAATGCAGAAGAATCTGAAGTTGAACGGTTCTATGAAGACCTACATGACCTTGCAGAACTAACACCAAAAAAAGATGTCCTCTTCATCACAGGGGATTGGAATGCAAAAGTAGGAAGTCAAGAGATACCTAGAGTAACAGGCAAATTTGGCCTTGGAGTACAAAATGAAGCAGGGTAAAGGCTAATAGAGTTTTGCCAAGAGAATGCACTGGTCATAGCAAACACCCTCTTCCAACAACACAGGAGATAACTCTACACATGGACATCACCAGATGGTCAATACTGAAATCAGACTGATTATATTCTTTGCTGCCAAAGATGGAGAAGCTCTACGCAGTCAGCAAAAACAGGACTGGGAGCTTCCGTGGCTTGGATCATGAACTCCTTATTGCAAAATTCAGCCTTAAATTGAAGAAAGTAGGGAAAACTGCTAGACCATTCAGGTATGACCTAAATCAAATCTCTGATTACACAGTGGAAGAGACAAACAGATTCAAGGGATTAGATCTGATAGACAGAGTGCCTGAAGAACTATGGACGGAGGTTCGTGACATTGTACAGGAGGCAGTGATCAAGACCATCCCCAAGAAAAAGAAATGCAAAAAGGCAAAATACTTGTCTGAGGATGCCTCACAAATAGCTGAGAAAAGAAGAGAAGTGAAAGGCAAAGGAGAAAAGGAAAGATATCCCCATCTGAATGCAGAATTCCAAAGAACAGCAGGGAGAGATAAGAAAGGCTTTCTCAGTGATCAATGAAAAGAAATAAAGGAAAACAATAGAATGGGAAAGACTAGGGATCTCTTCAAGAAAATTATAGATAGCAAGGGAATATTTCATGCAAAGATGGGCACAATAAAGGACAGAAATGGTATGGGTCTAACAGATGCAGAAGATACTAAGAAGAGGTGGCAAGAAGAACTATACACAGAAGTACTATACACAGAAGATCTCAATGACACAGATAACCACAATGATATGATCACTCACCTAGAGCCAGACATCCTGGAATGTGAATCAAGTGGGCCTCATGATGCATCACTAGGAACAAAGCTAGTGGAGGTGATGGAATTCCAGTTGAGCTATTTCAAATCCTAAAAGATGATGCTTTTAAAGTGCTGTACTCAACATGCCAGCAAATTTGGATAACTCAGCAGTGGCCACAGGACTGGAAAAGGTCAGGTTTCATTCCAATCCCAAAGAAACACAATGCCAAAGAATGCTCAAACTACCACATAACTGCACTTATCTCACATACTAGCAAAGTGATGCTCAAAATTCACCAAGCCAGGCTTCAACAGTACATGAACCGAGAACTTCCAGATGTTCAAGCTGGATTAAGAAAAGGCAGAGGAACCAAAGATCAAACTGCCAACATCCGTTGGATATCGAAAAAGCAAAAGAGTTGCAGAAAAACATCTACTTCTGCTTTACTGACTAAGCCAAAGCCTTTGGCTGTGTGGATCACAACAGACTGTGGAAAATTCTTCAAGAGACGGGACTACCAGACCACCTGACCTGCCTTCTAAGAAATCTGTATGCAGGTCAGGAAGCAGTAGTTAGAACCGGACATAGAACACAGACTGGTTCCAGTTTGGGAAAGGAGTACGTGAAGGCTGTGTATTGTCACCCTGCTTAAACTTACATACAGAGTACATCAAGCGAAATGTCAGGCTGAATGAAACACAAGCTGGAATCAAGATTGCCAGGAGAAATATCAATAACCTCAGATACACAGATGACACCACCCTTATGGCAGAAAGTGAAGAACAACTAAACAGCCTCTTGATGAAAATGAAAGAGGACAGTGAAAAAGCTGGCTTAAAACTCAACATCCAGAAAACTAAAATCATGGCATCTGGTCCTATCCTGTCATGGCAAATAGATGGGGGAAACAATGGAAACAGTGACAGAGTTTATTTTTTTGGGCTCCAAAATTATTGCATATGGGGAGTGCAGCCATGAAATTAAAAGATGCTTGCTCCTTGGAAGAAAAGCTATGACCAACCTAAGTAGCATATTAAAAAGCAGAGACATTACTTTGCCAACAAAGGTTCACCTGTCAAAGCTATGGTTTTTCCAGTAGTCATGTATGGATGTGAGAGTTGGACTATAAAGAAAGCTGAGCATTGAAGAACTGATGCTTTTGAACTGTGGTGTTGGAGAAGACTTGAGAGTCCCTTGGACTGCAAAGAGATCCAACCAGTCAATCCTAAAGGAAATCAGTCCTGAATATTCATTGGGAGGACTGATGCTGAAGCTGAAACTCCAATACTTTGGCTACCTGATGTGAAGAATGACTCTTTGGAAAAGACCCTGATGCTTGATGATGACTGAAGGCGAGAGGAGAAGAGGACGACAGAGGATGAGATGACTGGATGCCATCACAGACTGGACATCAATGGGCCTAGTTGAGCAAGCTCCGGGAGTTGGTGATGGACAGGGAGGCCTGGCGTGCTGCAGTCCATGAGGTCGCAAAGAGTGGGACACAACTGAGCGACTGAACTGAACTGACCGATATGGGTTCTTTTTCTCTGATGGTGGTTTTATAACTTTCTGGAAACAGAAATGTTCCTGTCCCTCAACCTTCCAAATAAAGCACCACTGCAAGCGAACAGTAAAGATGGGTACCCACCAGTTCTGCGTCATGTTCGAGGCCTATGTCATGGTGCTCAAGCTCTTCATCCCGAAATTTCCTGATCACCTGGTTAAATAAAAAGAAATGGAAACAAGTCAGCCTTCCAACTCCCCACTGTTCAAACTTACTTTTGTGGCCAAAGCCTCATATTGCCGTCTAAGACACGGGTAGGCAGGCTTTTCCTGCAAAGGGCCAGAGGCAGTACTTCAAGTTTCTCGGGCTATAAGGTCCCCTGTCATGATAACTCAACTCTGCCACCCTAGAGGGGACAACAGCCACGGACACAGACAAGTGAGTGCAGCTGTGTTCCAGAAAAACTTATTTACAGAGACAAGTGGGTGGCCACTGACTTAAGACTTAAAAAATTAAACAGTTCCTTTATTTTCTGTAGAAAATCTCTGAGGATATTTGTTTATTATTCTGAGGATATTCGTTTATGTAATCTGAAGGATCTGTGCTCATGGCCTTTGCTCAGGATCCAACAATGATCCAGAGGCAGAGAGAATACAGGTGTGGGCTCAGGAAACGTGGGTTTCAGTCCCAGCTCCGCCCAAGCGCGTGGCATGGCCCATAGCTCAGCTGCCTCAGTTGCATGCCCATCAGATGAGGTGCTGCCCTAGGTTTCTAAGGCAGTGCTAGTCCCTAAAACTCTATTTTGTTCCTCTTACCAAACTGCGTATCCGCCCTTTCCCCTGGCAGTCCCTTCCAGAGCATGGGCAGATACCTGCAGAAGCTCCTCGTATTTCTCAGGCTCCTTCTCCATCAGCGTCCTGATCTGGTTGTTGTAGTGGTGGCGATGGACTCTTCCACGGCCACCGTGCAAGCCATGGCGCCCTCTTTCCCAAGCAGGGCAGTTCCGGCGCCTGGAATGGTCAGATCCAGAAGGTTAAGGATGGGGAGGACACCACTGGGGATGGAGACTAGGTCAAGGTTTGTCACCTGGCCCCTGGGGCTGGGTAATTCCTTGTTGTGGGAGAGTGTCCTGAACGTGGTAGGATGTTTAGCCGGGTGCCTGACCTTTACCCACTAGGTGCCAGAGGCATCCCCAGGTGCAACAACCAAAACTGTCTCTAGATGTTGCCCAGGGTCCGCAGGAGCAACCTGCCATCCTTGAAAACCACGGCACCAGATGACAGTGCCGAACCCTGAATCACTGAATGTTCTTCTTTCAGTGCTTTTCCTAACCTACTGATTATGGCAGGAGTGAGTCTTCACTGGGGTTCTTTGGTTCTTCTGTATCACTGACTCTCCCTTTTTATTTTTGTCTTTTCTTTTAGCTGTGCCTCACAGCCTGTGGGATCTTCGTTCCCCAACGAAGGCTGGAACCTGGGCCCTCAGCAATGAAAGCACTGAGTCCTAACCACTGAACTGCCAGGGAGTTCCCTGACTCTCTTTTTAAGAGTGAGCAGATCCCAAGTTTAGAACCTTCATCAGGGAACTTCATCTGACCACTGTCAAATTACTCTAGCCTTTTCCCTCTCTGTTGTATTTTCAATGTATCTTCTATTTGTAAAACTACTGATTTTAAGATTCTATCTTAAATAAATTTAAGCAAAAAAAACAAAAACCAATTTAACTTTAGAAAAATATTAAGTAAATGAAAAGGTTGTAAGGGGACACAGCAAGAATTGTGGAGGGGTTATTTAGTGATTCAATCATCCCAGGTCCCTAAGCTCACACAGGCTCTCCGAGATAGACACGTACCCAGTGCAAACCCCACCACGTTCCAAAAGGGCATCAGAATGGTCGGCCGCACCCTGAATGCAACCATCAACTCATTGAACTTTTTCAAGTGGTCCTTTTCTTGATCCCACATTTCTGTAAGAAACATAAAAACAAAGACATTTGAGAGAGACCACCTGTTACATAGTAAGGAAGCCACAGGCTGTGCTCATGTGGGTAAAGGAAGCACAATGGGGGGGGGGGGGGATGATGAGAACTGCTACTTCCCCCAGCCCCCTAAAATCATCAAAGGAAAAGCCCCAAACACCAGATTACAGGGAAGAGAGACATCAAACCAAGAGCAGACTCTGCTGTCTCCATTCCAGACAAGCAGACTCCGAACTGCAAAGCCGGCAGAAGTTGCTCAGATCCACAGTGCACCTATTCAAGGACAAGGGTCCACACCCCCAAAGACATGAGACGTGTAGCCCATTTCAAAATTAGAAGGACAGAGTATTACCCTTTATATGATTTCCTTTCAGACAGCCAGAAATGTGTCATTTACATTAAAGGAAAAAGGAAGAATGATCCTAAGAGCCAACACTTGAGCATGTCCCATAGCCAGGTACTGTCAAATAGCTTTGTGAAGGACAAACTATTGTTATCCTCACTATACAGATGAAGGAAGTGAGGCACAGAGAGGTCAGGTAATTTGCCCAAGTACTCAGAGCAGGCCATTTAACTTGTGCTAAGCGTCTGCTACACGCCAGGCATGGTATTCGCTGCTCTATACCAGCTCATTTATTCTTCACCAAAACTGAATGATGTTTCGTCAGCTCATTTTGCAGACATGGAACCCGTCATGTGACTTCCTCAAGTTCACACAGGTAGGATGTGGGACAGAGCTGGAATGTGACCTTCGGTCTGTGTGAGTATGAAGCCCAGGCCTGTCCAATCTGCCTCTCAGTATAAAATATAAAATATCTCCACTGGGCTCTACTAGGGGTGGGCCCACAGGGTCTTACAACTGGTGCTGAGTTAATGCAATGACTCTTAATCCATTTTTATTGCTCCCCGCCATGAAATTTTAATACTACAGCTAGACTGTATATTTGTTTATGTACTATAAATCTGTTTATGTCTGCCTGCACTGTATAAAAAAGAATAATATGCTCTTACTCCTCCACCTCCACCCCACAACCAATTTTTCCTCTCTTGGGGACAACAGTACCTCCCTTGACAATGCATGACCCAATGTGATTCATCACCAAGAGATCAAGAGGTGCCCACCTGAATGACCGGCCCGACGCTTGTCCGACCCAGGACGGCCATCTGCCCTGCATAGATGCGGTTCGCTCCATATTCACCTGCGTGATCCACCCGGATTATTCGATCCACAGCTTCCCTATTGATATTGTCTAAGGTCATTCCCGAACTGCAAAATCTGACACTGATTCTTCTTCCATAAGCTGCAATGCAAGTGTTTATTCTCCATTACTCTCAGGTAAAATTGAGACGACTCCTTTCATAGAAGAAAGAGGCATCTTACAGCAAAGGTTACAAATAAGCTCCCCATAGGTTGGGGATGCCTACAAGTGGACTCTGTTTAACCTGCAGTGATTTGTGGCTTTGTTTTTTAAACTTATTTTGTACTGGGGTATAACCGATTATCAAAAAATGTGATAGTTTCAAGTGAACAGGGAAGGGACTCAGCAATACATACACATGTACCCATACTCCCCCAAACGCCCCTCCCATCCAGGCTGCCACATAACACTGAGCAGAATTCCATGTGCTATACAGTGGGTCCTTGTGAGTTATCCATTTTAAATACAGCAGGGTGTAGTTTTTTTTTTTTTTTAGTAAATTAATTACCAGTATTTAAAACATAGAAGATTTAACTAAAGATCTGGAGCCTGGCTTCACTGAAAGTGTATGACGATCTAGAAATACTGAAGGCGTCTTCTCACCAGGCAGCTAACACAGCAGCTGTCTCTGGATGGGCGTGTTTCCCCAGTTCATACACCTCCTTCTTTTCCAGCTCTGGCTGCACACAACCCCTAAGGGGCTCTCAGAATCATGGATGCTCCTCCTCAGTTGATCCCTGGGAGATGATGCTTTTGAAGAGTTCTGTGCACAAATGTTCTCTGCAGCCAAGGTTAAGAACTGTAGATTTAATTTCTCTTATTAAAAGTATTGTGCCAGTGAGCATCTGACTTTGAGAATCTAGCCTAGTGCTTACGTTTCATATCATTCTGGTACTTAATTCAACTGAACTCCTCTTGCTTTCAAAACATAAATTCTTCAGGATAGATTAGATTTTGTCTTTTAAAAAAATTTCCAAATAGTTAACACCTTGACTATAATCTCTGAGGCTTGTATTAGAGCATTCCCAAAGTTCTCTCCCCTGAGAGAAGAGTTTTATAACATGTTTAGATGTATAAGGTGTTAACTCATTTTGCAGATATGGAAGTAAAGACTTAGACCATTTAGTTGGTAATGTGAACTGACTGTACTGATATCATCTTGAGATGTGTTTCAGGGCTCATGTATGACTATCATCTGTTTAATAGATACCTTTCATTTAGGCTAAGGAATACCCACAAAATGTGTAGAAAGTTTCATTATGATACATCCATAGCCTTTTTTTTTTCCCATTAAAAAAGCCTTGAGTGCTTTGGACACAAAGTGATGGGGTAGGCCTGATGAAATCAGAGATGTGCGTTTGAACTTTTCAGGCTGAGGATTTTAAATGCCTCACTCTAGACAAAGGAGCAGTGGATGTGGGGGTCGGAAGCATGGTGTCCCAGCTTTGATCCATTCTTCCACAGAAGCTGCTCCATCTCACTGAGCATGCCTGACTTAACTGGATGGATTCCAAGTTCTGCCAGGTGTAAGGTACCACTCAGATCTATGTCGTCAGACAGCAGTCACTGTGGTCCATGGCCTTTTGTTTTGGCCACACTGCATGCAGGATCTCAGTTCCCCGACTAGGCTTCGAACCTGTGCCCCCTGCAGTGGATGCACAGTCTCTTAACTGCAGGACTGCCAGGGAAGTCCCTCCATGACCATGTTTCCATGTGGAGAACAATTTGAGACACTTGACAAAGTCAAGGTAACCTGTCTAAGTTCTTCCTCCAAGTCCAAGGCCTGGCCTCCTTGTAGAAAGATGTGGTCTAAAAGTTAAAATTAAAAATGATGAGATGGGACTTTCCCTGGAGTCCAGTGGTTAAGCGTCTGTCTGCCAATGCAGGGGACATGGGTTCGATCTCTGGCTCTGGAAAACCCCACACACCACAGGGCAACTAAGCCTGTGCACCACAACTACTGAGCCTGCGCTTTAGAGCCTACAAGTCACAACTACTGAGGCCCACCCGCCTACAGCTTGTGTTCCACAACACAAGAAGCCACTGCAATGAGAAGCCCTCGAACTGCAATGAAGAGCAGCCCCCCTTGCTGCGGTTAGAGGAGGCCTGTGCAAAGCAACAGAGACGCAGTGTAGCCATGAATAAATAAATAATGAGATGATTCTATTTCTTAAAATAACCTTGTCTGTTCTCTCATTTTGTTACTCCCACCACAAAATGTGTTAATAAGAAAGAACTTTTAAAACAACGCAAGACTCCTTTCTTTTTTTTTTGGCCAAGCTCAGTGGCTTGTGGGATCTTAATTTCCGGACCAGGGACTGAACCATTGAACTGGGCCCTCAGCAGTGAAAGTGCAAAGTTCTAACCACTGAACCATTGGGAAATTCCTCAATATTAATTTTTAAGAAATCATTTACTGAGAAATAGCAAGGGGTTAAGTGCATGAGTTCAAACATACAGCTGACTTTTGACGGGTAGAGTTATGATTCTATTAAAAACATATTTGACTTTTCCCTAGCAATGCAACACTTTTCCAGATTCAGGCACCTAATAAATGTTTTTTTGAGGTATGTGTGGAGGGTGAGGTATTGTAATATTTGCCATCTCTATCTTGTCACACGGAGAAGGCAATGGCACCCCACTCCAGTACTCTTGCCTGGAAAATCCCATGGGTGAAGAGGCCTGGTGGGCTGCAGTCCATGGGGTGGCTAAGAGTCGGACACGACTGAGCGACTTCACTTTTGTTTTTCACCTTCATGCACTGGAGAAGGAAATGGCAACCCACTCCAGTGTTCTTGCCTGGAGAATCCCAGAGACAGTGGGCCCCCGTCTCTGGGGTCACACAGAGTCGGACACGACTGAAGCGACTTAGCACAGCAGCAGCAGCATCTTGTCACAACCTCTGCAAGGTGGCTTTAAAAAGTATTGGATGGATGCTTTTTAGAGTGCAAAGATATTGTTTAAATGGCCATACTATCCAAAGTAATCTACAGATTTAATGTGACCTCTATCAAATTACCCATGACATGTTTCACAGAACTAGAAAAAATAATCATGAAATTTGTATGGAACCATAAAGACTTAGAATTGCCAAAGCAAGCCTGAGGAAAAAAGAACAAAGCTGGAAGAATAATCCTCCCAGATTTCAGACAATACTCCAAAGCTACAGTAATCAAAAAACCTAGCACTGGCACAAAAAGAGACAAATGGATCAACTGAACAGAAGAGAGCCCAGAAATAAACCCACACACCTAGCCGGTTAATCTTTGATAAAGGAGGCAAGACTATAAAATGAGAAAAAAAGTCTCTTCAGCAAGTGGTGTTGAGAAAACTGGACAGCCATATGTAAATCAAGTTAGAACATGATATCTTAGCATACACAAAAATAACTCAAAATGTAAGTTATAACATAAATAAATAAGACATGACACCACAAAATTCCTAAAAGAGAAAATAGGCAAAACATTCTCTGACATAAACAGTACCATTGTTTTCTTAGATCAGTCTCCCAAGGCAATAGAAATAAAAGCAAAAACAAATAGGACCTAATCAAACTTATAAGCTTTTGCACAGCAAAGGAAAATGCAAAGACAACCTGCAGACAGAAAATATTTGCAAACAATGCAGCCAACAAGGGCTTAATTTCCAAATTATACCAATAACTCATACAACTCAAAAACACACACACACACACAAACACAAAAAACCAAACAACCCACTAAAAAATACAGGCAGAAGATCTAAATAGACATTTCTCCAAAGAAGATATACAAATAGGCAATAGACACATGAAAAGATGCTCAACACTGCTAACCAGAAAAATGCAAATCAAAACTACAATGAGGTACTACCTCACACCAGTCAGTCAGAATGGCCATCATTAAAAAGTCTACAAAAACAAATGCTGGAGAGGATGTGGAAAAAAGGGAACCCTTGTACATTGTTGGTAAGAATGTAAACTGTTGCAGCCTCTATGGAGAACAGTATGCTGGTTCCTTAAAAAACTAAAAACAGAGTTACCATATGATCCAGTAATACCACTTCTGGGCATATACCTGGATAAAACTCTAACTGGAAAAGACATATGCACCCCAATGTTCATAGCAGACTATTCACAACAGCCAAGAGATGGAAGCAAACTAAATATCCATTGACAGATGAATGGACAAAGAAGATGTGGTCTATCTACACACACACACACACACACACACACAGTGGAACACTGCTCACTCATAAAGAGTGAAATAACGCCATTTGCAGCAACATGCATGGATCTAGAGATTACAATACTAAATGACGACAGATAAACACAAATACCAGGTGATACCACTTATGTGTGGAATCTAAAATGAGAACTAAGAAGTTTACAAAAGAACTTATTTAAGAAACAGACTCACAGACATAGAAAACAAACTTTTGGTTACCAAAGGGGAAATGGGGTAGGGGAAGGATAAATTAGGAATTTGGAATTAACAGATACAAACTACTATATATAAAAATAGATAAGGGACTTCCCTGGTGGTCCAGTGGTTAAAACTCTGCCTTCTGGTGCACGGGTATGGGTTTAAACTCTGGTCAGGGATTTAAGATCTCACATTCCTCGTGGCCAAAAACCAAAATATAAGACAGAAACAATACTGCAACAAATTCAATAAAGATGTAAAAAATGGCCCACATCAAAAATGTTTTTAAAAAGAATAGATAAAGAAGGTCCTACTATATAGCACAGGAAACTATATCTAGTAATAAATCATAATGGAAAAGAAAAACAAGTATGAGATGGACCATAGATAGGGCACAGAACTAGAATCAGAAAACACCTATCTTGTCTCTAACACAGACTTTTGACAATTCCGAATTGCCATTTCTTACATATAAAATTGGGAACAATCTGGTTATTTCCTTTTATAGGGAAACAAATAATAAAACCTTTCTTACTGAGTTATCACGAAGATAAAGATACAGGACGCAAAGTAACTACAAATGAAAAAGAATGAAGGAGCATTAAAATTCATCTTCAACAATCCTGAGTTTTGCCTGCACTGTAGCACACTTCAAAACTGAGAAATAATAAAATTGAGGGCCCGTGCTAAAAGCTCTCAAATGCATCATATTTGTGATTTCCTAAAATATGAAACATATACCAGTGATGGCACCTATGAGATTTCAAGTTATATATGAAAAGATCTTAAGTTGCTATGATTCTCTTCCATACACACATACAAAAACCTGTATGCAGGTCAAGAAGCAAGTTAGAACTGGACATGGAATAACAGACTGGTTCCAAATTGGGAAAGGAGTACATCAAGGCTGTATACTGTCACTCTGCTCATTTAACTTAAATGCAGAGTACATCATGCAAAATGCCAGGATGGATGAAGCAAAAGCTGGAATCAAGATTGCCAGGAGAAATATCAATAACCTCAGATACACAGATGACACCACCCTTATGGCAAAAAGTGAGTAACTAAAGAGCCTCTTTATGAAAGTGAAAGAGAAGAGTGAAAAAGTTGGCTTAAAACTCAACATTCAGAAAACTAAGATCATGGTTTTTGGTCCCATCACTTCATGGCAAACAGATGTGGAAACAATGGAAACACTGAGACTATTTTCTTAGGCTCCTAAATCACTGCAGATGGTGACTGCAGCCATGAAATTAAAAGACACTTGCTCCTTGGAAGGAAAGCTATGACCAACCTAGACAGCATATTAAAAGCAGAGAAGTTACCCTGCCAACAAAGGTCTGTCTAGTCAAAGCTATGGTTTTTCCAGTAGCCATGTATGGATGTGAGAGTTGGACCATAAAGAAAGCTGAGTTGCTGAAGAATTGATGCTTTTGAGCTGTGGTGTTGAAGACTCTTGAGAGTTCCTTGGACTGGAAGGAGATCCAACCAGTCCATCCTAAAGGAAACCAGTCCTGAATATTCAATGGAAGGACAGATGCTGAAGCTCAAACTCCACAATACTTTGGCCATGTGATTGGAAGAACTGACTCACTGGAAAAGACCCTGACACTGGGAAAGATTGAAGGCTGGAGGAGAAGGGGACGACAGAGGATGAGATGGTTGGATGGCATCACTGACTCAATCGACATGAGTCTGAGCAATCTCCTGGAGTTGGTGATGGACAGGGGAAGCCTGGTGTGCTGCAGTCCATGGGGTCGCAAAGAGTCGCACACACGACTGAGCAACTTAACTGGTTCTCTTCCAACTCTTTTGATTTTATCAAGAAGACTGTCTCAGTTTACAGCTGACATATCTTAAAATCTTCCTAACACTTAATTTTCCTTTCTTACGAGAAAAAAAGATGGTCTTGAGTTCAAACCTTGGTAGACAACAGTATCTAATACAATAACTTGTTTTCAGCGTATTTTTATGATTTTTTTCTTGGGACAAGAGATACTGGTTTTCCGTTTACCTAGGGATCTAGTTTGCAATGTTCTGATTTTAAAAAGGAATAGTCTAGGGAAATTAAAAAAAAAAAAAAACTCTAGTAAAAATCAGTGGTAAAATATCAGTTGTATTGTTATAAAGCAAAAACCCTGAAGGTAGTATTTGAGAAAATGACCTCACAATTTTCTGAGGCAGCTCGGATAAGTGAGGAAAAGACGAGTCAGAGTTCAAGCCCAAGTCTCCCTACTTCAATTCGATGCTCCTTCCAACATTCCGGTGCTTCTTTAACTTGCAAATGCACACGAGTCATTCCAAGGGCTTGTTAAGATCCGGCCGGTTAAGGGAGCGATTTGAGAATCTGCGTGTCTAACCGGCTCCGGAGTGGGGCGGGCATATGGGAGAAAACCCACGCTGCCGATCCGTAGGGCCACCTACAAGGCCATAAGCGAAAGCTACGAGGACCTGCACCCCCGCCCCAGGACACTAAACTTTCAAGGTTGCCAACTCTCCTCAGTCCGGAACGCCTACCACACCTGCCGTGACGTCACAATACAGAAGAGAAATTACGTCATCCCCCAAACGCACGGACGCCGAATAGGCTCGCCAGAACGTCACTGAGAAAAACCAACCCCCTTTCCGTCCGGCGGGCTCCGCGGCCGACTACAGGCCTCGCGCCGCTTTTCCAGCCGCGCAGTCGCCCTCCGTCGCAGCCCTGTGACGTAAGAACGTCTACCCCCCCGTGACCTCTCCGACCTAAACCTAAGGAGAAAATTCCTGGGTTCCTCAGCCCCGCGCGCAGTCGCGCTGAGGCGTCCCTTTTACCTGAGAGGGGCTGCAGGGCGCCTGTGCGCAGCCGCCACAGGCAGCAAGCCGCCGCCGCCCAGGCACAATTCATTGCCGCGGAAGCAGCACTACTACTTCTTGAACGGAGGGGGCCAGCCGTGCCCTTGGCGCAGACTGATGACGCACGGCCGACGTAAGGCAGATGCGGTTGGCTCTCGCACCGGTGGAAACGCCCCTAGTCCCTCGCTTCCACTCGATTGGTTGGAAATGTCAAATGAAAAACCCCTAGTGGATGCGGTCGCTATCAATCATCACGTAAAGAGTTGCCATGGAGATGAGAATGCTAACCTGCTCTTTCAAAAATCCAAACAGGTAAAAGATTACTCACCTCAATTCCTGAAGAAAAGGACCGTGAGGGAATTGTTTACCGGCATAACCATTGTATTTTGTGCTTTGCCAATCTGTAGGCTCTTTAAAATAGTAGAAATTACAGTCTGAAATTCAATTCACCACGTGCAAATAGTGTTGACTCTAGGTATTGGGGTTGACGAACTAAATTTCTTCCTACTCTTTTTCTCTATTTTCAAATTTTCTACAAAGAACATTTATTATTGCTATCCTTATTTCTCCTTTACTGTTACTGAGAGCGTGTGTTANGTCTGAAATTCAATTCACCACGTGCAAATAGTGTTGACTCTAGGTATTGGGGTTGACGAACTAAATTTCTTCCTACTCTTTTTCTCTATTTTCAGATTTTCTACAAAGAACATTTATTATTGCTATCCTTATTTCTCCTTTACTGTTACTGAGAGCGTGTGTTAGTCCCTCAGTCGTGCGGGACACCTTGTGACCCCCGTGGGCTGCAGTGTGCCAGGCTCCTCTGTCCATAGAATTCTCCAGGCAAGAATACTGGAGTGGGTAGCGATTCACCTCTCCAAGGGATCCTCCCCACCAAGGGATCCAATTTGGGTCTTCTGCACTGCAGGCAGATTCTTTACCATCGGAGTCACCAGGAAATTGGTGCAAATTGCTTTCTTGAGGGGAAGGTTGGGATGAGTAGATTATAGCAACATATTTCATACTTTTGAGTTTGTATACAGTCTGTCAGAGTAGACTCATTAATTGTAACAAATCGCTGGTCTGGAGGCTGTGCCTGTGTGGAGGCATGTTTAATTAATGGTAACTTCAGAGTTGAAGTTGTGAGAAGGTGACTTTCATTTTCTACTTTACATTCTTGGATTATATATCTTTTATCCATCACTATAAAATATTTAAGATAGACTGCTATTGTAAAATAATCTTGCTAATTGTTTTAAAATTTAACACACTTTTTTGCTGAAAATTTTACTTTCCTCTCAGGTTGGAAGGACTCATTAACACAAGAAACCACATGGTATTACATATATAAACAATTTCAAATTTTTATGGAAGATTATTTGACAGTTTCAACATACAGTAATTAAAAGAAGAGAAATAGAAACAATAGAGAGAATTAACAACACATACACCACCGAACTGGGCCAACCTACATCTAGACATGAACAGGCTTGAAGTCCCTTGTTAACAGCAATCTGGAGTCTCTACTGGGAAAGGGTCCTGGGCTGTGTATCCACCCCAAGGGTGAGACTTCATATTGCAGTTTCAGGGGCTCTTGCTTATAATCCTAGACTGCAGACTGGTATCATTAACAGTTTGCATGCAGAAATGCAGCTCTGTTTTTACTTTCACCTTTTTACGACGCTGTTTGTTTCACCTTGTTAGCCAGAGGACTTCGTGGCCCTGCAGGGTTGGCCAGATCTCCAGGGACTCAAGATTTCTAAGACCCACTCCTTTTCTTATCTAAAGTGCTGCCTGACTTGCTGTGCTTGCACACACGGAGTCTGGGTAGTGTCAAGGCTGGTCCAAAGCAGATCAGAGGCCTGCTCTGCTGCTTCTGAAGCCTGAACAAGACTTCCTTCATTTTACTTTCCCTAAAAGTTGGGCTCAGAATTGTTTAGGCTGAAGTGCATAGGAATAAGGCAAGATAACACATGTTCAGTTCAGTTCAGTCGCTCAGTCGTGTCCGACTCTTTGCGACCCCATGAATCGCAGTACGCCAGGCCTCTGTCCATCACCAACTCCCGGAGTTCACTCAGACTCACATCCATTGAGTCTGTGATGCCATCCAGCCATCTCATCCTCGGTCGTCCCCTTCTCCTCCTGCCCCCAATCCCTCCCAGCATCAGGGTCTTTTCCAATGAGTCAACTCTTCGCATGAGGTGGCCAAAGTACTAGAGCTTCAGTTTTAGCATCATTCCTTCCAAAGAAATCCCAAGGTTGATCTCCTTCAGAATGGACTGGTTGGATCTCCTTGCAGTCCAAGGGAC
>SJXQ01003453.1:458536-531086 GCA_006408695.1 Aepyceros melampus
GGTTGGATCTCCTTGCAGTCCAGGGGACTCTCACGAGTCTTCTCTAACACCACAGTCCAAAAGTGTTGATTCTTCGGCACTCAGCTTTCTTTATAGTCCAACTCTCACATCCATACATGACTACTGGAAAAACCATAGCTTTGACTAGATGGACCTTTGTTGGCAAAGTAATGTCTCCGCTTTTTAATATGCTCTCTAGGTTGGTCATAACTTCTTCCAAGGAGCAAGCATCTTTTAATTTCATGGCTGAAACCCCATACAGTCCATGGAATTCTCCAGGCCAGAATACTGGAGTGAGTAGCTCTCTTCTTCTCCAGGAGATCTTCCCAACCCAGGGATCGAACCCATGTCTCCCGCATTGCAGGCAGATCCTTTACCAGCTGAGCCACAAGGGAAGTCCTTGTAACTTTTTGGTTCCTTGCAAAATCTTTTGTAAGGGTTTTACTGCTACTGCTAAGTCACTTCAGTGGTGTCCGACTCTGTGCGGCCCCACAGACGGCAGCCCACCAGGCTCCCCCATCCCTGGGATTCTCCAGGCAAGAACACTGCCATTTCCTTCTCCAGTGTATGAAAGTGAAAAGTGAAAGTGAAGTCACTCAGTTGTGTCCAACTCTTGGCGACCCCATGGACTGCAGCCTACCAGGCTCCTCCATCCATGGGATTTTCCAGGCAAGAGTACTGGAGAAGGGTGCCATTGCCTTCTCCAGTAAGGGTTCTAAGGGAAAGCTAATATTGGGAACAGAAAGAATAGGGAATAACCTTCAAGTCCACAATACCTGAGTTCTCATGGGGGAAAGTAACAGGTGGTCCCTTTCCGATATAAATGATTAACATGTGTTGCTGCTGCTTCTAAGTCACTTCAGTCGTGTCCAACTCTGTGTGACCCCATAGACGGAAGCCCACCAGGCTCCCCTGTCCCTGGGATTCTCCAGGCAAGAATACTGGAGCGGGTTGCCATTTCCTTCTCCAATGCATGAAAGTGAAAAGTGAAAGTGAAGTCGCTCAGTCGTTTCCAACTCTTAGCAACCCCATGGACTGCAGCCTACCAGGCTTCTCTGTCCATGGGATTTTCCAGGCAAGAGTACTGGAGGGGGTGCCATAGCCGGCATCTGAAAAAAGGAGTTCCTAACTGATACATGGAAATTGTTTCTACATAATTGGTTACGTTACATACAAATTGAGGGGCAATCTGAAAATCATACTGCAGGATTTAGGGAAGATAGTCCATTCACAATAGTTAATAGAGTTCTCCAATAAGCAGGATTCCCAAATGCCAGATGTTGGTCTGCATAGCAGTCCTTTGATAGCCTTTCCACAGTCCTGTCAGTAAGTGGGTATGATTATTAGAGTCCAGATAATTTCTAGTAAAATGTGGTAATCAATACTCTTCCCCAAATACAATGGGTAACACACGAAGCTGGTATAATCTAGCAGACAGATAAATTTTATCCATAGAAAGTCAATGTTAAGAAAGGCCAGAACTTGTCTGCAGGGCAGGTGAAATTATCTTGAGTTCAGATCTGGCTCAAGTTTCTCTAGCTGAAGGTTCTCTGATGATTTCCTCCATGTTATCTTAGCACAATGGCCAGGGGTTGAGGCATGGATGACAATCCACATTATGGTCAAACTTCCAAGAAAAATCTATTCGCAAGAATGACAGTGGGTTAATGGCACATATTTCCATTTTTCCTGTCTGGGGACCATCACTAATATGGTATCATCCTTCCCCTGCACAGTGACATCTGCAGGTATGGGAGGACTGTTAGCCTCCTTCACCCAGACTTTAGCTCCAGTTGCATGTATTTCATTTGCGGATCGAAACCCTCCATCACCCCTATCTATTAATTAGGTGGGAGGTTCTCCTTTTGTGGGTTAATGGCACGTATTTCCATTTTTCCTGTCTGGGGACCATCACTAATATGGTATCATCCTTCCCCTGCACAGTGACATCTGCAGGTATGGGAGGACTGTTAGCCTCCTTCACCCAGACTTTAGCTCCAGTTGCATGTATTTCATTTGCGGATCGAAACCCTCCATCACCCCTATCTATTAATTAGGTGGGAGGTTCTCCTTTTTGTACTTTGTCAATTACGCATGGATGAATCAGCAATTTGGCAATTCAATCATGTTTATTAATAATTAATTATCCTTTCCTTCGTTTTGTAGAATTACTTAATTTCTCCTTGGTAGTCTGGGTCTATCACTCCCCCACAAACACAGATCCCTTTTAATGCTAAACTGGAGTGTTCTTTGATTAATCCAAAGTGTCCAGAAGGCATTTTAATTCCAATACCAGTTGAAACAGTATATATCAATCTATAAGTAAGTCTGGGTTCAGATACAGAGTACAAATTCAGTCCAGCAGCCTCAGGAGGAGCTCTGAAAGGAGTTAGTGCTCCTGGGCTAATTTCTCAATACTCAGTTGTTTGAAGATGGAAGTTGATGTTATGAATTTGTAAATCTGGTATAGTTATTCTCATCAAAGGAGTTTCTGATTCTCCTGTAGGTCTGTTATTTGAAATATTGAGGACTGTATTTAAGTTAGTTCTCCAGTTTTTAAGAGAGTCCTCTCCAAGTTATTAATTGCTGTTTAAGCAGACCATTCATTCTCTTAATCAAACAGCAGCTTGAGATAAAGAACGTGAAAAGTCCATTGTACATTATGTTCTGGGGTAAACTCTTGTATTAACTTAGCTTTAAAATGTATAACTTAGCTTAAAAAAGTCCATTGTTACTCGGACTTTGAAGTGGAACATCATAATATTAATTATCTCCAATGTTTTAATAGTATTAGTCTGATTGGCTTTCCTGAAGGCAATGGCCACCAACTATCCAGAATAGGTGTCCACAGCAGTACACACATATTGGCATCCTTTGTTTCAAATTAATGGATGAATATAATCAATTTGCCATATTTTCCTAGGCAGCTTGCCACATGCCAATTGTCCTTTGACTAGCTGTGGCAAGCTTCTGGGCTTCCCTGATAGCTTGCCGGAAGAAGAATCCACCTGCAATGCAGGAGACCCTGGCTGACTCCCGGATCGGGAAGATCTGCTTGAGAAGGGATAGGCTACCCACTCCAGTATTTTTGAGTTTCCCTTGCGGCTCAGCTGGTAAAGAATCTTCCCGCAATGCGGGAGACCTGAGTTCGATCCCTGGGTTGGGAAGATCCCCTGGAGAAGGGAAAGTCTACCCACTCTAGTATTCTGACCTGGAGAATTACATGGACTTATAGTCCATGGGGTCACAAAGTGTCAGACATGGCAAGCTTCTATGCTTAATATGTTGACAAGCTGAACACTAAAATAACAATTTTAATGACATCCATAGTTAAGGAAATAGCTCAATCCTGAGCTCACTTGTACTTTGCTTTTCCTCCCAGGTGGCTACATTTTTTGTGTACCCACAAAGTCAAACATTTTATGTCACAGGAGTCTGGATCGACTTCTGCTTGGATTTGGGTTTGTTCACTTATAATAGGTGGCACAGTGATGAAGAACCCACCATGAACTCCGCCAGTGCAGGAGTCATAAGAGACATGGGTCTGATCCCTGGGTTGGGAAGATACCCTGGAGTAGAAAATGGCAAGCCACTCCAGTATTCTTGCCTGGAAACTCCCATGAACAGAGGAGCCTGGTGGGCTATCGTCCATGGGGTTGCAAAGAGTTGGGCACAACTGAGTGACTCAGCAAATATATAATAGTTTTACCATCATTCCATAGAATTTGAACACTGTGAGCTTCTACATGAAAGATTGAAACATTAGTAGTTTGAACAGTTTCCCAAATGTCAGAACATAATTGCTTTCCCCATAACTCTTTGGAGTGAATTTGCCACTTATTCTTTATCCAAAGGGGACGCCAAGTGGCCAATCTATTGGTTTCCAACCAAGAATCTGTATATATATGGCATTCAGTTAAAATTTCTTGTTTTAGAGCCAATTATATTGCATATATGGAGAAGGAAATGGCAATCCACTCCAGTATTCTTGCCTGGAGAACTCTATGGGCAGAGGAGCCTGGTGGGCTACAGTCCATGCAAAGAGTTGGGCATGACTGAGTGACTAACACACACACACACTGCATATAATTCAGCAGGTTGATTACTCTAATTCTTTCCATCCTCTGGAAATTTCCTATTCCAGAAACCCAAGGTTACTGTTTTGTCTTGTTGTTTTTGCCATAAACTCCAATTACCATACAGTTCATTGATAGATACATGTAATTTTATGATCCCTGGTTGTAGCAAATGGGGTATCTAATCTCTATCCAAACATAGATTACTGAAATAAGCTTTAGAATAATTCAGTTAACTTATAGCAATAAACATAATAGCAAGGAACTATCTGGGAAGTTCAGTTCAGTTCAGTCGCTCACTCGTGTCTGACTCTTTGCGATCCCATGGACTGCAGCATGCCAGGCCTCCCTGTCCATCACCAGCTCCCGGAGTTTACTCAAACTCATTCCCATTAAGTCAGTGATGCCATCCATCATCTCATCCTCTGTCGTCCCCTTCTCCTCCCACCCTCAATCTTTCCCAGCATCAGAGTCTTTTCAAAGGAGTCAGCTCTTCGCATCAGGTGGCCAAAGTATTGGAGTTTCAGCTTCAGTATCAGTCCTTCCAATGAATATTCAGGACTGATTTCCTTTAGGATGAACTGGTTGGATCTCCTTGCAATCCAAGGGACTCTCAAAAGTCTTGTCCAACACCACAGTTCAAAAGCATCAATTCTTTGGCGCTCAGCTTTCTTTTAGTCCAACTCTCACATCCATACACGACTACTGGAAAAACCATAGCTTTGACAAGATGGACCTTTGTTGGCAAAGTAATGTCTCTGCTTTTTAATATGCTACTTAGGTTGGTCATAGCTTTTCTTCCAAGGAGTAAGCATTTTTTAATTTCATGGCTACAGTCACCAGCCGCAGTGATTTTGGAGCCCCCTAAAATAAAATCTGCAACTGTTTCTACTGTTACCCCATCTATTTCCCATGAAGTGATGGGACCAGATGCCATGATCTTCGTTTTCTGAATGTTGAGATTTAAGCCAACTTTTTCACTCTCCTCTTTCACTTTCAACAAGAGGCTTTTTAGCTCCTCTTCACTTTCTGCCATAAGGGTGGTGTCATCTGCATATCTAAGGTTATTGATATTTCTCTTGGCAATCTTGATTCCAGCTTG
Organism: Aepyceros melampus; assembly: GCA_006408695.1. NCBI lineage: Eukaryota > Metazoa > Chordata > Mammalia > Artiodactyla > Bovidae > Aepyceros > Aepyceros melampus. The sequence goes on from SJXQ01003453.1 coordinate 463,715, forward strand.
TGCTTCATCCAGCCCAGTGTTTCTCATGATGTACTCTGCATATAAGTTAGTCTTGGTCAACATCTCAATTAACAAAACCAGAATTTAATATTCAGTGAAACATAAAATTTGTCTGTATGTGTTTGTGTGTCTAAGGATATTAACCCTGCAGCCAAGGAAGACTTTATCCCATCAAATAAAAAATGAGGTTTGTAAGGAGACTGGGAAAAGCCAAGTGGCCATCTTGGATTTCCCTTAGCCTAGACTGTTTGATTTATAGCTATTTTACATTCCTTGATTGAGAAGTAGACTGTCCCTTGTCCTAAGGACATCAGGATAGCAAGTCTGACAATGAGTGGTTAATTTTTTGTAGAAGCAGAACGAGTTTTATTTATGTGTGCCACAATCTTCACAGATGACTGTGAAATAATATTTACTTTACCAAAGTAACAAAAACCCTTTAAAAACAAATATAAATCACTTAAAGGCAAAGACATTCGCATACTCTGTTATCAGAAGCCACATTCCAAGAAAACTTTGTTATCTTAACAGAGAGAGAAAGCCAACTTCTAGTCGGATAATAGCTTACTGTTAATAACAAAATTGGTTTATCTAGTAATTTTAATGTACTCTTAGGTCCTTTCTGTAAACTTTGACCAGGTGATAGTATCTTTTTTCACAAAGGCATCAGAGTGGAAGCATAAGCTATCCATATGACAAAATGGCTTAAGAAGGAAACTTTAAAATCTGATTATATTGCAATTGACAAAGTAACTTGGTCCCTGCTGTGACATGCAACACTTTAATACAATAACTACAATTATGACTGATAACATTTTACCCGGATATACAGATTTTTATGAAAAGAAAGGTTTGTGGAAAGTGGACCCCAAGAAAAGAGTTTTATGCATGGTAGAAGTTTCCCTGGGATGCTGAAGTGCCTTTGATAAAAGACTTTTAGGTTTATTTCCCCTTTAAGTGATCTGTTCTATATTTACCTTTGAATATTTTCTGTATCCATAACTTTATTTTCCCATTCAGAAACAGATACCTGTAAGTCAGACCTTTCCTTTCCCTTAACTGCAATTCCATTCCTCATACTTTACTAAAAACACACATTCTACTTTCCTTAAGCAACCATGAACTGTCCTTTAGATTAGCATTCTGTACATTGGTGAACCTAAATACCAGTGATAATTTCTAAAAATACTTGCTTTCTTATAGAGAACATCTCAGGATGGTACCAAACATATTCACTAATAGTTCTAAACCTATTTCCTATGAATAGAAACCAGTGTTTAGTAATTATTTTAGCATCTTCTTTTATTTGGAAATGGCCTAATTATTTAATAAACTTCCATCATTTAATGTGATTTAGCACAAGCCTAGAAATTCAAGTTACCAAATCTGGAGAAACTATCTTAGGTACACATTGCCCAAGCATAATTATTCCTAATAGAGTTTATCTAAAAGCTCTTACCGCATTTACATTTTCTTTCCTTAAAAGTTTCTTCACATCAGGTTACTCTGTAAAGTGGACTCAGTATCTGGCCCAAATGTGGAATGTGCTGTCACCAGAAGCCAAGTATGCTTCTGCATTTTTGTGCCTTCTCTTTGTCTTAGAAGTTTGAAATTCCATATCTTTTGTTTAGCCTTAGGTAGAATCTCTTTATGTCCTTTAGCCCACTGTATTCCCCAAAAGTTTAGAGTCTGGGCAGGTCCCTAAATTTTGGAGGGATTAATCTTCCATCTCAAGCATTGAGGTCCCAGGCTACTGGTGTTTTAGTTATTGCCAGATAAACTCTTTTTGTTAACCTGGCTGTACCAATGTCAATATTTAGCTTGTGCAAACTTTACAGCAACTTTTTTGGCTACTGACTTTAAAGTGGAGACTTGGTCAGCTAACATGTAACTTTGACATGGTAACATGGATAATCGTCCTTGCAAACTACATAACTCTTTCTCCCATTTTAATTTCTCTTCACTAATTTTAATTTAGCTTCATGCACCTTATGGTAGGCAGAGAGAAGGATTCAGCTTCTCCTACCAGTGTGGTATATTCTTGTCCTTTCTCAGTTATCACAAGCCACAAATGTTCAATAACTACTAAAAGTTCAGCTCGCCTTAATTTGAGGTCCCATTTCTCACACAATCCAATGCATAAGCTCCATTCACTAGCTAACGAGTAATAAGGCAAATCTTCCCATCCAGAAATAAAAACTTGGTTAGTTTTAACCTCTTTCTTCTTGAGTGGCATTTTGTTTCACGAATCCTGCTCATAGCACCAATTTATGTTTTGCTGGAAGTTTTACTTTCATCTTAGTTTTGAAGGATTCATTTACACAAGAAACCACTTGTTACACACATAAACAATTTCAATTTTTAATAGATTATTTGACTTAATTTCAATATACAGTGATTAAAAGAAAAAAAAAAGAAACAACAGAGAGAAGTAACAGTGCATACATCATCAAATTGGGCCAGCCTACATCCAGACTTGAACAGTGCTGGGAAGTTTCTTGTTAACAGCAATCTGGAGTCTTGACTGGGAAATGATACCGGGCTGTGCATCCCTCCCAAGGGTGAGGCTTCAGATTGCAGTTTCAGTGGCTCCTGCTTATAATCCCAGGCCACAAACAGGTATCATCTGTTTGCATGCAAAATGCAGCTCTGGTTTTACTTTCACCTTTTTACAATGCTGTTTGTTTCACCCTATGAGCCACAGGATTTTGTTAGATCCTGAGGGGTTGGCCAGACCTCCAGTGACTCAAGAATTCCAAGACCCACTTCTTTGTTTATCTAAAGTGCTGCCTGACTTGCTATGGTTACAGGCAGGCACAGAATCTGGGCAGTGTCCAGGCAGGTCAGAAGCAGGTCAGAGGCCTGCTCTCCTGCTTCTGAAGCCTGAACAAAACTTCCTCCATTTTAATTTCCCTAACAACACTGCAATGACTTAAAATTGTAATTGTTACATAACTATTTCTGACTGGACTGGGTCTTCATTGCTGCTCATGTGCTTTCTCTAGTTGCAGCAAGAGGGGGCTATTCCCCAGCTGCAGTGGCTTCTGTTGTGGAGCACAGGCTCTAGGGCACAGGCTCAGTAACTGCGGTTAATGGGCTTAGTTCTCTGAGTGTGGCATGTGGGATCCTCCCAGACTAGGGATTGAACCTGAATCCCCTGCATTGGCAGGCAGACTTAACCAGTGGACCACCAGGATAGTCCAGCTTTTTAATTCCTAATACTTGGTGAAAGTGAAGGTCTGTAACATTCTCACATAAAGCTCCTGAATGTGAACCTTGCTCTCAAAAGCCTTGCAATGTTCTAAAGGTTGGCTGTAATCCCTTTTCCAGGTCTCTGTCTCAAAAAAAAAAAAAAAGGAAAAAATGTTGACAAAGATTTTTGTGTCTTCATTATTTGTTATCAGGGACATTTGGAAACAAAATGAATGTTGAGCTGCAAGGAAATGTTAAAAAAAAAGTTGTGATCCATCTGTATGATGTTATGTAGCCCACTGAAACGCTTATGAAGAAGTTTGGATAAAGTGAAAAAACACTTAGAAAAAGAAATGAGGATTTTTATTTTTCTTCCTTTTGTTCTTGTCGTCCTCCATCCCTCACTCTGTTCTTTCTACCATACGAGGCATTTTTCCAAGATTAACAGTGCAGTTCATTTCAGTTCAGTTGCTCAGTTGTGTCCGACTCTTTGCGACCCCATGAATCGCAGCATGCCACGCCTCCCTGTCCATCACCAACTCCCAGAGTTCACTCAGACTCACGTCCATTGAGTCAGTGATGCCATCCAGCCATCTCATCCTCTGTTGTCCCCTTCTCCTCCTGCCCCCAATCCCTCCCAGCATCAGAGTCTTTTCCAATGAGTCAGCTCTTCGCATGAGGTGGCCAAAGTAATGGAGTTTCAGCTTAAGCATCATTCCTTCCAAAGAACACCTAGGGCTGGTCTCCTTTAGAATGGACTTGGAACTCCTTGCAGTCCAAGGGACTCTCAAGAGTCTTCTCCAACACCACAGTTCACAAGCATCAATTCTTCGGTGCTCAGTTTTCTTCACAGTCCAACTCTCACATCCATACATGACCACTGGAAAAACCATAGCCTTGACTAGACAGACCTTTGTTGGGAAAGTAATTCTCTGCTTTTTAATATGCTGTCTAGGTTGGTCATAACTTTTCTTCCAAGGAGTAAGCGTATTTTAATTTCATGGCTACAGTCACCACTTGCAGTGATTTTGGAGCCCCCCCAAAATAAAGTCTGAGACTGTTTCCACTGTTTCCCCATCTATTTGCCATGAAGTGATGGGACCAGATGCCATCATCTTTGTTTTCTGAATGTTGAGCTTTAAGCCAACTTTTTCACTCTCCTCTTTCATCAAGAGGCTTTTGAGTTTCTCTTCACTTTCTGCCATAAGCGTGGTGTCATCTGCATATCTAAGGTTATTGATATTTCTCCCGGCAATCTTGATTCCAGCTTGTGCTTCTTCCAGCCCAGCGTTTCTCATGATGTACTCTGCATATAAGTTAAATAAGCAAGGTGACAATATACAGCCTTGATGTACTCCTTTTCCTATTTGGAACCAGTCTGTTGTTCCATGTCCAGTTCTACTTGTTGCTTCCTGACCTGTATATAGGTTTCTCAAAAGGCAGGTCAGGTGGTCTGGTATTCCCATCTCTTTCAGAATTTTCCACAGTTTATTATTATTCTCTAATTCAATCCTCAAAAATAAGTGAATTCAGTTATTTTTTCATTTTAAAAATGAGGGTACACTATCTCAGAAAGGTAAGGAAACCTGTAAAAAATTATGCAACTAAGCAAGTTACAAAGCCACTCTATGTCCCAAGCACATCCCATGTACTGGAAAGAAAATAAACCAAATGAAATTTACTAATAAAGCAACACCCTATATAAAGAAGACACATTAAAAAGTTCTATCTTCCTAGAGATCAGACCTTGCTGTGCCATCCCTTTAATTCCTTTCTTCTGCTCTGCTCTGCTTAGTCTCTCAGTCGTATCCAACTCTTTGCAATCCCATGGACTGTAGTCTGCCAGGCTCCTCTGTCTATGGGGATTCTCCAGGCAAGATTACTGGAGTGGGTTGCCATGCCCTCCTCCAGGGGATCTTCCCAACCCAGGTATCGAACCCAGGTCTCCTGCATTGCAGGCAGATTCTTTACTGACTGAGCCTCCAAGGAAGCCCTCTCCAATACTTACTCAAGTGGGTATCTGCAATTAGACATGTAGCTGCAGAAATTTACTTTGCTAACTTAAAGAGTTAATACAAATTAAAGACCTGTGTAACTGGATTCTTCTCTACTGGGATGAGAATATTTTGTGATTGCAAGGAAGTACTGCAAGGCTGTCTTGATAAAGAATAAGAACCTGAAGCTGGGTGGGGGGTTGGAAGAGAGGTTTTAAGGTGGGAGGATATATGTATACTTATGGTTGATTCACGTTGTTTAATGGCAGAAACCCACACAACAGTGTAAAGCAACTATCCTCCAATTAAACATTAAAAAAAGAAAAAACTAATATTGAACTTTTAATAAATAAATGCATTATATGTAAAAAAAAAAAAAAGCACCTGAAGCCAAATGGGGTAGAACAGAGAAAAGAGAAATATTTGCATGGACTTTCAAATTCCAACTCCCAGTGTTTATAATGAGGTGTGTGGGGTCAGGGAGAGGGTAGTGACTGAAAACTAAGTATCCAGCACTGGCAAATGATTATGAAAGTATACAATGACATATGGAAGGATGCCATGTACTCATAAAAAAGAATGGGTAGCTACTCTTCAAGATCTTCAAGATATTATTAAGGAGGAAAAAAGGAGAAGCTCAGAAATAAATTATCATGCATACAACTATAGATACATATCTGCTTGAATATATATTCTATAATTTTCTGGGAGAATGAAATTCATCTGGGAAGTGGGATAGGGAATGCTTGAAATAACTATGCCTTTTAAGTTTAAAACACACACACACACATCCCTCCTTGGCTTAAAAGAGAGTCTTAAAAGCACTCATTTGATGACTTTCTAAAATTAAATATTTCTTTCTTCTCTCTGATTCTAGGAAAAGGCAAAGCGTAACCTTACAAACTGTTATAGTTTTCTATGGTCACTAGATTGCTGACAAGACCCCTCCAATCACACACAATCACATTTTAAAACCTTCAAGATAGAGTTTAATCAGTAGTTTGAATGCACATTTGTTAGAGAGAGCTGCACTTTAACAATTATACAGACATCTCCTGCAGTTATTAAAATAATCAAAATATATAAAAATATTCAAGTATGCAAATTAGCAGCATTTACCTAAGATAAATATATTAGCATATTTCAATATAATAACAGGGAAAGAAAACAGAGCTTCCAACACACACACACACACACACACACTGCACAGAATACTTGACTGTTCTCAGAAGCATGCTGAAGGCAAGAATGTGCTACATATAAATTCTTTAGGCAAAAATGCCAATAATTTAGAATTTTTAAAGTGAGGATGGAATGAACTTCAAAATTCCATACTAGTTATTAGACTTAAATATTCATAAACCTTAAAAAGGTTTGAAAAGCTCATCAGTTTCATAGTTTTTAAAAATACCCTGTGTTAATACTAACTGTAGAAGAGCAAAAAAAAAAAAAAGTCTGGCAAGGTTCAAGTAGATAGCCTTGTGTTAACTATGGTGGGCTTGCTTTGTTTCTAAGAGCAAGGAGTCCATCATTTTTTTGAGTAATGGGAGAGTCCTGGAGGTGGGAAATAGTCTTCATAACAGCAGCTTTCTAAAACCTGCACCCACCTTTAAATGCCAGGCTATCCCAAGGAAAGGTTTAACGAGCCAGTGAAAGGAAGGAAAACACGAGGAGGGCACAGACAGCCCATTACAACTCTACAGTACTTTGGAAAAGATTCTGAAGGTATTCGAATGAAAACTCATTAAACTGTAATCAAGGCTTATGTGAAAAGGTTTAAAGCTATCAATTTCAGGTAAGCTTATGCTGAGGTATTTATTGCATAAGGTTTTTATGGTAACAGAAGTCTTAAGAGATATCTACATGTTTTGTAAAATGAAATTAAAAATTTTAAGCACAAGAAAAACAAGAGCCCTTAAAACTATGAATACCTACATTTAAAAGCTCCAGCATTCAGTCTGGTTGGGTACACCGCCAAAGGCTGGCCTGATGCTGCAGCCCACGTGCCCCCAACACTCACTCAACAGCCCCTTCCAGCCTGGCTCCAAACCGTGAAGTGCCATTCAGAGACCTCAGTGCAGGAAGGGGTGCGGCCTTTGGCAGAGTGAGACACTCTCTGCCTCTTAATCTTGATGGCACAGAACCCTCTGCCAAGTCTCCAAACCCAGGACTAGAAGGGAATGGAAGGTTGTGACTATCCAGGCCCTTAAAGCAGCTTCCCCTGAGTAATGAGGCTGTAGCAACGAAATCCAGGCTGTCAAGCTGTGGCTGCTCCCCATCCTTGCTCAATCCAAGGCCCTCGGGGCCTTCCTTATTCACACGGCAGGAAGGGCTTTTCTCTGTCATACAGTATTACTCTCATATTACATATTACCACGGAGCTGAAATTACATAACCATCCTCTCCATGGTCCACCATCTGTTTCAAACATCATGATTCCAGGGTTTCTGCATTTTAAGTCTACAGAACCATTCACAAGACTCCTGCTTCTTAAGGGAACACCTCTCAGCCTAAACTCCCAGAACCTGGTTCAAAAGAATGAACCCAGGCTCATGGGCTGCTGACCTCCACAGTTAACTTTAAAAGACGATACAAGTAAGCTTGTAAAAACATGAGTGGTCTCTCCTCAATTTCAGTTGAAAAACTACAAAGTCAGTGTTTTGGTCAAGTTGCCCCTGAGCCGCTGGGTTACAGGCAAAAGACGTGGTTTTGAATCTGCTTTTCTAAGTTACTAATGCCCTAAACAGGGATCTGGTGATGTAAACACAGCCACTGGAGCTGCACGTACAGAGCCACTTTCAGGAAAGGCCCAAACTCCAAACAAATATATTTTAAAATTTCTGCTAAAATCCCCAACAGATATCGTAGGTCACCAGGCCAGCCTGTAAGCCACAGGCAGCAGCATCTCCCCATCAGTCTATCCGGTTCCTCAGATCCCTCTGGGCTTCTGTGAGTTTCTGGATTAGATAACGCTTGTCACGACTTTCCTAAAAACAGATAGGTTCAACAGCACAGTCAATATATTTGGAAACAAATATTATTTCAACCCAAGAGATTACTTATCAGATTCAAGGCCAAAGATCCAAACTACTTGGCCTCCAGTGACCTCCAAACTGTCTCTTTCACTCTTGTCCCTGGGGCACGCCCCCACCCTAGCCCCTGGTCCACAAAGCAGCCTTGTAAAAATGTTCTTTTAAAAATAAACATCAGACTAGGACAATACCCTACAGTGGCTGCTTATCACACTCAGAATTAAACCCAGACTTCTCAACAGCAGCCTCAGGCAGTGCTGTGACTCAAGCTCGCCTTGCCTTTCCCATCATCTTGCACCCTCCGTGCAGACTGCCCTTCCTCCTGGGCCCACACCTCGCTGTTGTCTCTGCCTGTTACTCTCATACCCAAGACCTCCCATAACTGGCTCCTTCTCGTCATTCAAGTCTCGGCTCTATCGTCACTTCCAGCTGAGATGGCTGCTATCTCAGCAGCCGATGGTCCACCAGGCCCCCTAACTAGCTCATCTACACCATCTTTACAGCAGTTATTGCAATCAGAATGTATCTTTTTCCTTTAGCCACCGAGCAGTCCTGTCTCCCTTCTTCCCCTCTGCATCCCAGCACAGTATCAGGATGCACACGTTGAAGGCATGGATGACTCCAGGACCTGAACACCGAGCTTCAGGAGTCCGGGCCTGAAGGCAGAGTTCTGGGGGAGTGGTGATGGAAGCGGCCCTCTCTCCTCGGGAGAAGCTCCCCATTCCTTTCCGTGTCCTGCCATAAATGTCCCTGGCCCTGACCCCTGGGACCGGAGCTTTCTTACCAGGTTCAGCTGCTCTCGGAGCTGGACGACCACCCGCTTGTGCGCTCCGGCTAGGGCGATGAAGTAAAACATAATGAGGCTGCAACATAAGGCGACAGGTCACCAGGGAGTTTGTACCATCTGAAGGCCACTGCAAAACGACCCGACCCACTTGGCCTGGAACAGTTTTACTTTTGTTTGAACAGAAGCAAAAAAGAAAACCCACACCAGTCCCAAGCAGAGAGCATCAGAAATAGCCAGAGAGGTTTTATCTGGCAACAGCAGCAGAGACCGATTACCTGCCTTGCTTTCCAAGTTAATACTAAAGCTCTTGAATCTCTGCTGGCACACACTAGAGGGGAGAGAGGAGGAGATGGGCCAGAAGCTCAGCTCAACACAGAATAAAGTGACTGTGGATGATCACTGTGGAGCCTCTCTGGCCTCAGCCCCCTCATCTGTAAAATGGGGATAACAGTAGAACCCAGTGATAACAAGCCTAATATAATACAATTCTGAATAAAAGCAACTGGAAATTGCTCCTGCTTTCTGTGCAGCCCCAGATCTCAATTGTGGGTGGTTGAAGTTATTATCTTTGAGAAGACAGACAAGTGAAGTGAAGGGCAAGTACCCAGGTAAACAGCAGGCAACATCATCCACAAAGGGGAGGTGGCTGCCTGTTCAATCTCCCCAGAGAAGGCTGAGGAAATGAGGGCCACTGGAATCAGGGATGTCGTCTTCTCTTCTGGAAGTCCCCATGGCCAAGGTTGAGAGTGACCCTCAAAGATGTGGAAACCAGATCAGGCAACCACCACCAGATGGCGGCAGCCAAACCACAGCTGGAGTGAACCAACAACGATGGAGCCGCTGGATTCCAGGACCCACGGGATTCCAGGCTAATGGGCTACAACTCCCATATCATTGTATTAATATCAAAGGTATCTTACCTTTAACAGATAAATTTTTTAACCCTTTTCTTGCAACATCATGGGATTTTACTGTAGTAATATCTACGTCATAGGATAACTGATGACTGCAGGAGTTAGTACAAGTAAGCTACAATCAACTCAGTGATTTGGGATAGTTCTGTAGTTTCCAGGAACACTGAACCAGTGAATTCTGAAACAATGGTCCCAAAGGAAAGACAGAACAGGTTCCTTTGCGCCTCTGGTCACAACATTTTTGTCAGCTGATCAATACTTTTTTATGTTTCTTGAGAAAGAAAGTTGTTAATACATAATAACTGTTTCTATTTAAAGACACCTTATTTAATAACACTGAACTCACAGCCAATGGCACCATGATGTGTGCCTGAATGAAGCTTATCTAACAAGCACAGTCTCTGCATAAAACACATCCCAGCCTTCGTGCACTTAGAAAACCCTAGACAACACTTCATGCCTGCATGAACAGCGAAATCACCCACCACCAAAAGCATGAAATGCAAGAAACACGGCACTATAAACAGATCATAAAAATGTAGGATACTTAGTTACAGTCTGAGCTGTGGTTTGAATACTGTGTCCTGCCAAAGTTCATATAAGTCCTAATCCCAAGGTGATGGTATTAGAAAGTAGGCCTGTGGGAGGTGATTAGGTCATGAGGACGAAGCCCTCACAAATGGGATTAGTTCCCCTATTAAAGAGACATCAGAGAGTTCCCTAGCCCCTTCTGCCATTATAGAATACAAGAAGTCTATAAGCTGGAAGAGGATCTTCACCTGACCATACTGGCATCTTGATCCCAGACTTCCAGGCCCAGAACCATGAGAAATAATATTTAGCGACCCAGTCTATGACATTCCACTACAGCAGTGGGATAATAAATGCACTGAGACACTATATATCAAAGCAACTCAGTTTTTGTTACTCAATGCATGAGTAATGCACTCCATAAATAACCACAAAAAAGCATCACTAGTATTGATTTTTTGGTTACAAAAATATTTTAGCTAGCAAGCATTTTTATAATACATAAAAATATGGAATTTATGAATAATGATAATGGACAGTAATTAGAACATGCCTAATACAAAGTAAGCCCTCAAAACACATTTGTGATTAGAATTACTTTAACATGCAAAATGAATCACTGCACAAAAGCCGTCATCGCCTCTGCACCCAACCCTTGTCATTTACTGAGCCTTCCCTAAGGGCCAGGTCCTCTGCTAAACATTTACACGTGTAACCATGTGTCCTTCTTCTCACAGCCCTGCAAGGTATGTGCCATTTTTATTCCCATTTTCCAGGTGAGGAAATCAAGACTCAGAGAGGAAATGTGATGAGCTGAGGCCACACAGCTTGTAAATGGTACAGCCAGGATTCAAGGGCATGCTCCTACACTGGTACTCTTCTCTCAGCCCAGTTATCAATTCCTTTTCTGAAGAGCAACTAATTTTGTGATACTAATAATATGCAGTAATACTAATAATATGCAGTGTTTATTGGGTTATATTTTATAAGTCAGCCATCTGGCTAAGTGTCTTATATTTGGGATCTCCTTGAACCTGTTCAAGGATATCCTGCAAGAATTACTATTATTACAACATTTTAGGGATTAGGTAAAGTACAGCCCAGAGAGGTTCAGCATCACACCAAGTGTCTCAGGTGAGCTCCATTTCCCAGTGGAGAGCAGCCCTCCAGTCTCAATGGAAAACACTTGCAGAGCCCAGGTGGTTCTCACTTACCAGATGATCATGAAAAAAGGCACTGCGAAGGCTTCTGAAGTGATGCCATAAACCAGCGTCTGCAGAGAGTTGGGGAAGGTGCTCACTGTCTTGGGACCACCTCCCAGGTGGTGTTGAAGTTGGTGAATGGCCCACAGGCTTTGGAGGAAGGGATGCTGCCAGGACACAAAGCACGGGGCTCAGGCCAGGCCTGCAGCACAGGCTGGGAAGCCCTCCTCTGCACGCCCACAAAGCTGAATTAACAGCGGCCCACAAGGAACTGCCTCACCTTATAGACTTTCTAGAATATCCCAGTCAAAAATGCTTTACCCTGAAGTCTCAAGTCCCTAGACTTGATTTCCAGTTTACAAGAAATTGAGGACAGAAGGTCAAGTTAAAAAAGAGTTACCATATATGATCCTGCAGTCTTACTCCTGGGCATATTTCCAGAGAAAACTCTAATTTGAATAGAAACACGAACCCCAGTGTTCACTGCATGGAAGCAACCTAAGTATCCATCAAGAGATGAATGAATAGGAAGATGTGGTACACACACACACACACACACACACACAAACACACACAGTGGAGTATTACTCAGCCAGAAAAAAGAACGAAATAATATGATTTGCTGCAAATAGATGGACCTAAAGATTATCATATTAAGTGAAGAAAGCTAGACAGAGAAACGGTATGTGTAATCTAAAAAAAAAAAAGAATCAAATGAACTTTTTTACAAAACAGAAATACACCCACAGACATACAAAACAAACTTATGATTGCCAAAGGAGAAGGTGATGAGCGGGTAGGGATAAATTAGAAGTTTGGGATTAATATATACACACTATTGCTGCTGCTGCTGCTAAGTCATACACACTACTTACATATAAAACATAATCAACAAGGACCTACTGTACAGCACAGAGAACTAAGTATTTTATAATAACCTATAAAGGAAAAGAATCTGAAAAAGAATATATTTATATAACTAAATCACTTTGCTATACACCTGAAACTAACACAATACTGAAAATCAACTATATTTAAGTTAAAAAAAAAAAGAACCTGTTACTTAAAGATAGATACTCTGGTGATAGTCTAAAACAGCAATAAATTGAGCACCAGAAATTAAAAAAAAAGATCAAGTTAAATGACACTGTGAGAAAACAGCTCTAGAATGTGAGGAGACTACTCTTCAGCCTATTAATTTAGAGGTGAGGAAACTGGCCTCAACTTTTTCAAGAATTAAAGGTTAAAAAAGACTAAGGAAACATGGTAACGAACAGTAATCAGTAAAACCTGAAAAAGATCCTCATTTAAAAAATAAAGCTCTAAAAAACTATTTGGGGACAACTGGAGAAACTTGGCAATGGCAGGAATATGGTATTGCATTAATTTTCTTAGGTGTGACAATGTTATTGTGGATATATAGGAAGAATGTCCTTACTTTTAGTAAGTGAAGGTTTAGCTATTTAGGAATGAAATGTTATGATGCCTGCAACCATGGTGTGGTTCATCTGCACACACACAAAAGGCATGCATAGAGAGAAGAGAAGATGAATGTAGCAGGATGCAACAATTGGGACATCCAGGTAAAGGGTATATAAGTTGTCGCTGCTGCTATTTTTTTCAACTTTTCTATAGATTTGAAAATTTTTTAAATAAAAAGAGGAAACTAAAATTACAATGGGGAAAAAATTAAGGCTTACAAGAATTGCTTATAGTCACATCACAAAGTTCTGTGTAGGAAATTTTCTACTGCAGCCCCATTTTAGGGATAAAAATAGATTCCTGGAAACAACCTAAATGTTGTTTAAGAAAATGGATGAGCAATTTGTGATCCATTCATACAATGGAATAAAGAACCACCGAGAGGGACACACACACATATAGATGTGACTGTCTTAGATAGAAACTAAGTAGCCGGAAACAGAATTGGAGGATGAATTTCCACCACATACTCGTCTATACCTTTCCGATTCTATGCCATGTGAATGCATTTCTTACTTTAAAAATTCAAAGTTAAAAAATTAAAAGAACAAGAGTTCTGTATGTGCTGACCTGGAAAAGGACATAATGTAAAAGTGAAACAAATTAAGTTGCCAAACAGTATTACTCAATATGCATTAAAATTACATTTTTCATAATAAATCTCTTTATTTATAGTCTTTTCTGTACTACTTGAATTTTTCAATGTATAACATACTACCCATTACAATAAACATATATAGACTTTGGTCACCTGATGCAAAGAACTGACTGATTGGAAAAGACCCTGATGCTGGGAAAGATGGAAGCCAGGAGGAGAAGGGGATGACAGAGGATGAGACGGTTGGATGGCATCACCAACTCTATGGACATGAGTTTGAGCAAACTCTGGGAGTTGGTGATGGACAGGGAATCCATGCTGCAGTCCATGGGGTCACAAAGAGTCAGACACAACTGAGCAACTGAACTGAACTGAACTGACACAGACTCAAATTAGTTTAAAAGTTAATAAAACCTGAGAGAGGAATTCAAAGCTCTAGGCTTTTCAATTAAAGATGCAGAAATGTGGCACAGTGGTAAAGAATCCACCTGCCAATACAGGAGGTACAAGAGACGTGGGTTTGATCCCTGGGTCGGGAAGATCCCCTAGAGTAGGAAATGGCAACCCACTCCAGCATAAGAAAAAAAAAAATGAAGAAATGGGACAAAATAAGATAAATAAAATAAAGAAACGAAATTCCATGAGACTAAGACAAGGAGTGGCAAACTACAGCCCACAGACCAAATCTGGCCCACAGTCTATTTTTCATAAAGTTTTACTGGAACATAGTCTTGCCTGCTGGCTTATATACATAGATGCAACACAGGCTGCATAGGTTGCAACACAGATGATAGGTAATCAGTTGAGCTGAACAAGTGCTACAGAAACCATATAGCTTGCAAAGGCTAAGTCGTTTACTCTCTTTCCAGTGTCCGGTATAAATGGTTATAACAGAAGTGGCATCACTGGGTCTGGAACCCTCAATTTCTCATCCTCAGGACTGAGCATTTCCCTTCTTTCCAAATTCCACACTAGATGACACACTCCCCTGTGCCATCTCTGAGTTGTCTTTATACCCTGAGCACCTAGAACAGTGCCTGGTACATAGAAGACACTCCAAATCTTCTCAGTGACCATGCATTATTTTTACATCAGAAACAAACAATCCCAAAGGCAACCAGAAGAGAGGTCCTAGGAGAAGGGATCGGGTGGAACAGACCCAAACAACACTCTCAAAACCAATGGGAAACCTCCAAGTCCAAGTTCAGAAGTGAACCGAGATATTTCAGCAGCCAGAGGGTGATTCCAAAACAGAGGTGGACCTGACCGCCAGGAGTGACTTACTGACCTCTGCTGGTGCCAATAAAGAATGCAAAGAAGGCTTCAACACAAAAGAGGGGCAAGTCAAGGAGGGAACGTTCTAGAAAGAAAGTCATATTTACCGTGCCATGCTGATTGTCAGAGGTATAATTGCCAAGCAGAGTCCAATCAGCAACACCAACAGGAAGAAGAAATTAGAATTGGATGCTCGGAACTGCCTCGGAGAGGGTCTGCAGGTATAAAGAAGACTTATCTAAGGAGAGAAAGGAAGAAAGAGGAAAAATGAAGAACAATACTCTCAAAACCAATGGGAAACCTCCAAGTCCAAGTTCAGAAGTGAACCGAGATATTTCAGCAGCCAGAGGGTGATTCCAAAACAAAGGTGGACCTGACCGCCAGGAGTGACTTACTGACCTCTGCTGGTGCCAATAAAGAATGCAAAGAAGGCTTCAACACAAAAGAGGGGCAAGTCAAGGAGGGAACGTTCTAGAAAGAAAGTCATATTTACCGTGCCATGCTGATTGTCAGAGGTATAATTGCCAAGCAGAGTCCAATCAGCAACACCAACAGGAAGAAGAAATTAGAATTGGATGCTCGGAACTGCCTCGGAGAGGGTCTGCAGGTATAAAGAAGACTTATCTAAGGAGAGAAAGGAAGAAAGAGGAAAAATGAAGAGCACTGCTTCTCTGAGGATAAATGCGCACAGTCATGCATTACGGTAGAAATATAAACTGGCTATAACCTTTCTAGAGGGTAGTCAGCAATATAGACCAAAATGAAAAAATCGCCCAAACACATGTATGCGGTATTTACTGCTACAGTTGTTGACAACAGGGAATAACTGAAAGCAACCAAAACAGCTATCAATGTAGTTCCTTAAAGGTTAAAGTGACCCATACAATGGAAAACCACCTAGCCCTTAGAAAAAACCAGAAAGCTTTACATCATATAAGGTACTGTCAAATGAAAAGCCGGGATGTCAAAGCTTTGTACTGTATGATGTCATTTGTTTTTTTTAAAAATTTATTTTTAAACATTTTACCATAAATTTCTTTTCTCAGCGTTACTGAGGTATAATTGACAAATAAAATTATAAGGTAGAGTATACAACGTGATATATTTACAGTATACAGCGTGAAGATGTGAAAGGATTCAAAAAGTATTCTCCTTAGGGGTTTAAATATGTATTAAATGTATACATGCCAGAATAGGAGATACTTTGCTTGCATTTTTACGTGAACATGGATTTTTCCTGTATATTAAGTCTTTACTGAATTTGTTTCAATACCGTTCCTGTTTTTATGTTTTTGGTTTTTTGGCTATGATATGTGGGATTTCAGGCTCTCTGACTGGGGACTGAAACATCACCTCCTGCACTGGACCCCCAGTGCTTAAGTTCCTTTCCTATATATTTAAAATAAATATTTCCAATGAGGGAAAGACTTGAAGGGGAGATTAGGTGGGGAGGGGGAGAGAAAGAGGCGTATACTTCCTCCTGAGCATTGCAGAAAGCTACTATCTCAGGAGCATCAAGCTCCCGTGACGGCGGCAGTCAGAGCATCTTGTGAGCCNCAATGAGGGAAAGACTTGAAGGGGAGATTAGGTGGGGAGGGGGAGAGAAAGAGGCGTATACTTCCTCCTGAGCATTGCAGAAAGCTACTATCTCAGGAGCATCAAGCTCCCGTGACGGCGGCAGTCAGAGCATCTTGTGAGCCAAGGGACCCTGGCATCTGGTCAGGGTGTCTGGGGGCAGCTGGCCAGGCAAGCTGGGGGTCAGAACTCAGTCCAGTGCCTGTGACCCATTCTCTTACCCCCGTGCTGTCTTTACTGAGCTACACGCTGGGAAGCCACTGCCTAACTGATACTTTCTGGAAGAAGATAAAGTTCCTACGAACTTTCTGGCATCCACTTCTCCTGTGGTGATGTCAGCCAACTGAGTTTTCAAATGAAAGCACTGGAACATTCTTCAAAGACCAAAACAGCTGGGCAGAAAGTATGACCCAGTGAAAGGCCCGATGTCTGGGGCAGCTGGCCAGGCAAGCTGGGGTGTCAGAACTCAGTCCAGTGCCTGTGACCCATTCTCTTACCCCCGTGCTGTCTTTACTGAGCTACCCGCTGGGAAGCCACTGCCTAACTGATACTTTCTGGAAGAAGATAAAGTTCCTACAAACTTTCTGGCATCCACTTCTCCTGTGGTGACGTCAGCCAACTGAGTTTTCAAATGAAAGCACTGGAACATTCTTCAAAGACCAAAACAGCCAGGCAGAAAGTATGACCCAGTGAAAGGCCTGGCCTACTGGATTAAGAGCACAGGCTCTGGAGTGACGTAAACTTGGGTTCACATCTCAGGAGTCACTGATAAGCTGTGTGATCTTGGATCAGTTACTTAACCTCTCTGAACTTCAGCTTCCTAATTTATAAAATATGGTTACTACAGTACCTACTTTAAAGTATTACGTGATCATCTATATAGTGGTTCAGCAGAGGGGGAGGACACAGTATTATCTCAACTGTTAGCACTCTTGTACTTATTAATACTACTACTATTACCTCCATTTTTTAATTCCTAGGGCCTGGTATACTAGGTGCTCAATTATGTTGGGCTTATTAACAGAAGGTACCTCTAGAAGAAGGGATGGAATACATACCTGCACTGTTTAAATGTTTAACAGTGAGCGTATATTGCATCTATAATTTTAAAAAGTTTGATTAACAAGCCAAGATAAATTCGTCATCTGTAGGGCTACTTCACCCACTGAGCCCTTAGTTCAGGTATAATGCCTACAATCTGTGAGCTGTTTGAGGAGCTACATAAATAACTGAGAACTGAAAATAAATGCACCAGCTCCAAAAGCCAAGAAGAAAATTAAATAATTTCAAACAATAAACCTTTTCTTAAATATCACCAAAATGAACCACTGTAGACGCTTACTCCTTGGAAGGAAAGTTATGACTAACCTAGATAGCATATTGAAAAGCAGAGATATTACTTTGCCAACTCAACTCTTAGCTATATACAAAAACATTTAAACCAGAGGAGCAAGACCATTCTTCAACTCTCCAAATGATAAAAATGTGAAAATCCAAAGTTTTTTTTTCCACACACACACAAAAGTATATATATACATATCTCAAATAAGGGATGCAATTCTGATACATCTGATGGGATCTGGGTGGGCTCCAGGCATGTGTGTGCTGAATGTCCTGCAAGATCAAGAATGGTCCGGGTTATCGACCCCTCAACCCCACCTCTCCTTACCTCTTTCACATAAAAGATGATAATGAACTTTAAGGTTGCAATTGCAGGAAGAAGGGGTGAGAAAAAGGCTCCTATCCAGCAAATGGTTTGTCCATAAACAATCCCCAGAACATTATCAGGGATGGCAAACTCCTGCTCTCCCCAGCACTGAAAAAGCTTCCAGGAGGAACAGTAGGTCACCAGGATCCTGCAAACAAACAGCACAGCTTACCGCCTGGACTACCAGCGTCAGCCGAGGCACAAAACCACATCCACACAATTAGGTAGGGCTGTTTCCATGCATACTTCTCTGCAAACTGTCAGTCACATGTCTAGAAGATGCAAAGTACAGTGAACTCTGGAGTCATTAAGACTAGGGTACAAGTCTCAGATCTATAGTTTCACCAGCCAAGTAACATTAGACAAGGCTCATTTTTCTCATCTGAAATGTAGGGGGATTATAACACAGCGTACTGCACTGCACTGTACTGAGAGTAAATGACCTGGGCAGTCTCTGTGTGCTGGCGAGCCACTCAATTCAAAGTACACAGCTATTGTTCATCCACACAGATAACGGCTTATGAGGGACCTATCTCCCTGTACGCCACTCCTGGAATCCTAGAAGCTTCCTACAGAAACCCTAGCCCAGGGGCCTGAGATAAACACACACAGCTATTCACTGTAGCATTACCACATATTAGCAAAAATACTGGGTAACAACCTAAGTGCCCATCAGCAGGGGCTTCAGCATCAAATTAGAAGCGTGTACAGCGGACTGTTACACAGTCTTATAAAACATACGAGGAAAATATATGTGTCCTGACATGTAAAGTCATGGTATTTTGCTTGTGTGGGGGAAAAAGCAAGCTGTGGACCCACGTAGATGTAACATGCTCCCATTTGTGGGCGAGGAAAGGACACATTCAGCAAGATTGTGTGTTTACTTACATGTGTATTTATGTAAATATGGTTTTGTTTTCTTTTTAAGGATGGCTGGATCTACCCGCAAGTGTTAAGAACGGCCACCTCTGAGGGGTGGGGTGGGTCTGGGGAATTAGGGGTAAGGTAACAACAAGAGGGCTCTCACTACTCTCAGAATTTCTATATTTATTTAAATATTAAACAATTATAATATGAACACACATCATATTTGTGTAATTTTTTTAAAGGACAGTTTCTTTTTCAATGTTTATTTTTATGGGTTTATTGAACTTCTGGCACAGGCCAGAATTTGTACATGTGAGTGAAAAAGAATTTGTACATGTGATTAAGTGAACAGTTTCACTTAAGGCTCAAGAAGATGCTGAGAAAAAAAATTTTTTTTTTAATGAAGGCATAGTAATGATAATCCTGATGGTGACAGTTAATGTTTTGTTGAGTTTTGTGGCATGGAGTGGTCTTAGTACTTTTATCTGCATTTTGTCATTTAATCTTCACCAAAGGGGTATGAGATGGATACTGCCAGTATTCCCATTTCACAGGTAGGAAAACAGGCACAGAGCTTAAGTAACTTGCCCAAGGTCACGTGATGAAGAAACGGGCAGTGCTGGGCTTGAACACAGATTAGGAAATGCAGTGTCCACTGCAGCCTGGAGGGCCTCCACTAACAGGGCCCAAATTTGTACATGTGATTAAGTGAACAGTTTCACTTAAGGCTCAAGAAGATGCTGAGAAAAAAAATTTTTTTTTTAATGAAGGCATAGTAATGATAATCCTGATGGTGACAGTTAATGTTTTGTTGAGTTTTGTGGCATGGAGTGGTCTTAGTACTTTTATCTGCATTTTGTCATTTAATCTTCACCAAAGGGGTATGAGATGGATACTGCCAGTATTCCCATTTCACAGGTAGGAAAACAGGCACAGAGCTTAAGTAACTTGCCCAAGGTCACGTGATGAAGAAACGGGCAGTGCTGGGCTTGAACACAGATTAGGAAATGCAGTGTCCACTGCAGCCTGGAGGGCCTCCACTAACAGGGCCCGTGGCTGTGACATGGCAAGAAGTCACCTCGAGGGCGTCCCCTGGAAAGCAGCCTCATTTCTGCTCTTTGTGCTGCCTTTCAGTGGGGAGCATAATGGACTCGGGGTGATGGCCTGGAGCTGTCTGAAAGGTGCTAGTGGTTGTCAAGTGGTTTCCAGGATGTGGAATCATCCCGCACTTTGTGAAGAGCAGCTGTGATGGGAGCCTGTTGTGGGGGATGAGGGGTGAGGGGAGATAAGAGGGGTGCCCCTCACACTTACTTTCTAGGAAAATCCACAAAAAGTGTCACAGCCAGGATGATGATGAGGTCAAAGATCATCAGCTTGTACATTTCCTGCCCAACTTGGGTCTCCCAGCACTGAAACCAAGACAGAAACAAGCCTGACTTGGAGCAGAAAAAGCCAGGTTCTACCGAGGTCATTTCCAGCCCCCGATCCTGTGCCTCTGGAGGCCACCAGCCAACACTCCCCTGAGCTCCAGCACAGACTTGGGTTTTCAAACCCTTAGGAGTTCTGGTGTGACAGACTCAGCTACAGAGCAAGAAAGAGGATCACCTGGGATTCACACCCTTGGCTCCATGGGCTGTTCTCTCGACCTTAATGCTACTGCCCCCCACAAATGACCCACCTCGTAGGATGCCCTTCCCCTCAGCCTCACCGGGTAGAGTTTCTGGTTGTAGCCACAGAGCTCACAGGAGTAGTTGTCACAGGATGAATCTTGGAGCCCAGGGTGAACACCAGCACACAGATGGTGGCCAGCCGCATGAAGACGCACCTGCAGGGAAGAGGGGAGGCGGGGAGCATGGGATGAGAAGGGCTTGGGGCGAGCTGGCCCCTCGGAACAGGCCTGGGTGCAGAGAAGTTGCCTTTCTTAACAGCAAACCCACAGATGGGCACCGGGCTTCAGTTTTGGATGATGAGCAAGTTCTGGAAATGACAGTAGTGATGATGGCATGACACTGAGTATGTACTTTGTGCCACTGAATTTACACATTTACAAGTGGCTAAGATGGTAAATTTCATGTTATATGTATATTTTATCACATTTTTTTAAAATGCAAAAGAAAAAAAATATCAGAATGCTGGGAAGTCCTGAGTCCATGATAATGTAGCCATGATCAGAACAACTCCTGAAAAGAACTAACTGAATTTTCTAAGTATCCGTTTTGAGAGATGGCTTAGGATATATTGAGAAGTGGGGAAAAAAAGTACATTGCAGAGTCTCAGGTAGAAGCAATCCTATTTTTAAAAGAAAACAAAACGTGTGAATGCTGGCATGAACAACAGGAACCATGTAGATAAGGGCTGCTGGGGGGAAGTGGAATCAAGACAGGAGGGCAAAGGGCTCGTTTTATTGTTTGGTTTATAATTTTAAAAAAATTAAATGAAACAGAAACATTAAAAAGTGTGAGAGCTAGGGAGCAAACCTATACCATCCATCTGATATTCTATCCTCCTGGGAGATGTAAGTACCCAGCATTGCCAGGGAGGCTTCCATAACTCAAAACTCATTTAGAATCTAATTAAAAAGTCTGAATCCACAGTCATTATAACGAGTAGATATAGAAAAACAAAAGACACAAACAGCAACAATGATCTAAACCCAAAATAAAGAATATTATATAAGACAAATGCCCAGCTTCTCTCAGAAACCAACGGCATAACACAAGGGGAGGGGGATTTTTGAAAGGACAAAAGGCATTTAAGAAACATTAACAACCCAACACAGCAGGGGGCTTTCTCTGGATCTTGATTTGAATAAATCAAGACCAACCAATCACAGAAAGCCCTCTGTAGCCCCATCAGGGACCTGACAATTCTATGAGGCATGATGATGGCTCTGTTTAAAAAGAAAATCCTTGTCACTTTAGAGATACACTGAAGCTTTTACAGGTGAAACATGTTGCCTGAGATTTGCTTAAAATATTCCAGCAGACTGGGGGAACCGCGTGAGAGAAGACTAGCAAAATGTCGGTAAACAGTTGAAACTAAGTGATGGGCACACATAGGGGGTCATGATACTGCCCTATTTGAAAATTTCCAAGATAAAAAGTTTTCTTTTAAAATGCAAATACCATCTGAGGCATTTGAGAAGCAGAAAGAAAACGTTCCAGTTTCACACAGTCCACCTGGTCCTCCTTAACTCATGTGTGTTAACTCCCTGGGTCCAGCTTTACACTTGGCATTTATTTTTTTTTTAATGAAACCGAATATTTTTTAGTATGAGAAGAGATATTACAACAAATTATAAAAGGGTAAGAGTAGCACACACAGTTGGTGTCTGGGTCACTTTTTCTCAGCATTCACTCCAGCAAAAGTCTCAGGTACCTACTGCAAGTTTCTAGTGTAACTCTCTTCCCAAGGCCCACGCACTGGGGCCGTGGGATAGAACTTGTGGGGGAGTTAATGCCCTTGGGACTCAGCCACCCTTAGGCAGGGGAGGGTGAACATTTGTTGAAGGACAAACATTCTACTGAATAGGAAAACCCTAAGATATATTCAATGCAAACTCCCTAAGCTGTCCTGCAGAACTGAGCCCCAGTTATAACTTCCTAAACAGCATAACCTTTATTAACTGCCTTCCCTTCTCTCCCACTTCCTTACTCTCCTGCTGGTATACACTTGTCATTCTAACATTTTCAGAGCAACATTCCTCCAAGGTCCCACCCTATGCCCTCAGCTGTCAGTGTGCTAATACATGAACCAAAGATACACTACAGCTGAGTAGACGCTTAAGTCAAAGAGATTTCTCTGCATGGAAAACTCTGAGTCATTTGTGGAGACTATCGGAAGGCTGAAGAGGATTTTTGACCCATCAGGGAAAAAGGTACCATAATTGATTAGCAATGTCTGCTGTGGGCAGGGGAGGTGACAAGTGGTGACCTGTTTGGCATGCCTAGGCATTACCTCAGGATTGTCAGCCGGATCTCAAAGCCTGGGGAATAATCCTCATAGTGGATGATCTTGGCAAAGATTATCGGGGTGATAAAATTGGCCAGCGTGATCACAATGGAAGGCAGGTACAGAATCAAGAGGTTCTCTCCAAAAACCATCTTGTCAATTTCCTATGAAGATAACAAAACTGGTTAGGAGTATAATAAATTGCATCACAAACGAATTGACCTTAAGAGAACACAACTATACATGTGTCAAATCATTATGCTCAACACCTTAAACTTACACAGTGTTGAATGTTAATTATATCTCATTAAACTGTAAGGGGGAAAACCACCCAAATACATTTAGCAAATGAAACAAAACATGTTTTCATTCAACATGGCACCTAAAACTAAGCAATCTTCTTCCTTGGGTGTTCAAACAGAGGAACCATGATCTAGACCATACTGAAAGAAAAACCAGCTCTACTGGATTTATTAAGGTGAAATACTAAAAACCCCACGCATTCTGGGTCAATGGGTGATTTACAGCATGTTCAAGGCTGTAATTTTATTTTTATCCCAGATAGCCATATATGTCACCAAAATTCTATTATTACAAAAGGAGAGAATGGCTATTCCAGCCTTGAACATGCTGTAAATTACCCACTGGTACACAACCTATCTCCCTAGGTAAATGGCTATCTATCTAAACTTTGGCCAAAGGGATAGAAGTCTTCAGCGCAACCTCCATGTGCTGCCCCCATCTCTTTCACTTCCTCCCCACCAGCTGGTAGGCTACCCTGTGCCATACAGGAGAAGGCCACATCCTCAGGAAGGCAGGGCTACAGGATGGAAGGAACCTGGGCCCCTGACAGCTGACTTCATGAAGCAGAGCCACTAGCCAACTAGGATTTTTAAAACCACTGTTATTTTAGGTAAATTCAGTCCCCTTTACCTACTTACTAAAGTAGTACCGTTGGGGCTTAAATCCAGGCAGTCCAGCCTAGACTTGAATACCGTAAATTCCAGGAGGAGTAGGTATCCCAAACACACGATTTTGGATGGTTTTTTCCCCTACTGAAAATAAAAAATTGGTCGGTCTGATTTTAGGTTTTTTGTCATATCAGCCAAATGTATATTCCCTTATGTAAAACAGAATGATGATAGTTATCTCCCTTGCAGCTTTGCAATACACTTAGCATACATAACGCCCTACTGGAGTAAAAGTTAAATTGACTTGCACGGAGCACTTACTTTTTTCATGTGTTCTTGAGAGAATATAGTCGCTTTGTAGATTGCATAAAAGCATGCTGCTAAAACGGCCAGCACAATACAGTTCAAAAATAGTCTCAAAGAGTAAATTCGTATTGTTTCTTCCGAGGTCCTTTCCGCTATTTTTTGCCGTATTCTTTCCTCCTCCAGATCTGCCTGTGAACCAAAGAAAACTCATTTGTGAGCACTGGGATGAAGGGATATTTAGGGGTGGAAACTGTGACTCATCGTCATACCCTCCCTCTCCATCTTTACAGTTTCCTTAAATACTCATCTCCCCCAGGATACCCTCTCAGACCAAGCCCAACCAGTTTCCAAGTCTACTAAAAGCTTAAGTGAAGGCAGAACCTCCTATTAAGATTGCAATTAGATTTTGCAATATATGTGAAAACTGAACTATAACCCATTCAGGACATTCTCTAATGTAGTAATTATGCAGTAGGCATTGTGGGGCTTCCCTGGTAGTTCAGCTGGTAAAGAATTCACCTGCAACAAACTAAAAAAATAAAAATTAATAATAAAAAAAAAATTCACCTGCAATGCAGGAAACCTTGATTCAATTCTTGAATCAGGAGGATCCCCTAGAGGAGAGCATAGCAATTCACTCCAGTATTCTTGTCTGGAATATCCCCATGGACAGAGAAGCCTGGTGGCTTCAGGTCATGGGGTCACATAGAGTTGGACACAACTGAATGACTAAACAGCACAGCAGGTATTGTTTCTTTAAACAAACAATACACCTGGTTTGATTCCTTCCATCTCTTGTTGTTAATCTTTTGATATCATCTGTCTCTCCTCCTTTTGGGGCAGGTTTGACAAAGATGATATTTGTTACTCTTTTATCCTGATTAATTTGGAACTTCTGTATTTTCATATTCTCTGCATCTACTTTATCATCATAGCATTCATAGTTCTATTTGTCCTGTTTTACGTTCTATTTCTCCTGGTTCATGACAGGTTCTCATCAAGCGGAAAAATAACAGTACAAACCAACAAGGACCTACTGTATAACACATGGAACTCTACTCAGTATTCTGTGATAATCTATATTAGAAAATAATCCAAGAGAATGAACATATGTATATGTAATAATTGAATCACATTGCTGTACATCTGAAACTAACACAACTTTGTAAATCAACTATACTCCAACAACATTTTTTAAAGAAGAATCCGTTCTCTTCAACTAGGATTAAAATAAGTTTCCTAAATTAAAAAAAAAGTTCTGAGAAGGGAAGATACCATCTCCTTGCCCAGCTCCAGTTCACCAGCTTTATGCTTGGAGCTAAAGTGATCAACCTCAGGAAGTGGTTCTTCAAAAAGCTCTTGAAAACCTCACAGAGGAAGGTACCCAAACAGGACAGCCCAGCCCTCACTAGTTCCTCTGCAGGCTGCAACCCCAGCTCCCACCATGAGACAGCCAAGCAGCACTCACCCGGAGCTCATAGCGCAGGCTGCTGTGCTTCAGGTCCGCCATGCTGCGGTTGGTGATGCAGAAGTCCCAGCCGGCAAAGATCTTGTTGCAGTAACTCTGGAAGTGCTCCTCACTCCGGATCAGGTTGATTTTGAACCCTTCCACCGACCTGACCCCAAAACATGATTATCCATTTTATTACAACAAAACACAGGCCTGTGGATTGGCTTTGTCTAAAATTAAAAGGATATACACGTGATGCACCTTCTACTGATTTTGACATGCATGGCCCAGCTCTGGACCATTCTAAATATGGAGCAGACAACCAGGCGTCTCAGTGTTGAAAATCGGTCCCTTTATCCATTCAATGAGCTTTTTCCACAGCTGGAATATAATCCGAACTCAACACAACCTAGAGTCCTACAGGATCCCGCATGGCACTATCTTTCCTCCCAGAAAGCCGCTCTGCTGTAATGACAATAGCTTTTTTTCTTTTCCATAAACACCCAAACCTCTCCTGCAGCCTCAGGGCCTTTGCACTTGCAGTTCTCTCTGCCCTCCCCTCTTCCTATGGCTGCCTTCTTATTCCCCGAGGTTTCACTCAAATATCCCTTTCTTCCACAGATTCTCCCACTATCCTACCTAAAGTTGTGGTTTCTGACCTCAAGTCAGTCTCTTTACTTTCCCTGACAGCAATAACCTAACCTACAATCATGTTATTTAACGTGTTCACTGTCTTTGTAAGTCCTTATCCTGACTAAATTTTAAATTCCTTGATGACAAGTAGCCTGGCTGTCTTGCTACCTTTATATCCAGAGGGCCTGGATATAAATATAGCCACTATCCATCTGATGAATAAATACATGAATAAATGACTTAAACAGTAAAACAACCAAATATTTAGTGAGCACCTGCTTAAGTTAGACACAACTCTGTTGCACAAGTTCATAATCAATACTCATTCAAATGCTTTTCTGGAAAGCATACTCTGGCACTTGACATAGCAATAAAAACATCAAATGCCACACACTCTGTAGGCAAACCAGGGTATTTTTAGGATTCGCTACTGAGTTGTGAACACAAATAGAAGTGGAAGGAATTATAGCAATCAGTCATTCTGCCAAAGGTTCATAGCAAGGCATTTATGTCAGAACCAGCTGGGCTGCTTTTCCAAAATGTAGACTCCCAGGTGATTCCATATCCTGAGATTTTTTCATTCAGTATGTCTCATGGGGGGGTGTGCATCCAGAAATATGCTATTTATAAAGCTCCATGGTGATTTGAGGTCCTACTCCAGTTGAATGGTCTGATTTAGACCAAACCTACATTTTACAGATGAGAAAACTAAGATCTAGAGAAGGGAAAAATTATTTCCGAGGTCCAGAGAGCTAGAGGCAGAACTGGGGCTAGTTGAGTGGTGATGATGATGGTGATAATAATTTTAATTTAATAAATGTCTACAAGGTGCCAAGCCCAGTGCTAAGTTCTTTACCTGCCCTGTTTCAGTTAATCCTCCCAAGAACCCTTCTAGGTTTGTGCATTTCACAGACGAAGAAAATGAGGTCCAAAGAGGTGGAGTGACATTTGAACCTTGGTCTCTGGACCCCAAGTCCACTCTCTTTGCTACCCTAAAGCACTTCCTCCTCCCTGGGGAGGCCACTCCCCATTACATCACAGGCACCCTCTCTGCAGGCTTTACCATGAAACAGTCAAGGCCATTAGGTGAAAGAGCTCAATCAAGACCCGCAGGTGGATTCACTGTTCAGCTAATAAAGCTTCTTCTTCAGGGCCCCTTCCAAGGCCCAAGAAGCACCTCTAGCAACACGTTCATGAGGTCTTGTTTTTATTTTTTATAACATGCAAAAGATATTCCCATGCTCTTTGTCTTACAGAGGTTCCCTCCATATTGTCTACACAGAAGGTCCATAAAACTTGGGTCTGCCCCTACCATGAGCACAAACAGCAAAGCCAGAGCCTCAGTCAACCAACATTTCTTTACCAAGCATCTTTCCGCCCTCAAGAGGAGCAGAATGACTGCTCTTTCCTGTCAGTATGCTGTCTGTCTGGTGGGGGATAAACACACATCAGTTCATTTCATCTCATAGATTCTGACTCCGGACACAAGTACCTACCTTGGCTCTGGGGTTTTCTCTGTGGTGGCGAAGCCTGGTCTCCATGGAGGACAAACTCAGATTTTAATAGCCTGGTCTCTTTCACATCTGTAATAAGGAGCTTTACAGCCCCATGGCTTATAGCACTGCCTGGCTTTATAGGGACAATGAAGTGGGTAAGAGAGGTGTTCACCAAGCTTCCCACTTGGGTTGGAGACAGTAAGCCGCCCATCAGGAATGCATGGTTCTCCTTCCATAGCGTAGCACAAGTGCTGAGAAGTGGCTGCCAGCCAGGGACAACATTTCTCAGGCTTCCTTGCAATGAGTTGTGGTCATGTGACTAAGCTATACTGATGGAATGTGAGTGAAGTCCATCACTCTCAGGCTGAGCCCAGAAACACCTTCCGTGTGATTCTCCTCCAAGGTCATTTTCCCTTCCAGCCCTCCAGAGGAACAGCAAAGCCACACACGCAGACGATGGCTAAGCTTCAGTCAGCCTGAGCTCTGGCAGGACTGAGAAGGAGTCTTCTATACTAACCTGTGCCCACTAAGAACATCACGTAAGGAAGTTCACGTATAACTTTCATCGTGTTGGGCCACTGTATTTTCGGGGACAGCTGTTTGTTAAAGTAACTTAAAATAATTAATATTCCTCATTTTTCTTGGAATTGACATCTCCCACTAAAATATCTGTCCACCATGGGAAATGCCACAATCACATATGACCCTAACCCACTGGCCACAACTGAAGGGTCAGGATTGGGTGCCTGAATAAAGCAGAGCCAATGAGTTCCTTCAGAGGATTTCTGAGCTTGTGACCCTGGGATTCCACACAAGGAAGCTGCCACCAGCAGAATCAGAGATGCAGGAGCCCGTGCTTTGAGTTGTTTTGAATCCATCCTTGTCCTTCCTGTAATCTGGAGTTTCCTCTCTTCCTTGGTTCTCTCAGCCACTCAATACCCCTTTATCCCAGTTAGTCAGAGTTGGGATTCTGCCACTTGCAACCTAATAGAGACCTGTTAGCATACACACCAGATCAAAGATAATGCTGGGAACATATTCAATAGTAATTGACTGAAAACTCCAGCTCCCAAATGCTGCCTCCATTTCCTCCAGGTCTCCACAGCCTCCAGCAGGTTCACAAATCTTTTTTTCCATAAAGCCCACCCTTCGATTCTTCTCATCCTTTGGGCAATGGCTCCCAGAGTCCACAGTTTCCAAGAGACTCCAACCATCAAGAGTAATTCAAAAAGAACACAATGACAAAGATAAACTGTACCTTTTCACTATCCAAACAAGGCTCAGAGCCAGGTAGGCAATTGTGCTTAACAAATAAGCCAGAGGCAGATCATAGGTGAAATTCTGAAATTTTACCCCATCAATGGTGTAATGTCCATAAAAGAGGTAGGTATCCTCCAGGAAACCCTGAAATAAAGCCAAGGGCATGAGGTCAGATTGGTGAACTGATTGCAGGAAACCATGAACCCAGTCTCCACCTTGAGGAATTCACATTCCAGTGTCATTGTTCATCCCTGAATTCCCAGAGGCTGGAAAAATTCCAGATCTGTAGCAACATGGATACAACTAGAGATTATCAAACTAAGTGAAGTCAGAAAGTCAAATACCACATGATATCACTTATATGTGGGAGTCTAAAATATGACAGAAATAGAAACAGAAGCATGAATATAGAGAACAAACTGGTAGTCGAAGATGAGGACGTTGGGAGTTAGCATATGTAAGCTTTTATACAAATAATGGATAAACAAGCTCTGTGCTGTACAGTAGGAGTATATTATAAAAATAATAATGTACTGGACTTCCCTGGTGGTCCAGTTCTTAAGACTCTGCACTTTCAACACAGGAGGTGTGGGTTCAATCCCTGGTCAGGGAACTAAGATCTCATATGCCATATAATGGGATAAAAAAAAAGATATATATACACATTTATACAAATATAACTGAATCACTTTTCTGCACAGCAGTAATTAACAACACTGTAAATAATGTTTCAATTTTAAAAAATTAATTTTAAAATTTAGACCAATTAAAAAAAATTCCAAAAGTATATAGCTGCTCAATTAGGGTTTGGGAAATAAAGCACAGATGAAGTCTGAGCATTAAAAATACATAGGGGTACAATCCAAAAATGAAGTTAAGGAAACAATCCCATGTGCAATAACAGCAAAAAAAATAACATCCTTAGGAACAGATGTAACAAATCAAGTATAAACCTATATTCTTAAAACCATAAAATATTGTTTTAAAAATTAAATAAGAACTAAGTAAATGGGAAAACATCCCTTGTTCATGGATCATGAGATCCATGGCAACACTCCCCAAACTGGTCTACAGAATCAACACATCGCTATCGGAATCCCAGCTGGCTTCTGTGAGAAACTGCTAAGATAATCTTAAAATTAATATAGAATTGCAGGGATCTCAGAATAGCCAAAATAATCTTAAATGAGAAAAATAAAGTTGTAAGACTAACATATCCCAATTTCAAAACTTACAACAAAACAACCCTAACCAAAACAATGTGATACTAGGGTAAGAACAGATGTATAGGTAAATGGAATAGAATTGAGTCCAAAAATGAAACCCATACATCCATGGATTTTTGATAAGGGAAAAAAGAGACAGTGCTGAAACAACTGGGTGTGCACGCATGCTTGGTTGCTCAGTCGTGTCCAACTCTTTGGGTTCTGCCAGGCTCCTCTCTGGATAGCCACACGCAAAAAATAAAATAAAGTGGTGCCTCTACCTTACCCTATATATAAATTTTAACCTAGAATAGACCACAGGCCTAAATGTAAAAACTAAAGCTAAAAAACTCTTAGAAGAGGATAGAGAGTTAAATCCACATGATTTTGAATCTGGCAATGGATTATTAGGTATGACACCAAAAGCACAAGCAATAACAGAAAAAAGAAACTGGACTTCATAAAAAATAAACAACTTTTGTACTTCTAAGCACACTATCAAGAAAGTGAGAAGACAATCCAGAGAAGGGGAGAAAATATTTATAAAATCATATACATGATAAAGTATTTGTATCTATAATATTTGGAGAAGGAAATGGCAACCCACTCCAGTATTCCTGCCTGGAAAATTCTATGGACAGAGGAGCCTGGAGGGCTACAGTCCATGGGGTGGCAAAGAGTCGGCCATGACTGAGTGACTGAGCACGGCACATCTGGAATATTGGAAAAAAACCCAACTCTTATAACTCAACAATAAAAACATAGATAATCCATTAAAACTAAAAAAAAGAATCCAAACAGACATTTATTCTAAGAAGATACACAAAAGACCAAAAAGCACATGAAAAGATGATAGTTATTCATTAGAGAAATGCAAATCAAAGCACAAAGAAATTCCACTGCACACAGGCTAGGGTGACTATAATCAAAAGGCCAAGTAACAGCAAGTGCTGGCAAGGATATAGTAGACACATCAGAAGACTTATTCAGTGCTAGGGAGGATGAAAAGCATACAGCCACTGTGGAAAAGTTTGGCAGTCCCTCAAAAAGTTTAAACATCTGACCAAGTGATTTCCACTCCTCAAAGAAGTGAAAAGATATGTGCACACAAAATCTCGAACATGAATATTTTTAGCATCATTATTCATAACAGACAAAAGGTGACAACCATCCTGATGTCCATTATGACTGTATAAACAAAATGCAGTATTTCCACACAATGTACTCTTACTTGGCCACAGCAAGGAATCAAAGACTGACAGATACTCCAATGTGCACGAACTTTAAAAATATGCCAAGAAGTTAGAGACAAAAGATCTGGTATTATACGATTCGACTTACAAGAAATGTCATGAATAAGCATTTCATAGACACAGAAGGTAGATTAATGGTTGCTTAGCATTGATTAGCGGAATTGGTAGGTGGTAATGGGTACAGGTTTCTTTTTGAGTGACAAAAATATTCTAAAATTGATTGTGGTAATGGCTGTATAACTCTATGAATATACTAAAAACCACTGAATTGTACACTTTAAATGGGTGAATTGTACAATATGTGACTTGTGCCTCAATAAAGCTATTATCAAAGAAAAATAAAACACCACCGCCCCTTCCAAGCCCAAAGAACCCTATGAGAAAATACAGCAGAGAAAAGTCCATGACTCTCACGGTGGGAATAAATGAGTTCACCTCAGACTCCTCCTTTAATAGCAAGGATAGAACATTCTAGGAGAGTGAAGAAGGAAATATACAGAGAACAGAAATAGTATACGTAGCAACTAGATGTTCACTACAGATTGTTTAGAAAGGGGAAAATGGAAACAGTCTGAATGTTCACCAATCAGGGACTGGCTAGATCATGAAAAATCCAGATTGTAGAATATTAAGAAGCCCATATACGTGCATAAGAAAGGTGGAGAACGCGATGAACCATGGTGTGAAGGGATTAGTGGTCTCTGGGAAGAAGTAATTTTATTTTTCACACATTAAGTCATATTTCTTATGAAAACCATGTATTCTTATACTGAATAGTTAAGTAAATTTTTAATAGGAAAATAAAAGATGTGGAAATACAAGACTCCATCTTTTTTTTTTGTAACTGGGACACACAGGCCATAAAACTTGCCCAACTGCACAAAGCCTGTCTTTATTGCCCTGGGTTGGTATCAGGACTGTCCTCAATCAAGTAGCATAATAGGACAAAGTCCTCTGGGCCCGGAAAACAATTTCTCTGGTGTGATCATGAGCTCGGCTCAATTGTTTTCAGCAAAGACAAGCCACTGTGGCCAGCTCCCTCCTGGGCCTATTTAAATTTAAATTTACATGTGACATGATAAAGGTTATTAGCTAAAACTACTGTAGTCATCATATTATAATACATAAATTGTATCAAAAGGTTGTACATTCTCAAGTGTATATATGTCAATCAGAGCTTAATTTTTAAAACACACACACAAAAGATGTTAAGAATGCTACTTACTTGCTATGTTGAAAACTGTGTTTTTTAGTGACTAAATGCGACAGGCATACTCTGCTACACTAGTGAAGATTTTAAAACCACAGGACAAAAGATGGTTGTCAAAGTGCTACATGGTCAATATGTTCAGAATACTTTTATTTTAGTCAAGGCATGGGATGTCAGTTCTGTAATGCGTGTAGAAAAGTTTTTAAAAGTCAGTGTGAGAGAAGTTTGTGAGACTGCTACAGACTTGCAACACACATGGAGAAATGAATCCCAGTATTTCCACGAGTGGATGTGACAGTCGTTTTGTAATACATACAGAAGTGTTAAAAAAAACACTGTAAGAAATATGTTCAGTAGCATTTGCTTACTACACAGAAAATCCTATAGCGTGAGTGGGTGCTCTGCTCATTCCATAAACATGAACAGAAGTGTTGAAAAACACATGAAAACTATGTGCAAGTCTGCAACTTGCTTGCACAGGTGAGAACCGTGACATCACAGGAAATGTACGTGATGGCCATTCTGTAATGTGTGTCGAATGGTTTTTAAAACACCTATTGAGAACAAATAAATAGAAATTGAAATGAACAATAAAATTAAATTAAAATTCAATTTCTTGGTCTCAGCAGCCATAAACTCAAGTACTTAAAAGAGTTAGTGGCTGTCAAATTTCATAGCATAGGTTCAGAACATTCTCATCACTATAGAAACTTCATTCTTTGGGGCAGGGCTATTTTTCATCCTGCATCATTTACTGAACGTTTATGATCAAGCGCATCTAAGTCTCCTATAAAATCTTTTCTATGATGAAGATGATCTTGGTGTGCGGAGCTCCACAAGGAGAAACTTCTTTTGTGGGTATGACCAAGCCAGATGGGGCTAACCGCAGTTCTGGGATGTGATCTCACCAGCATTTACCTCAGCTGAGTCACTGACTTGCCTCTCTCCTTGTAGAGTTTGCAAGTTTCAGTCTTCCAATTTGCACAGTGGACATTTTAACACCCACCTGACAATTCCTCTCAGTTATTCTAAGGAGAACACGAAAGCAGAGATGTAAGAACCACTTTCTCAAAATTGAACGCAGTGGGCAAATTCGAAGCTTTCTATTTGTTAATTTGGAAATGTTTGATGACATGGTATTTTAATACCAGGAACCTTCAGAAAGATATTTTAATATAGTTGTGTTTTCCATGGGGTTGCAAAAGACAGTGACAATTATATATTGTCCACTTAGAGACTAAACAAGTTTTTAAAAACATGTAAAGGAGTGGTTCCCAACCTGGGGCAATTCTGTGCCCCAGGAAACATCTGGCAACGTCTGGAGACATGTTTGGTTGTCACAGCCGTGGGGCTGCTACTGGCACTGAGTGGAGGGAGGCAGGATGCTGTAATGCCCCCCAGGGCACAGGACGGGCCTGTAATACAGGAGTATCAGGTCCAAGGCTGAGTAACCCTAGTTCAGAAGGCAGAGACAGCCACTTTTCATGGGCACTCTCATTTGCTGAAAAAAAGTGGGATTAAAAAAATGAAAGCACACACACAAAATCATTTTTTAGAGTCAAGAATAAAAAGAAAAGAAAACCTTTGGAATTATCATAGGAAGGATGACATTAATTTCATTTCAGAGCGTCAGAGTTAACATGGGATTAATAGTCTTTCAGGGCTTCTCTAGTAGTTCAGATGGTAAAGAATCTGCCTGCAATGCAGGAGACCTGGGTTTGATCCCTGGGTTGGGAAGATCCCCTGGAGGAGGGCATAGCAACCCACCCCAGTACTCTTGCCTGGAGAATCCCTGTGGACAGAGAAGCCTGGTGGGCTACAGTTCATGGGTCACAAAGAGTCGGACACAACTGACCGACTAAGCACACCTCACAATAGTCTTTTAAGAGATTTCATGGGACGTGTCTGTGTGTGCACAGTTGTGTGTGCGTGTGCATGTATGTTGTGAATGTGTGTGCCACACATGCTTGCATGTGTAATTTCTGGGGAGAAGAGTCATAGCTTTCATCCAGGTGGTCTAGGACTACAAAATGTTAAGGTTTTTCAACGTCAGAGAAGTTAAACACACTCTATCTGGGTTTATATTAACTGAAGCTTCTGTCTATGGGGGATCTCAGATTTTGTCACAGGTCAATAAGAAGGTGGCAGGCATTAGGCAAAAGCCAAGGGCTGAAAGTGACAAAGCACCTTTCCTGTATATCTAAGCAGGGGTGGATGAATTTCATCCTTGCCAATAAGGTCACTGCAAATACTGTTTTTATAACCAATACTTGTGTCAACACTCATGTTTGACTCTCACTGCAGACATTCAAAAACCTATTTCAGTACTGAGGATCCAAATCCAGAATTATGTTAAATACTTACAGTGCCAGAAAGTAAGTCTATGATATAACTGTAAAGTAAATGAGTCCAGAACTACTTATTGGATACACTGTGCATTGAATATCTGTAAAAAACAAAAACAAGAACATCAGTGGAAACAGCCTCCGTCTTTAGAACCTTATCATAATTTGTGTATATATATGCATGTGTATGTAGTCATATACAGTTATGTTTGGCTGTGTTTATGAATCTATTTGCAACCCAAACCCCAGTGCACCAAGTACAGTACCATTTTCCCCTTTCCCCTTTCAAAGTATCTAGGGATATACGTTTTTCTATACATTTTGCATAAGGGTCTACTATAGTACAAGTTTTCTGACTATATTGGCATTTTATGTTTTGGAGTTCACGTTTGCACATGTTTTAGAAGATGTGGCTGATATAATTATTATTTTATTTTAAGCATATCCAATTTTAAAAGACTCTAAATTAACAAGCTGTTTCACTCTTAAAAACACATATTTACCTGTGTAAAACTGATCAAGAAATTTTTTGAACACCAATTTTAGTGACACTACATTGTGCTTGATCAACTAATTCACTTGCTTTGTAGCAGTCAGCTATTGCTGTGTAATAAAACAGCCCCAAGTCTCAATGACTTAACCTCCAAACATTTATTTTCTCCTTCATGGTCTGTAGTTTGAGAACATGAAGCTCATTCAGGATAAGCCAGGATGGATACCAGGCTCCCAGTTACATGGAGGTCTTCTCTGAATGACTCCACTCAGGGGACAGACTAGAGATGCAATGGCTATCGGGGGGGTGCTCTCTTCACAACTCTTCTTATAAGGCAGGCCAACCACATAAAGCCATTTCAACCAAAATTCCACTGGACAAAACAAGTCACACAGCCATGTGCAATATCAACGGGGTCAGAAAGTATTCTCGGTTCACAGTGGGAGGCTCTGCAAGTCACAATTACAGGAGAGTGAAAAACTGGGGAAAATAATTCAATCTACCTGGGCCTTAGTTTCCTCTTTGTTAAAATAAGAGAGTTGAACCAGTTTCTCCGAGGCCAACCCCAGCTTTTCTATTTTTAATTCTAATGTGAGTGCTTATTTATTCATTCAACAAACACCTCTTAGTTACTATGCATCAGGTAGATGTTGGAGGTAAAATGATGAGTAAGTAGAAGTTACTGCCTTTGAAAAGCTTACCATCTAGCAGGAGAAAAGGCAAGTAGGAGTCAGGTATATGTAAGGTGCTCACATGGTTTATGAACACAGTATTAGAGGTGAAGAGGAGGGAGACAGTCACTCTGTTTGGGAGCAGAGTCAGGAAGATGGAATGAGATGGCCGCTTCTCTGCTGTCACCCTGTCCTCAAGCCTAGACATCAGCAAACCGTGGCCCGAGGGCCAAAGTTGGCCCGCGGCCTGTTTTTGTCAGTGCCGTGTTATCAGAACACAGCCGGGCTCACTCAGGACAGCTGTCCACGGCCACTTTTGTGCCATCATGGCAGCACTGTGTAGTTGCAACAGAGACCGTATGGCCTACCAATCCTAAAACATTGACTATCTGGCCCTTCCCAGGAAGTGTGCCCACCAGTCACGCTAGGCTTCTCATGGCTCCAGTATGCTGAGTTATTCTCATCTCTGAACCCTTGCAGCTGCTGTTCGTCTGCATGAAGATGCTTCCCCAAGTTCTCCAGTGGCAGCCTTCTCCTTGTCCTGCTGGGCTCACTTGTCTTCACAGAGGGCTCAGGGGACCCCCTCCAGTGTCCTGGTGTCCAGCCTCTCAGTACCCTGTCCTTTCCCCTCCCCACAGGCAAATTCATCCTTCATATGCCTCTTCATGCGATCCCTTGCTAACCCCCAGCCTTTGCTAGAGGGCACTACATGGACTTAGGCGTGGTAGCTCCTGCCAGGACCTGAACTAGGAGCTGGCACATAGCAGGGACAAAATAAACACTGAAAGAATGAAAAAGGGAAGGAAGGTAAGAAAAGGAAGAGAGGGACTTCTGATCCTTTCCTGAAGGCACAAAGTCTAGTAGGTAAGAAAAAAAAAAAAAAAGCATGCATAGGAGAAGGATATAGTCAAAGGAAATAATGAGAAAGCAGAACTCGTGGCATCCACACTCAGAGTTCAGCTCCATTTCCTCCAAGAGGGTGGCCTCCCTCTGCCCAAGGTGCTGCTCACAGCTGAAGGGACCACTGAACAGGCAGTGGTGCCCAGTGAGACAGAATGGTTTTCAGTACTTCTAGAAAGAAATAATCCTAAATAAATAAATAACAGCTGCCATTTATTAAGCACTTTCCATGGGCAAAGCACTATATTATCTTATTTAATACTCATTTAAAAATTATGAGTATGGCTTAAATAATCATTACTTATACTTAAAAAATTTCCATATTAAATAATATACTTTATATTGTTTTTAATTATTTATAATCTAAATAGTAAACATTTTTAATGACCCAAGTATTAAATAGTGTAGTATTATCTGAATAATGAAACATCTGTCTCACTATTTATATCATCACTTTCTACAAATAGGGAAAATGAGGCTCAGACAGTCTAACCA
This sequence comes from Aepyceros melampus, assembly GCA_006408695.1. NCBI lineage: Eukaryota > Metazoa > Chordata > Mammalia > Artiodactyla > Bovidae > Aepyceros > Aepyceros melampus. The sequence goes on from SJXQ01003453.1 coordinate 501,451, forward strand.
ACTAGCGGAGGTGGGCCTTGAAACTGAACCCAGGGTCTTCCCACAGCAGCAGCTGATAATTATCTATGAAATGGACATATTAGGAAATGAGAATTCAGCATCGGGCATACAGTAGGCACTCAGAGAGTCAGGATTTCCATGTTCTTCTCATTCGATTTTTAAGTGTAATAGAATTAAAACAAAAACAAATGTGATGAAGAGGAATGCTGAAGGGCACAGAAGTGACTCTAGAGGGAGTTCTTCTGGGGAAGGAGTCATGTGATAGAAGCAAAACATGTCGAGCATTCAGTAAGAAAACACAGCCCCATTACTGCCAGAGTCTGGCAAATTACTGGTGTTTAATGGACGGCAGCCTGAGCATCACCATTCTGCGAGACAAAAGCCTTGAAATAAAAGCCTGAAATAAAGTCACTGGAGTAGACTGTGTTATGTTTACTAAATATTCCACTTTCTACCCTTCACTGCTTCTCCCAAATGCCTTGCTGAATCCAAGAGTGGCGAGTGACTTGCACTGGCTAATACTGCTACTGCTAAGTCACTTCAGTCGTGTCCGACTCTGGTGACCCCATAGACGGCAGCCCACCAGGCTCCACTGTCCCTGGGATTCTCCAGGCAAGAATAAGATGCGGTAAAAAGGATGTGTGTCATCTCCAGGTAGAAGCATTAGGAGCCAGCACATGTTTGCCATGACTCTTTTTTCTCTGGACATCGTGACTGCCAGTGGTCCAAAGAGAGGCTGTTCCATCAGCTTGGGTTCTAGAGGGAAGACAACGTGGAACAAAGGCACCACCAAACCATGATGGACACACAGTGTGAATAAGAAAGAAACTTTGTGGTTATTAGACACTGTGCTATGGGGTCATTTGTTTCCGCAAACAGCCTAGCCTATCCTAATACAGTCACCCAAGACTTAGATTATAAAGACTGCTAGAGAAAGAAGCTGGAGAAGGCAATGGCACCCCACTCCATTACTCTTGCCTGGAAAATCCCACGGACGGAGGAACCTGGTAGGCTGCAGTCCATGGGGTCGCTAAGAGTCGGGCAGGACTGAGTGACTTCACTTTCACTTTTCACTTTCATGCATTGGAGAAGGAACTGGCAACCCACTCCAGTGTTCTTGCCTGGAGAATCCCAGGGACGGGGGAGCCTAGTAGGCTGCCATCTATGGGGTCGCATAGAGTCAGACATGACTGAAGTGACTTAGCAGCAGCAGCAGCAGAGAAAGAAGCACTATAACTAGGTCAGTGAAAAGAACACTCTTCATGGCAAGCCAGGCCTCTTATACTCACCCACGTCTTGAGATGGAATGAGAATAAAGCTGCTGTTGGTGATCTTGTATCTGGTGAGCAAGACTGGGAGCAAAACCACCATAAAGATGATCAGAAATATCACCAAGTTCAGCAACACCAGAAATCGTAAGAAGGAGAAGTAGGATTGAATCCCAGTGCCAAATTTCCCTGGAAAAAAGAAATTCAGAAATCACTGACCAGGAGTATTGACCCAGTACCCACTGCAGGTTCAGTCAGCCATGGAGGACTGAACTGAAATTGGAGGATCTTGGTGGGAGGAGGAAGAATCATTTATATTCTCCATTGTTGGTTTCAAGGCTCTATTTCCTAGTGATTTAAACTTTCACATGTAAATCTACAATCAATTATAAATTAATATTTTGAAATGGTGTGAGGGAAGGGTCAATATTTACATTTTCTCATAGGAATATCTAATTAACTCAGCACCATTTATTGAAAAGGTGAACCTTTCCCTAGTGAAGTGCAGTAGTACTTCTGTAATTGACTATATGCTTATGAAGGCTTCCCAAGTGGCTCAGTGATAAAGAATTCATCTGTCAAGCGGATGACATGGGTTCGATCCCTGGGTTGGGAAGATCCCCTGGAGAAGGAAATAGTAACCCACTTCAGTATTCTTGCCTGGGAAATCCATGGACAGAGGAGCCTGGTGGGCTACAGTAATGGGGTCGCAAAAGAGTCAGACATGAATTAGTAACTAAACAACAACAAATATATTCATGGACCTGTTTCTAAATTCTCTCTTCTGTTCAGCTGGTCTGTTTGTCTATCCTAGGACCAACACCAGACTGTCTCATCACTGCAGACTTAAAATCATATTTGATATATGGTGCTCTAAGTCTTAAAGCTCTCTTCTTCCTCAGGCATCCTTGGTTCTCTGCATTTCTAGATAAATATTAAAATCAGCATATTTCTTTTGCACACATACATATGTGTGCAAAATGTGCTGAGAGTCTGACTCAGATCACATGGAATATATAGGTCAGTTTGAGAACAAGTGACATCTTTCTAATATTGAGCCTTTGAGCCATGAACATGGTATATATCTAGGTTAATTTCTCTCAACAACATTTTATAGTTTTCTGTGCACAATTGTTTCACACAGTTCTTTAGATGTATTCCTAGGTATAATGATACTATTATGTAACTTATTTTTTAAATGTTTGTTGCTGTATATAGGGAAGCCCTGGTGGCTCAGTGGTAAAGCATCCGTCTGCCAGTGCAGGAAATGCAGGCTCTGTCCCTGCGTTGGGAAGATCCTCTGGAGGAGGAAATGGCAACCCACTCCAGGTTTCTGCCTGGAGAATCCCATGGACAGAAGAGCCTGACGGACTATACAATCCATGGGGTCACAAAGAGTCGCACATGACTTAGTGACCAAGCACACACACTCGTATATAGAAATACAGTTAGTTTTATATACAGCTGTTACAACTAGCAACGTTGCTAAATTCACACCAGTGCTAATAATTTGTCTTTTTTGTTTTCTACAAATAAATCATGGCATCTGGAAAAAAAAAAAAGGCAACTTATTTCCTCCTTTCTGGTCATTGTGCCTTTTTAATTTTCCCCTCAATCGTTGTATATTGGCTAGGACTTCTGAGATGATGATGAATAGAATCTGTGATACTTATCAATCTGTTCCTCATTCTCAATCTTAAGAAAAAAGCTTTCAATATTTCACCATTCATAGCTCAGCTGGTAAAGAATCTGCCCGCAATGCAGGAGACTCTGGTTCAGTTTCTGGGTAGGGAAGATCCCTTGGAGAAGGAATAGGCTACCCATTCCAGTATTCTTGGGCTTTCCTTGTGGTTCAGCTGGTAAAGAATCCACCTGCAATGTGGGAGACCTGGGTTCGATCCCTGAGCTGGGAAGATCCCCTGGAGAAGGGAAAGGCTACCGACTCCAGCATTCTGGCCTGGAGAATTCCATGGACTGTATAATCCGTGGGGTTGCAAAGAGTCGGACACGACTGAGCGACCTTCACTTTCACTTCATTTCACCATTATATATGATGAAAATCTCCAGAAAAGTGGCCCCTTAACAGGAGAGGAAGCTGGGCATGGTGGCTAAAACCTTGGGCTCTGAGGCTTCATTGCCTGGGCTCAAATTCTGGACTTGCCTTATCTTAGAGAATGAACTAGGGCAAGTACTTTAACCTGAGACACACAGCTGATAAATGCCGACAGTTCTTTTTAATTAAGGTATATACATTATTTTTTAGATACAGTGCTACTGTACCATAACAGACTACAGTGTAATCACAACCTTTATATGCACTGGGAAACCGACAAATTGTGTGACTCACTCTATTATCAATTCACTTTAATGAGGCAGTCTGGAACCAAATCTGCAACGACTCCTAGGTCTGCCTGCGCTGTGCTGCGCTTAGTCGCTCGGTCATGTCCGACTCTTTGTGACTCCATGGACTGTAGCCCGCCAGGTTCCTCTGTCCAAGGGACTCTCCAGGCAAGAATACTGGAGTATGTTGCCATTTCCTTCTCCAGGCAGCTTCCTGACCCAGGGATCAAACCTGGGTCTCCGGCACTGCAGGCAGATTCTACACCAACTGAGCTACTGGCAAAGCCTGGTCTGTCTGTACTTCATCCCAATTCTCACCATTATGGGGAAGTAAGTGTGTTCAGGGCCTTGGCTGCCTCTGCAATCTGATAAGTCCTATTGAACTCCATCTTGCAATAATACTCTTAAATGCACAAAATACAAATGGTTATTTGTCCATATGATATCACAATATTACAAACTAAATTGGCGACAGATTAATACATAAATATCTTCATTAGTACTCAAAAACAAGACCTAGTGGCAGATCTAATCACTGCTGTAATTTCAAAGTCAAGACGAGCACACGTGCTATTCCCGGACAACTGCAACATGTAGAAGGGACGGGAAGACAACTTGTGATTTTCCCGGTGATGAAGACACAGGCTCTATGAACCCTAACTGTGGTGTGCTGCTTGCATTCCCCATGGAAGGAAAGATGACATTTCAGCTGGAGGTGGGAGAGAACAAAGCTGTACTTTCTCTAAGGGCAGGCTACTTCTGCAGAGGAGCACGGGCAGCATGGGCTGCAGTACCTTCTATGCTGCGAATGTCCTCCCGCCACAGCTCCAGGTGGGTCGTCATCTCGCGAGCCTTCTCTATGAACCTCTTCCAAGACTTGCTGCTATACCGTTTCCACTGGTCCCACTCAGACAGGTACTTCATTTGGGTCTCCTGAATGTCCCTGCATTAATAAACAAGCATGACAATGGCAGGGTCCCCAATTTCACTATCAGATAAAGCCCCAACTGAGAGGATGTGGAAAACCTGTAGCCCTTATCACTGCTGGTGGGAATGCAAAACAGTGTGACCACAGGGCAAAAGTTTGGCAGCTCCTCAAAAAGTTAAACCAAGAACTGCCATACGACCCAGCAATTCCACTCCTAGGTAGATACTCCAGAAGAATTGAAAACAAGCTCTCAAACAAAAACTTGTACACAATATTCAGTGCAGCACTAATCACAGTAGCCAAAAGATGCTAACAACCCAAATCTCTATCAAAGGATAAATGAATAAACAAACTGATATAGCCACACAACAGAATATTATTCAGTCATAAAAAGGAAGTACTGATACATGTTACAACTTCGATGAACCTTAAAAACATTCAGCTAAGTGAAAGAAGTCAGACACAAAAGGTCCTGTATTATATGATTCTATCTACATGAAGTATCCAGGATGGCAAATCTACAGAGATAGAGAGTAGAATAATGGTTGGCAGGGGCTGGGGGTTAGGGGGAACAGAGTGACTGCAGAAAGCAATGTGGCTTTGGAGGCTGCAGAGCTGTTAAGACAGAAAGAGCCTGGGTCCCTGAGTGACTGCAAAGTCTCCCCTTGACCTCAGCCCAGGACTTTTATGTGGGCAAGAAATAAATTTCTAGTACACTGAGATTTTATGAGTGTGGGTATCTTCGTCATAGCAGCTTAGCTTATCCCAGGTAATAAACTTAATAATGTGAACTTGTCAGGAAATGCATTCTATGCCTAAAAAGCCCCGTTTTCCAAAACATACATCATATGCCCTCCAGATGGCAATTGGACAAACCTTAGTCTCCGCTTCTCAGAAATGTTCAGTGCGTATTTTCGAATGGATTGGTTATCAAGGTCTTCAGTGATTTCTCCCTCCAGTTGGAAATTGTAAGAGTCTGTTGGCTTCAGCAAAGTGCCACTTTGCTTGTCCCGGGAAAGGATGGTTGTCCTCTTACGAGCAATGGAGCGGTAACTTGGCAATTCTTGAAGGAAATTCACAGGTGGAGAAGAAAAGCAACTGGAGTCCAAAGAGAGGCTCTCTGGGTAAGAAAGAGAAAACCATCATTTTCCCCAGTGAACCTGGGAGCCGAAAACCAAAACTTACATAGGACACTCGGATCTCAGAGACCCCAACTAAACCTCACAGACAGTCTCACAGCGCCTAGGGCGCTGATCAAAGGACTTCTTAATTATTTTATTTAGCAGGATGGTACTCAGGCTCAGGACAATAAAATCACATGCACAAGGGTTCACTTTAAGCAGATGTGTTTGCAAACATGCTTTACATTACATGATACTTGTGTTCTAGTGTTTGGCTGCAGCCACTTGCTAGGTGTGAGGTCTGGAGTAACCCAACCTGCTTTTCATTTGTCAAATGGGATGCATAGTGATAAGAACATCATAGTCAACAACAATAATAATAGTAGGGTTTATGGAGCATTTCCTATGCACCAGGCACTGTGTTAAGAGGTTCACACACACTCATGGAGTGTGGACTGGCCTTATGATCTGCCTGGACCAACAGAATGCAACAAGTGATGCCGTGTCAGTTCTAAGTCCAGCCACAGGAGGCCTTGCTGGCTTCAGCTGCTCTCTGGACCAGCTGCTGCTTTGTGAACAAGCCGGAGCTAACCTGCTGGAGGTGGAGACCAGGCAGAGAGGGGATGATTGCTCCAGGCCAGCCTACAGCCTACAGTTGCTCAACTGACCACCGATCCCTCACACATAGGGAGGCAGCTACTATTATCATCCTCATTTTACAGATGAGAAAACAAAGTCACTCATGGTTCCCCAACCCCTTGCCCAAGCCCTCAAAGCCCTGCACAATCTGACTCCTGCCTGCATGTCCAGCTCCTCAGGCCCCTCTGCCCTCCAAACTACATTTCTTAGGATCCTTCATACACTAAAGTGGGCCTTATCCCTCCTCCTCAGGGCCTTTGCACATGCTGTTCCCTCTGCCTGGATGGAATCTGCTCCATCTCTTAGCTCCTACTTGAAAGTCTCTTCCTCGAGGAAACCATCCCTGCCTCACTGTACTTCTACTGTTACATATTTTCCCATACACAGTAAGCCCTGACAGCACTTACCACAATCTATAACCTTGTATTTATTTGTGTGGCTATGTGAGCACATCCGTCTTGCCCCGTGGACTCTAAATTCTTGGAGGGCAGGGACCGTGATGATTTCCTCACCATTGCAACCCAGGACCCAGCATAGTAGTTCAATAAAATACTTGGCTCAGAGCAGTTCAACAAACACTCACTGATGGACGGATGAGAGGATGACATCTGTACTTTGTCTGTGCTTAGAAAGCGTGTTGGTGGGGAGCGGGGCTGCAAACAGAGCCAGGTCTGCCTACTCAAGACTCTCTATTCACGCTGCTCCATCAGGTCATGGCTGGAGGCCAAGTTTCACTGCGCCCTGTTCAGCAGTCCACAGAGGGAGAGCTTTCCTTTTGGAGGTGAGGAATGAACACCACCATCAGGGTGGATTTTATGCCTGATCTGATCCTAACTGTGGAAGACCATCCTGAATGGAGACAGGACATGGAAGGAGGAGGTAGGAGGCAGCTGTAATAATAAGCAATTCCCCCAAAAGGCAGCAAAATTTCCTTGGATTTGAATCCAGGTTCTGTCAATTACCAGCTGTGTCTCTGGGAAAGTTACTTAAAACTCTCTGAGCTTCAGTTCAGTTCAGTCGCTCAGTCGTGTCTGACTCTTTGCGACTCCATGAATTGCAGCACACCAACTCCTGGAGTTCACTCAGACTCATGTCCATCGAGTCAGTGATGCCATCCAGCCATCTCATCCTCTGTCGTCCCCTTCTCCTCCTGCCCCCAATCCTCGCCCCAGCATCAGAGTCTTCTCCAATGAGTCAACTCTGCTTCAGTTGCCTCACCTCAAAACTGAATTCATTCACCAAGTTACCTATCGTGTGTCAGATGTGGAGCAAGGGATACCGCAGCGAACAAAGTAAACATCTGACGCACGCGGCCCTTACTTTCTAAGGAGGGGCACAGCAAGATCAGACAATACACATGCAATATGCTAGGAAGTGTGTGCGTGCTCATCCGCTCAGTGGTGTCTGACTCTTTGCACCCCATGGACTGTAGCCCGCTAGGCTCCTCTGTCCATGGGATTTCCCAGGCAAGAATATCGGAGTGGGTAGTCATTTCCTCCTCCGGAGGATCTTCCTGACTCAGGGATCGAACCTGCATCTCTTGTGCTTCCTACATTGGCAGGCGGGTTCTTTACCACTAGTACCAGCTGGAATGCCCATGCCAGGAGGTCATGAGTGCAATTAAAAAAAAAAAAAAGAGTTGGGTAAGGGCACAGAGGTAACAGGCAGGGTACATTGTTTTTGTTAAGATCAAGTCAGCTATGGCTTCTCTACTAAGGTAGCATGTAAGCTGAGGCTGAATGGAGGGGTGGTATGTATACACTGTGGATATTGGGTGAAGGGAATTCTGGGAGAGGGAAACAAGTGCAAAAGCCCTGAGGCAGGGGTGTGCATGATGTGTTTGAAGAAGAGGACAGAGGCCTGGGTGGCTGGGGAAGAGTGAATGAATGGGAGTCTCACAGGGTCTTTTCTTGGTGGCCCCCAAAGAGCCACACCAGCCCTCTGGGGTCCCCTCCCCTTGAATCTGGGCTGGATCTGTGACTTGCTTTCACCAAAAGTTGCAACAGAGGTGACACTCTGCCAGTTCCACACTCAAGCCTTAAAAGGCCTGGAAGCTTCTTTCTACCTTTCTCTGCTGGCTCAGATGGTAAAGAATCTGCCTGCAACGCAGGAGACTCTGTTCGATCCTTGGATCAGGAAGATCCCCTGGAGAAGGGAATGGCTACCCACTCCAGTATTCTTGCCTGGAGAATCCCAAGGACAGAGAAGACTGCTGAGTTATAGACCATGAGGTCACAAAGAATTGGACATGACTGAGCACATCCGTCTTGCCCTTTTCACTTGTGCTGTTGGGAGCCTGGGGCTGTTGTGTAAGAATTTCACCTGTGCTGCGGGCACAATCACGTGGAGAGAAAGAAACGCAAGCCGCCAAGGAAGACAGCCAAGGAACTGGATGACAGCGAGAACCAAGGTCCTGGCTTATGAACCCAGTGAGCCGGGTCCCCAGCCCTCCGGGTCATCCCCGCCATGGGCATGAAAAGGCCACTGGATGCTCAGACCCAGCAGACATGACACACAGCTGAGCAAACTGTCTCCTCTGTAGCCTGTTCAGTTCCGGATGCACAGGATCAGCAGAAAGATTACAATGGCTTAAGCTATCACGTGTGGCGCAATCTATTAAGCAACAATAGGGAGCTGGGACAGAAAAAGTAGAAAGCAGGGGTCAGAGGTGGCCGGGCCAGACCAGGTCAGACTCTGTGGGCTGGGCTATGACCTTTCGATGTGGCAGATGGGCAGTTACCCAGGGTTCTGGGCCAAAGTATGTTGTGATCTGACCACATTTCAAAGGGTCACTCTGTAGGCTTTGAGGCCAAGGACAAGACCCATCACAGGAGCGCCAGCTTAGGAGAATCAAAGGCAATCATGCAGATGGAAACACTGAGCACAGCCCAGCACGCAACTTATAGATAACAGGGCACTGGGAGGGGGAACCGGCCAAGGCCTTGATCCAAGCTGGAGTCTGATGGTGCAGAACTGTAATCATCACCTCTCTGATGGGCATGTTCACACAGTAGAGCAGCTGACCCATTGATGATGACACAGACATGCATCTGGAGCCCTGCCAGTCACCAAGTATAAGCCTGCGAATCCCACTCAACCTTTCACTCCCAGGCCCCCGCGCTCCCTGAGGGTATGACAGACTTCCATAAACTTCCATTGGTAATGTGGTCCCTAAGCAAACATGAGGGGCGGGGTGGGAGTGGGCTGATGGCTATGGAGTCCAAGCCCAGCTGGAGGCTGCTTCTCCCTCTGGCCAGCAACAAAGGGCTGTTATTAACCAGAACAAAGGTCTTTGCATCTGGAGGGGCATATTCACTGAATATTCAGTGACCACGAGGTCAGGGACTCAGGGCTGGCGCTGGAAGCTGGCACCCCAGTGGAGACAAAGACCATCTCTGTCTGAGTCACTTGTTTCTCATCTCAGGAACAGGGGATATAATACCATGATCTCGTCAACGTGACATGAGGACACATTTACCAACAGCATAAATAATACTGGCTCGGAATATTTGAACTATTTGAAGTATACAATATGCATCACCACACTCAATTCTCTGAGCTACTCTTTGAACAGAATTGTCCTATTTAACAGATGAAGAAACTGAGGCTCAGAAAGCTAGGTGTTTTGCCACTCACACAGCTGGAAGTGCTGAAACCAGGAACCTATCACGTGGCAGAGCTATAGGCTTTACTATAATTTGAAAATACTTCATAGACACTACAATGCCATACAAATTAACTATTGGATTATTCTTTCATCCACACTGCAGGGAGGATACATCCTGTCCACATTTCCCAACAACAGTCTCTTGTGGAAAATTCTATTTTCAAAATGGCCACTGGTTCCCTGGTGGTCCTTGGAGTAGGACTCCGAGCTTCTACTGCAGGGGACACAGGTTTGATCCCTGGATAGGGAACTAAGATCCCACATGCCACAATGTGACCCTCCCCCACCAAAAAAATCCAAAATGGCCATCATTGAAGAGGAATGCTTTTTTCTTTTCAGACATCCCTGGAAGTTCTCTATCTTCAAGTAAAAAAAAAAGTTTCACAACCTTTGGACACAGGCATCATTTTTACAGCTGATCTACCTCCAATCCTATGCATCTAGGACCACACACTTTGTACAGCATGTCACTGAATTTCTTATGCCAACCTGGGGGAGGTGCCCTGGCTTTCTTCAGGGAACTGAGGCCCAGAGAGATGGCAGCTTGCCCAAGGCTTTGATGCCAAGACAGATTCCTGGTTCTACCGCTTCTTAGAAACACAGGTAGCTTCACCTCACCTAGCCTTGGATTTCTCGTTTGAGAGGACAAGAATGTCTCATTGTCAGATGTTCTCTTGAGTTGATCGTTTAAGCCTGTGGTGTGTGGGCTCCTTGATGACCATCTGCCTGGGAGATGGGGTGACCTCAGATACTGGGGTGCCCCCATCTAGGAAGGTCTAGAATATGTTGGCTGCTGGAGCCAGATTTCAGCAAGTAGTGGTTACTTAGGTGGGAGGACGGTCAGATAATTACAGGAGATATGGGGGCAGGGGCAGGCATAACAATGCTGGTCCTTAAGAACAAAGTAAGTCTCTTTGAAGCTTAGAGCAGTGTCGTGCTCACAGAAAGCCCTCCATCTGAATGAATGAATGAATGGGCAGAGGCAGGCACGTCTAGAGAACATCTTCAGGTCCCAACTTCCCTGGCAGCTCTTTCCGCAGGACACCAACTCCTACCAAAGGGCACAAACATGCCCACAATGTGGGCATGGGCCAAATGGCACTAAAACCACCACCACCTGCCTCACGAGCTTGCCAAAAACCTAGCCTGACCAGATGGGTGCTGGCTTCCCTGCAGGGCTTTTCTTCCCTCAAAGAATCATGGGAACTCTGGGGAAGAAGGGACCTTCTGGGTCATCTGGTCCAGGCAACCTGCCAGTTGCTGTGGGAATCAGTTCTGTTTGATATCTTGTATGGGGTCCCTCTCTGGGTGGGACCCTGGGCTGGGGCCCGGGGCTCTGGAGACGATGAAGGTTTGCAGACTTGCTTCCTGCCTGGAAGAGCTTTCCCTCCCTCCTCCAACCGGCACATGTCTCCTAAGTGTCCAGCCTACTACATCCCTGTCATTATCCCATCCTCCTCCCTAAGGGTTGACCTGCATAGTCTCTGACCCTTTTCCTCCACCATTAGACTGTGACCTCCATGAGCAAAGGGACCTCATCTCTCTCCTTCACCACTGAGTCCCCAGGTTCTAGCACAGAGCCTGACTCACAGTGGATGCTTAATAAAAATCTGTTAAATTAATGAACGCAAGCATCAACTGTGAATAAATGAATTTGGTGCTGAGGATACAGTCAACACTGGCTCACCCACCAGCAGATCAAATATTTAGCACACCACCAACACAGGGGCACCAAAATTGAGAAAAAGATCTAAGGAATTTAAGCATTTAATATTATTTTCTTTAGAGATAATTTTTTTCCCAACTGAAAAAGCTAGCAAAAAGTATGGAGATGTTGACACACACCACTGGCTGCTGCTGTTTAGTCACTAAGTCATGTCTGACTCTTTGCAACCCCATGGACTGTAACCCACCTGCCTTCTCTGTCCATGAGATTTCCCAGGCAAGAATACTGGAGTGGGTTAGCCAGTGATCAAACCTGTGTCTCCTGCACTGGCAGGCAGATTCTTTACCACTGAGCACCTGGGGAGCCCCTGACCATATATCACATCCTTTTCTATTTGAGGTACTTTACATAAGGCAGCCTTATTAGACACGTGCATATACACTTGGTTTGATGTTACCAATAAGATAATGCAGACAACAATTTCAGGGTTTCTTAGACTTATTTCCACTCATGTCTATGTGTGTGACATTGTTTGTATTTTGGATGCTAACTGGAGCTAGGCATCTGGATAATCTGCCCAATAACTGGCCAGCTGCCAAAGGTTCTTAATGCAGGGGATCACAGTCCAGGGGGCCTGGTCGAAGCTGCTATGACATCTCCACCAAGTGCTCAAAGACCTCCGAGGCCAGGGACTCATCATGGCCCTACTTCCGGCAAGGCCACCCACCCACTCACCCAATTGCTATGTGCCATGCACGGTTCGAGGACAAGGACGCAGCCTTGAAGATGACTTTAAAAACTCTCCCTGCCCCTGGAGGAAACACAATAAAATTTATTAAGTGCATTTCAAATGGTGATAGATGCACGGAGAAAAATAAAGATGGGCAAGGTAGAGATAGACAGAGAAGAGCAAGTACAAAGGCCCTGGAACTCCCCTGGTGGTCCAGTGGTTAAGAATCCACCTTTCAGTGCAAGTGGACACGGGTTCGATCCCGGTCAGGGAACTAAGATCTCACATGCCATTGGGCAACCCAGTCTGTGTGCTGCAATGAACATCCTGCATGCTGCAACTAAGACCCAGCACAGCCAAATAAATACATAAACGTTAAAAAAAAAAAAAGTTTACAAAGGCCCTGGGCCAGGACTATGGCTAGTAACTTCAAGGAACAAGAAAGAAGACCAAGGTAGCTGAAGAGAGTCAGCAAAAACAGAGGAATGGGGTAGGAGGTTGGGGAAAAACAAGTTTGGCCACATAGGGCCTATGGAGAATGGTGTTACCATACTTGAGTTAAGGTGGGAACTGAGGGGGATTCTGAGCAGAAGAATGACATCATCTGCCTCAGATTTAACAGGATCGCTCTGGGCAGCCCTGTGGCTATTTTTGTCCTTGAGCTACACAGGTCAGTCTGGCTGTATCCCATGGCAGAACATCACGTATCAGGTCACACTGTCCTGCAGTGATGGAAATGTTCTATAATTGTACCGTTTGATATGGTAACCAAGAGTGGCCACTGCATAACTTAAATGTGGCTGGCGAGACTAAGAAAATGAATTTTTAATTTTCTCAGACTTTATTCGATTTACACTTTACAGCCACATATAGCTAGTATCTGGGCTTCCCTTGTGGCTCAGCTGGTAAAGAATCCACCCTCAATGAGGAAGACCTGAGTTCAATCCCTGGGCTGGGAAGATCCCCTGGAGAAGGGAAAGGCCAACCCACTCCAGTATTCTGGCCTGGACTGTATAGTCCATGGGGTTGCAAAGAGTCAGACATGACTGAGTGACTTTCACTTCACTTCATTTCATAGCTAGTAGCTACCATATTGGACAACACAGAGGGGCCTCGTTCATAGGAGCCCAGTGTCTAGCCTGAGAGGGGAGGAGTCAGGGCCTTGAGAGCTTCCTCCGTCTGCCAGACTTGAGAACTGCAGGGCAGGGAGGACCTGCATGAGTCACACCACTGGGCACCTGGGTGGGGCACCTGGGGAATGACTGGGTCCAAGGCTTTATGACCAGACAAGCAAACAGCCTTCAGGAGCAGTGACTAATTGCTCAGGGCAATTGGAGTCATGCAGGCCCCACAGTCCAGGCCTCCTGGTTTCCAAGCCGGCAGAGCACCCAGTGGGCTTGTCCACAGAGCAGTTACTGTGATCCTGTCTGTCTAAGGAGGTGACAAGACCACCCGGTGGTTAAGTGCACTGGCTCCACAGCCTGCTCCCGGATTCTAACCCCCGCTCCACTTGCTACCTGTGTGACCTGGCAAGTTTCTTGGCCATGCTATGCCTCAGTTTTCCCACCTCACATAGCCATCTTAAGGATTAAATGGCTATTGTATGTCGAATGCTTAAAAAAGAGGACAGCAAACCTTTTCTGTAAAGAACCAGACAATAAATACTATTTACCACGCAGTCTCTGCCACAACTATTCAACCTGGCACTGCAGCAGCCATAACCCATAAATGAATGTGCATGACTGTTTTCTAATGAAACTTCATAAAAACAGGTGGTGGTTCAGACTAGGCCCATGGGTTGTAGGAGACTCAGGTTCAATTCCTGGGTCAGAAAGACCCTCTAGAGATGGAAATGGCAGCCTACTCCAGTGGTCTTGCCTGGGAAATCCCATGGACAGAGGACGTCGACAGGCTACAGTTCCTGGGGTCGCAAAGAGTCAGAAATGACTTAGCAATTAAACAACACAACAACAGTAGTTTGCAGACCCCGAGCTGAAAGCAGTGCCCAGTATACTGTGCTACGCTCTTGAAGCCAGGACTCCGGTTATTTACTGATGAATGTAATGTAATCTGCAGTGAGGGAAGGAGGTCTTGCTAAGGATTCCCTAGATGGAATTTATCTTCCTTGACTAGGACCTCTCCAAAAATGATTTCCAACATTCCTGGAAGTGATAATAACCATATTCGCCTTTACTGAGCATTTACTATGTGCCATGACTGTGTCAAACCTTTTACATAGTTATCTCCTCTGACCCTCAGGATGGGTTTTTCTTATATTTTGCTCTCATTTTGCAATACAGAAAGTTCAGAGAAGACAAGAGCTTTGTCCAAGGCTGACTTAAGGTCTGAACCATGAGGGCAAAGACCTCAGCATGTCTTACTCACCCTTATACCCCTGGTGATTAGCATGGGGTTGGCACATAACAGTTGCTAAAAAATCATGTCACAGATACACAGATACAGTTGCTCTAGATTTGCAACATTAACTTCCTTCTGCTTTAGTAGCTTCCAAGTAACTTCTCAGGGCCTCAGTTTCCAGGGAAGTAAAATGGGCAAGTAATACCACCTACTCGATGGCATCACCAACTCGATGGCATGACCAGCTCTATGGACATGAGTTTGAGCAAGCTCCGGGAGTTGGTGATGGACAGGGAGGGCCAGCATGCTGAAGTCCATTGGGCTGCGAAGAGTCAGACACGACTGAGCGACTCAACTGAAACTGAATACCACCTACATTGAGTGGCTGTACGGAATTCCAGAAAGTTATACATGCGAGTCCCAAATTCACCTGCTAAGGGAGTCTGCCAGACCCTCAGGAACCAGCTCCGGCTTGCTGCGCTCATCCCATCTCCTCTCCAAGCTCCAGCCTGAGGCCTCCTCAGAAGCACACAGGTCCTCCCCATCTCTGCCCTCTGCTCCCCTCACCACCCCTCTTGAATGCTCTTCCCACCTGATCTTCCCACTCACCTGCACTGGCTCCTCCGCATTCCTGGGCCTCAGCTCAGTGGTCCCTCCTGGAGAGCCAGCAGGCAGCCGCTCTCCTCTCTATACCATCACCTGTTTATCTCCTTCTCAGCAGCTATGCTTAGCTGTCTCTGACCCTATTTCCCTCTGTCTCCCCTGTTAGATTAGAAGCTTTGTGAAAGCATGTCCCTCACCAGCTTCTTTCATCACTGGGCCCACACCAGGTACATGCTTTTGGCTCAGAGTCAGTTTCTGGCCTCCTCCTGGGAGGAGGGTGGGGGCAGCCCCACAGAAGGACTGGGTGGTCCTACAGCCAAACAATGCAGCCAGACTGCAACAAAGTTTACAGCACTGAAAAGTCATTTCCTCCTTTTATACCTTAAATTCTTTACTTCCTAAAAAAAAACAAACCAAAAAAAGCCACTGAGGGCCTTTGGGCCTAAGCTGGGCCTGAGCTGCTGGGCAGATGGAGCTCTTGGCCTCTTTTAGAAAGAGAGGGAAAAAAATCACTCAGGTCAGATGGCTGGCTCACCAGAGAACCACTTCAGTCTGTATCCAGACCTGAAAAGAGTCCTCCCACCCAGGACACCTTTGAGGAGTGACCTGGATGAATGGACCTAGCAGATAAAGTAAAAACATAAAACCAGAAAAACCACTACAGGTCAAATGATTACTTGTCTTCAAATTTCATACAATCTGTCAGACTAAAATAGCCCACAAAATAGCTGTTAAATTACATAAGTGTCTATCAGGTAATGCTAGAACACCTGCAGTCATCAAACCTTATAATACTGGGCTAGAAAAGGCCTAATAAGCATAATGATAACATGCTAATAATCAAACCAAGAGCTACCATTCAACCCCATCTGACAAGCTTATTTTAAATCCTTTCAGTGACACTAGCAGACCAGGCGATGAAGATATTTTGGAATTAGAGGTGATGCTTGTTTCATATTTTGAATGCACTACAAGGTGCTGAATTGCACACTTCAAAATGGGTGATTTTGCTACGTGAATTATACCTCGATCCTCCCCTAAAAAAGGCACTGCGTGCATGCTAGCTGAAGGACTCCCGACTGGAACAAGCATATTGTTACCTTACACATACTGCACACCTCATTTACAGGCTGGTATGAAGTCCTGATGGGCTGGAACAGTGTCTCTGGGCACATGTAGTTAGAGTAATTCTGAGTCATGAGAGATGAAGGGGGAAGGAGCCTTTAAGGATTATTGTAATTTTAGAGGGTCTAAAATATTTGGGCAAAGCTTTTGAGATAGGCTATGGGACACTGTCTAAACTTCATGGAACAGAGGGAATTTCATAACATTGCCTAGGACTCTCCAGGCCAATTATCCTTTTTTGTTTCAATTATCCCAGAATCATAGTGTCCTCTAAAATAAGGGACGCCCAAACAAACCACTATACATACAACTGACTACCAGCAAGGATGCATGATGTGAAGACTCTGTGGATGTTGGTCATCTTGTAGGAACACAAAGGGACTTCCCAGGTGACCCCAGTGGTAAAGAATCTACCTGCAATGCAGGAGATGTGGGTTTGATCCCCGAGCCGGGAAGATCCTCTGGAGAGGAAATGGCAACCCAGACCAGTATTCTTGCCTGGGAAATCCCATGGACAGAGGAGCCTGGCAGGTTACAGTCCGTGGGGCTGCAAAGAGTCAGACACAACTGAGCGACTGAACACAGGGGAACAGAGGCATCATAACAACAGTTAATGCTTACATGGTCCACAGCAGTCAGTCGCCAGGAAGCAATCCCTCCCTGCAGGAGGAGTACATATTCTCCCAATATTCATGCCTTTAAACAGGCCCCACTCACACTGAACAGGGCTGACCCATGGGAACAAAACAAGTAACAGGGTGATTTCTAAGACCAGCTCATATAAGACACCAGAGCTTCCGCCTTGCTCTCTCTTATATCATCTGCTCTGGAAGAAGCCGGCCACTGTGTCTCGAGGACACTTAGACAGCCCTCTGTGAGGTCCACATGGAGAGGAGCTGAGGCCTCCTCTCAACAGCCAGTGTCTGCCCATCCATGTGAGCAAGTCATCTTGGAAGGGATCCGCCAGCCCCAGGCAAGCGTTCAGATGACTGCATGGCTACGCTGGCTGACCCCACGAATGCAACTTCACAAGAGACTCTGGGCCAGCAAAGCTGAGACAGGTCATTTCCCAATTCCTGACCCACAGAAACTGGGAGATACGTGATTATTATTATTCTAAGCTTCTAAACATGGGGATAATTTGTTACACAGTGTAGATAACTGATATAAGCACTTATTTATGTAAATTATCTGAATCCTTGAAATGACCCCTGAAGTAGGTGTTATCATTATTTAATCCATAAGGAAACTGAGGCACCAAGCACTTATGGGCCTTTCTCAAGGACAAAACCAGTAAATGGGAAAAAGAGGATGGGCATCTGGGAGTCCAGAGTCTAGACTCAAAACCAACTATACTACAGCTCCCATTGTGGCTGCAGGTATGAGGCAGGAGATGGGCCCTAGGTTAGGCATTTACAACTGGCCTCCTGTTCAACCTCCTGGCGTGCAGAGATGAGCTCCAGCCCCCTGTTCATATCTCCCGAAGCAGAGACATCAGGCTCCAGGACTACCTATTTATGACCGGACTCCTGTCTATATTTCAAGGTCTACACCTTGATACAGAAAGCAGCAACTGGAATAGGGTTAATAACCAGACATTAGTCATTTTTATGGCAGGGACAGAGTGAGATTAAACCCTTTAAAAAGGGTCATATATTTCCCATCCCTGGGGCAAGGGAGACATTGGGAGTCAAAAAGGAGGAGACATCACCCCATAATATGTGATGCTAAGGGTGTCACATAGGCCTCTGGGCTGAAATCCATCTTGGAAAAAAGTTGCACACCTATGTAGGGGAGGCCTATATAAATGACTTAACCACCTCTTTTCTGCATTCCTTTTCACTAGCGGGGATGTCCAAACCCTTTCTCTATGGGTGTGCATCTCTGCTTTTCTTTCATCTTAACTAAACCATTTCTCTCTGTTTTCTCCCCCTTGTAGCTGTGCTGTATCTTTAATATTAAACATTGTACCTGCATTTACAGTTTTTGCCTCTGTGAGAAAAGAATTTCCCTCGAGGGCAAAGATCCAGGGGAAAACAGCTTTTAGCCTCTAGCCCTTGCAGGTCTGGTGGCGGCTAGGATTCCCGGTGTTCATCCAGGTTGCTGTTGCTACTGCTGCTAAGTCACTTCAATCGTGTCCGACTCTGTGTGACCCCATAGACGGCAGCCCACCGTCCCTGGGATTCTCCAGGCAAGAATACTGGAGTGGGTTGCCATTTCCTTCCCCAGTGCATGAAAGTGAAAAGTGAAAGTGAAGTCGCTCAGTCGTGTCCAACCCTCAGCGACCCCATGGACTGCAGCCTTCCAGGCTCCTCCGTCCGCTACCCAGGTTCAATTCCTGGGCAGAGAATTAAGATCTTGCTTCATGCTACCACTCACTGCTGCCTGAGAGAAATCAGGTACAGTCCATCATTCATTTATTCAATGAATGTTTAGCAGGTTCCATGTGCCGGACGCTGTTCTACATCCCAGAGGAACAAGAAAAAGCCTCTGCTTTTCATGTCACCCACGTCTAGAAGGGAAAAGAGCAAAATAAATGAGGAAATGTTCAAACCAGATGACTTCAGATGGTGCTAACTGCTTTTGAAGGCATAAGCAAGGTAACTGGTCAGGGTAAGAGTGATGGGGTCACTTCTGCAGACAGCAAGACTCCAGAGGTCTGTCTCTCTGATGTGACAAGTGAGCAGAGACCTGACAGGAAGCAGAAAGAGGCGCCACATGAAAATCAAAGAGAAATGTACTCCAGGCAAAGAGCAGCAGAAGGACTGCCTTCAGTCCTGAGGCAGAAATGACATTGATATGCTGGAGGAATGGCAAGGCAGTCAGCGTAACTGGAGCGAGATGGGCTAAGGTAAGGCTGGAGGTGACAAGAGCCTGCAGAGGTGGGCTGGGGTCCTTGTTGGAGGCCAGAAGTTGATTCTCAGAGCAGTGCGAAGCCACTGTAAAGTTTCAATTAAGTAAGGAAGTATTGTTGTTTTGTCACTAAGTGAAAGTTAAGTGAAAGTGTTAGTTGCTCAGTCATGTCTGATTCTGCGGCCCCATGGACAGTAGCCCATCAAGCTCCTCTGCCCATGGAATTCTCCAGACAAGAATACTGGAGTGGGTAGCCATTCCCTTCTCCAGGGGATCTTCCAGATCCAGGGATCAAAACCGGGTCTCCTGCATTGCAGGCAGATTCTTTACTGTCCGAGCCATTAGGGAAGCCCTGTTTAGCCATCAAGTCGTATTCAACTCTTTTGCGACCCCATGGACTGTAGCCCAACAGGCTCCTCTGTCCATGGGATTTCCCAGGCAGGAATACTGGAGTGAGTTGCCATTCCCTTCTCCAGGGTATCTTCGAGACCCAGGGATCAAACCCTGGTCTCGTGGACTGGCAGGAGAATTCTTTACCACTGAGCCGAGCAAGTATATTGTTTATTCAGCTAAAAGAAACAAAGAAAGAATGCCTTTTGCACGACACATATGGACCTAGAGATTATCATACTAAGTGAGGTAAGTCAGAAAAAGAAAGACAAATACCATACGGTATAGCTATATGTAGAATCTAAAATACGACACAAATGAACTTACCTACGAAACAGAAACAGATTCACAGACATTGAGAACAGGCTTGGGGCTGCCAAAGGGAAAGAGGTTGGGGGGAAGGATAGATTGGGAGTTTGGGATTAGCAGATGCAAACCATTACACAGAGAATGGATAGAACAACAGGATCCTACAGTATAGTGCAGGAAACTATATTCAATGTAATAAACCATGAGAAAAAAATAAGGCAAGCATTGTGAACTGGGTTATCATTAAGAAGGATACATATTTTCCATTTCTATAAACCAGAGGCCCCTTTGTCTCCTGCCTCCCTCCAGCTGTCCTCCCATGATGCTCATACAGTGTGTCATGGTTTACAAAGTGCAACAAAGTTATAAACACAGACCTTTCTGAGTCCCCCACTCATGCTTGTGGGTACAAGGTCATAAAATATCATCTGTCCAAGGAAAGGGAAAGTTGCTCAGTCGTGTTTGACTCTTTGCGACCCCTTGGACTATACAGTCCATGGAATTCTCTAGGCCAGAATACTGAAGTGGGTAGCCTTTCCCTTCTCCAGGGGAATCTTGGACTACACAGTCCATGGGATTCTCCAGGCCAGAACACTGGAGTGGGTAGCCGTTCCCTTCTCCAGGGGATCTTCCCAACCCAGGAATCGAACCACAGTCTCCTGCATTGCAGGCAAAGGGAGGAACCTTTTAATCAGAGGTGCTAGTTATAATACTCATGAAAAGATGCTTAGAGACCACCATGAACACCCAGCAAAGATCTAAAAAAGATGAATTTCATGCCTTCCGTATGGGAAACCAGTGTTGGTATCTTAAATGTGATGAATTGTGACAAAATAAGAGCAATAAAAAATCAAGTGGAAAGTACTTGAATAGCTATTACTTAAAGGCTGAAATTGAGCTGATAACATTATTAATAATGCATTATGTTATATATATATATGCCTCAGTGGTGTCCGACTCTTTGCGACCCCATGGACTGTAGCCCGCCAGGCTTCTCTGGGATCTCCAGGCAAGAATACTGGAGTGGATTGCTGTTCCCTTCTCCAAAGGATCTTCCCAACCCAGGGATCGAACATTGATCTCCTTCATTTCAGGCAGATCCTTAACCCTTTGAGCTACAGGGAAGTCGTTATAATGCATTAGAAAATTATTAACATCAATTCCAGGCTGACTTCTTTATTCTGATTCCTGAGCAAGTTCCCACAGTTTGGGTCTCTTGAGGTGTTTTTCTCTTTTTTTTCCTTCTAAAAGTTGAGATCAATCCAATTAGAAGGGTCCAATGCCCAAATCTACACGTATATTTTACTGTAAATCCTTGTAACAAAAATCTCTGTTCTCAAACTAAAAGAGAAAAAAAAAACACTGCAGATAAAACTTCATAGTGAGGTCTTGCATTTTGTTAAGGGCAAATATAAAATACAAATGCTGGAAGGAAGCCTGCTGGGTGCTGAAAACGTCAGTCTTGACTGAGTAGCAATTCTGCACATTTATGTAAAAATTCACAGAGCTATACACTTTCTTAACTTTTACCTAAGGGAAAAGGGAAAAGCATATAATACTTGCCTGGCTACCACTGATAGTGTCTTTCTTGTATCAAGCACTGCACTAGGCACTTCACACATTTTTCTCTCAACTAATCCTACCAACAGCTTACTCCCATTTTACTGAAGAAGCTGAGGTTCAGAGAGGGTAAGTCACTTACCAAGGATCACACAGCGATCGACAGCCCAGGCAGAATTCAGTTCTAAGCCCATCTAATGATAAAGCCTCATGTGTCTGGGAGGCAGTCACCTCGTATTACAATGTGAGGACTAGCTGGGCTCTCAATCTTTTCATTTAACTTATAGGATGATTTTGAGGCTAGCTGGGGACTCCTCGACCAGCTCTGGGAAGACAAACTCACAGCGACTGGGGACTCCTACTCCAGTGCTCCTTTGGTAGCGAGGTCTCTAAATGGGGTGAGGATGGGTTGGAGGAGCGAGAGCAGGAATAAGAAAGACCCGCTTTCCCCCAAGCCGGGAGGTGGAAGGGGGCCCGGCCCGCGCGGAGCTCGGTGCCCGCGTGCCCGCCCGCCGCCGGGAGCCCGGTCCCCGCCGCCCTACCTTGGTGGGTGAAGGGCTGCCTGCTGGGCCTGCCGGGCGGGAGCGCGCTGATACTGGACTCGCTCATGACTGCGCCCCGCGCCCCCGAGAGACCGCCAGAGGCCCGCCCCGGCAGCCGCCGCCGCTGCCTCCCGGCCTTCCCTCCCGGGGCCGGGATTCCAGGTTCCGGCGCCGACGTCATAGAGGCGGGGGCGGGGCGCCGGCGCCCTTCCCACGCCCGCCGCGCGGGACCCCCGAGCCGCGCCGAGCCTGGACGCCAGGTACCGGCCAGGATCCGACGGAGGGTGCAGCCCCGCGGCGTCCAGGACCTGGAATGGGAGACGCGGGTGGAGAGCCAGAGGGACCAGGAACGGGCTCCATCCAGCGGCCGCGATAAAGGGCTAACTCCCGGATTTTTAAAATAACGAGGACTCAGAACAAGTGTATCTAGTAAGTTACTGTTTGGGTACAAAAAAAAAAAAAAAAAAAAACCACGAAGAAGAAGAAGGAGTATCTTTGTACATTTTTATAAACACATAAGAAGAATTGAGAGTCCTTTGGACTGCAAGGAGATCCAACCAGTCCATTCTGAAGGATTATCAGCCCTGGGATTTCTTTGGAAGGAATGATGCTAAAGCTGAAGCTCCAGTACTTCGGCCACCTCATGCGAAGAGTTGACTCATTGGAAAAGACTCTGATGCTGGGGGGGATTGAGGGCAAGAGGAGAAGGGGACGACAGAGGATGAGAGGGCTGGATGGCATCACTGACTCGATGGACATGAGTCTGAGTGAACTCCAGGAGTTGGTGATGGACAGGGAGGCCTGGCGTGCTGCGATTCATGGGGTCGCAGAGTCGGACACGACTGAGCGACTAAACTGAAGTGAAAATGACTCTCGAGTGGGAAGCTGGGAGGCTGGGTGAGAAAGGTTCAAGGAAGGATTTTTCAGTTTATTTATCTCGTTTACTTTGAATCTTATCCACGTTTCCTCTCTGCCTCTATCCGTGGACAGTTTAAAAGATAAAATGAAAATGAATTACCAAATATAAATGTCAAATAAATAAATGTAATTGTATATGCAGAGTTCCAAAGAATAGCAAGGAGAGATTAAAAAAGCCTTCCTCAGTAATCAATGCAAAGAAATAGAGGAAAACAATAGAATGGGAAAGACTAAAGATCACTTCAAGACAATTAGAGATATCAAGGGAACATTTCACGCAAAGATGCACACAATAAAGGACAGAAATGGTCTGGACCTAACAGAAGCAGAGGAGATTAGGAAGAGGTGGCAAGAACACACAGAAGAACTGTACAAAAAAGATCTTCATGATCCAGATAACCACGATGGTGTGATCACTCACCTAGAGCCAGACATCCTGGAATGTGAAGTCAAGTGGGCCTTAGAAAGCAT
The DNA here is from genome assembly GCA_006408695.1 of Aepyceros melampus. Lineage (NCBI taxonomy): Eukaryota > Metazoa > Chordata > Mammalia > Artiodactyla > Bovidae > Aepyceros > Aepyceros melampus. Next base: position 524,939 of record SJXQ01003453.1, read on the forward strand.
CACTAAGAACAAACCTAGTGGAGGTGATGGAATTCCAGTTGAGCTATTTCAAATCCTAAAAGACGATGCTGTGAAAGTGCTGCAGTCAATATGCCAGCAAATTTGGAAAACTCAGCAGTGGCCACAGGACTGGAAAAGGTCAGTTTTCATTCCAATTCCAGAGAAAGGCAATGCCAAAGATTGTTCAGACTACCGCACAACTGCACTCATCTCATGCTAGCAAAGTAATGCTCAAAATTCTCCAAGCCAGGCTTCAACAGCATGCGAACTGAGAACTTCCAGATGTTCAAGGTGGATTTAGAAAAGGCAGAGGAACCAGAGATCAAATTGCCAACATCTGTTGGATCATAGATGAAGAGAGTTACAGAAAAACATCTACTGCTTTATTGACTACTCCAAAGCCTTTGACTGTGACTCTCAGCAAACTGTGGAAATTCTGAAAGAGATGGGAATACCAGACCACTTGACCTGTCTCCTGAGAAATCTGTATGCAGGTCAAGTAGCAACAACTAGAACTGGACATGGAACAACAGACTGGCTCCATATGGGGAAAGGAGTACATCAAGGCTGTATATTGCACCCTGCTTCTTTAACTTATATGCAGAGTACATCATGCAAAATGCCAGGATGGATGAAGCACAAGCTGGGATCAAGATTGCTGGGAGAAATAAGCTCAGATATGCAGATGACACTACCCTTATGGCAGAAAGTGAAGAAGAACTAAAGAGCCTCTTGATGAAAGTGAAAGAGGAGAGTGAAAAAGTTGACTTAAAACTCAACATTCAGAAAACTAAGATCACAGCATCTGGTCCCATCACTTCATGGCAAATAGATGGGGAAACAATGGAAACAGTGACAGAGTTTATTTTCTTGGGCTCCAAAATCACTGCAAGTGATGACTGCAACCATGAAATTAAAAGACACTTGCTCCTTGAAAGAAAAGCTATGACCAACCTAAACAGCATATTAAAAAGCAGAGACATTACCTTGCCAACAAAGGTCTGTCTAGTCAAAGCTATGGTTTTTCCAGTAGTCATGTATGGATGTGAGAGTTGGACCTTAAAGAAAGCTGAGTGCCGAAGAATTGATGCTTGTGAACTGTGGTGTTGGAGAAGACTCTTGAGAGTCTCTTGGACTGCAAGGAGATCCAACCAGTCCATCCCAAAGGAAATCAGTCATGAATATTCTTTGGAAAGACTGATGCTGAAGCTAAAACTCCAATACTTTGGCCACCTGATGGGAAGAACTGACTTCTTGGAAAAGACCCTGATGCTGGGAAAGATTGAAGGTGGGAGGAGAAGGGGATGACAGAGGATGAGATGGTTGGATAACATCACTGACTTGAAGGACATGAGTTTGAGCAAGCTCTGGAAGTTGGTGATGAACAGGTAAGCCTGGTGTGCAGCAGTCCATGGGGTAGCAGAGTGGGACACGACTGAGTGACTGAACTGAACTGAATCATATATACGTTTGTATGGGACTTCCCAGGTGGCACTAGTGGTAGATAACCTACCTGCCAATGCAGGAGACATAAGAGACCCGAGTTTGATCCACTCAGCACATAGCACACATACATTTGTGTATAATACAGGTAACTGCAAATTAAATAAATGGGGAAGTGAAAGTGGAGGTCTCTCAGTCATGTCCGACTCTTTGCGACCACTTGGACTATACAGTCCATGGAATTCTCTGGGCCAGAATACTGGAATGGGTAACCTTTCCCTTCTCCAGGGGAATCTTCCCAACCAAGGGATCGAACCCAGGTCTTCTGCATTGCGGGAGGATTCTTTACCAGCTGAGCCACAAGGGAAGCCCCAGAATACTGGGGATCCATTCTCCAGCGGATCTTCCTGACCCCAGAATCAAACCAGGGTCTCCTGCATTGCAGGCGGATTCTTTATCAATTGAGCTATGAGGGAAGCCTAAATGGAAAGTGTAGGTAAACTGCCTATGCAGAAGAATTCTAATAAGTTATGCAGATATGTCAAGGAGGTGGAGTGTGACTACCCAGTCTTTAAGTGTGGGCTACACACAGGGGCTCCCTTCCAAGGAGGATTATGGAAAGGGAGGGCGGGTTACAGCAGGTAACTACCTGCATAATACCTGATAAACACTTCCTCAGAGAGATGATCAAGGTCAACATCAACAGTTGACATCTTCCCTTCCTCCCCAGAGTCCACTTCTCAGCCCCTGATCCAGCCACAGATTTAGAAGTAGGTGGATGGAGGCCCCCAACTCCAGGCACTATCTTCCTCCTATGTCTCACCGGGCACATGGTCCTGGCTTGGTCTGCATCCTAAGCCGGGAGAGGCCCTGCATTCTCTCTGGGGCAGGGCAATGAGCCCCGTATCCTGGAGTGTGCAACTTATTAGTGTCTGACTCATTAGAAAAGACCCCGATGGGTCTTCCCCGCTGGGAAAGATTGAGGGCAGGAGGAGAAGAGGACCACAGAGGATGAGATGGTTGGATGACATCACCAACTCAATGGACATGAGTTTGAGCAAGCTCGGGGAGATGGTGAAGGACAGAGAAGCCTGGTGTGCTGCAGTCCATGGGGTCGAAAAGAGTTGGACATGACTGAGCAACTGAACAACAACAACAATCCTGAAGGAGACTCATTCTTTCAGGCGATCACTGATTTTACAGGAACAGAAATAGGGTAGTTCATTGGGAAAAGGTCACAGAACTCTCCTGTTGGAAGGAAGTAGAAGGGGGAGAAAGGCTGGTAGCCGGAAAAATAGAAATTCAGATGGAAGGATGGCAAGTAGAGCAGAAAGGAGAATCAAACATGGAATTCTTGATTCCCTTTCAGTTCAGAGCAGTCACTCGGCTGTGTCCAACTCTTTTCGACCCCAGGGACTGCAGCACACCAGGCCTCCCTGTCCATCACCAACTCCTGGAGGTTGCTCACACTCATGTTCATCAAGTCCAAATCTCACATTCATACATGACTACTGGAAAAACCATAGCTTTGGACGGACCTTTGTTAGCAAAGTAATGTCTCTGTTTTTTAATATGCTGTCTAGGTTGGTCATACATGTTCTTCCAAGGAACAAGCATCTTTTAATTCCCCTTTCAGTTCAGTTCAGTTCAGTCACTCAGTCGTGTCCAACTCTTTGTGACTCCATGAATCAAACAGGCCAGGCCTCCCTGTCCATCACCAATTCACGGAGTTTACCCAAACTCATGTGCATCGAGTCAGTGATGCCATCCAGCCATCTTATCCTCTGTCGTCCCCTTCTCCTCTTGCCCCCAATCCCTCCCAGCATCGGGATCTTTTCCAATAAGTCAACTCTTCACATGAGGTGGCCAAAGTATTGGAGTTTCAGCTTTAGCATCAGTCCTTCCAATGAACACCCAGGACTGATCCCCTTTAGGATGGACTGGTTGGATCTCCTTGCAATCCAAGGGACTCTCAAGAGTCTTCTCCAACACCACAGTTCAAAACCATCAATTCTTCGGCATTCAGCTTTCTTCACAGTCCAACTCTCACATCCATACATGACCACTGGAAAAACCATAGCCTTGACTAGACGGACCTTTGTTGGCAAAGTAATGTCTCTGCTTTAATATGCTATCTAGGTTGGTCATAACCTTCCTTCCAAGGAGTAATCATCTTTTAATTTCATGGCTACAGTTACCACTGCAGTGATTTTTGAGTTCAAGAAAATAAAGTCTGACACTGTTTCCCCATCTATTTGCCATAAAGTGATGGGACCAGATGCCATGATCTTCATTTTCTGAATGTTGAGCTTTAAGCCAACTTTTTCACTCTCGTCTTTCACTTTCATCAAGTGGCTTTTGAGTTCCTCTTCAATTTCTGCCATAAGGGTGGTGTCTCATATCTGAGGTTATTGATGTTTCTCCCAGCAATCTTGATTCCAGCTGTGCTTCTCCCAACCCAGCATTTCTCATGATGTACTCTGCATATAAAAGTTAAATAAGCAGGGTGACAGCATACAGCCTTGATGACTCCTTTTCCTATTTGGAACCAGTCTGTTGTTCCATGTCCAGTTCTAACTGTTGCTTCCTGACCTGCATATAGGTTTCTCAAGAGGCAGGTCAGGTGGTCTGGTATTCCCATCTCTCAGAATTTTCCACAGTTTATTGTGATCCACACAGTCAAAGGCTTTGGCATAGTCAATCAAGCAGAAATAGATGTTTTTCTGGAACTCTCTTGCTTTTTCCATGATCCAGCAGATGTTGGCAATTTGATCTCTGGTTTCTCTGCCTTTTCTAAAACCAGCTTGAACATCTGAAAGTTCATGGTTCACGTATTGCTGAAGCCTGGCTTGGAGAATTTTGAGCATTACTTTACTAGTGTGTGAGATGAGTGCAATTGTGTGGTAGTTTGAGCATTCTTTGGCATTGCCATTCTTTGGGATTGGAATGAAAACTGACCTTTTCCAGTCCTGTGGCCACTGCTGAGTTTTCCAAATTTGCTGGCATATTGACTGCAGCACTTTCACAGCATCATCTTTCAGGATTTGAAATAGCTCAACTGGAATTCCATCACCTCCACTAAAATTGTGCGGTAGTTTGAGCATTCTTTGGCATTGCCTTTCTTTGGAATTGGAATGAAAACTGACCTTTTCAGTCCTGTGTTGTTAGATTTATCCCTAGGTGCATTGCTATTGTGGATGTATTAAAAATATATATATTCTATTATTGTTTTTAGTTGATAAAAAGGAATGTTATTATTGATTTTGTGTGTGGATGTATGTCTTAAATCTGTATTCAGCAACCTTTTTGAACCCATTTTTCCTTATTTTACAAAATATGACTAAATTTTTCTTTCACTTTTAATTCCCCTTATCTTTCCTGGCTCACTCCCCTCACAAGAATTTGGGGTCTGTGAAAGCGGAGACCCTGTTTCTGTTGTTGATTTCCATATCCCAAGTGCTTAGAATAGCACCTGACGCACAACAAGGACTCAGCAGGTGTTTATATGAATTAAAAAGTAAAGCTGTCCTTCTCGTGGACAGAGGAAACGGCGCGTCCTCAGTCTGTAGCTGTGGCCTCACCCGCGTTGTTCTTTGTGTGGACTGTGCTGCTCTTTCCACCTGCAGCCTCATCTGGCCCTCTGACTGCACTCCAGGTTCCTCTCCGCTGCTGGGCCTTTGCTGCCCACCTGCCTCGCCCCCTGCCCTGACCAGGCAGATGGATCTAAAGCTCTGCTCTGATCTCAGTTCTTCCAGGTAGCTTTCCTGGGCTTCCCTGTACTGCAGAAAGATGGATTCAGAAAAATTAACAGCAAACCAACAAACAAAAGAAAAATAAAACCAAAAAGCACACAAGAATTAAAAGTGAATTATGCACTCAAGCCCCAGGTTAAAGCTTAAGAATCCTCCAAAGTGACATAGAAAGATGCACAGAGGAAGTGACGTGATGGTGGCACGCGGCACTGCGGCAGTGTGGGAAAGAGAGTTAAAGAATGAAAGTGAAAATCCACCAGCGTCTCATGCTGCCAGCAGTTAGGAAGAACAGAAACCTTGGATCAAGCCACCCCCGCAGGCAGACAGTGAGTCAGAAAAAAATAGAGGCCAAAAAAGTATTATATTCTGACATCCATCATTTCTGTGCAGTTATATCTAACAACTATATTCTACAAGTGAAAACAACACAGATTTGAGTCTTGTCTTTTCTGCTTAAAAAAAAAAATAATCACTTGAGTTTTCCACCTCTGATAAATGTTTTATGAATTCCCTTTTCTGATGAAAGATTTTGCTGTGATTAAAGATTTCATGAAGTTATGACAAGGGTGGAATAGATCTTCATTCTCGCAAGCTCAATTTTCCTGTGGGCTGAGTGAAGAGCCCTCTCGTAGGCAGCTGTCAGAGCTCATGAACGTTTTTCCAAGTGCTGCACCTCTGGGAGGACACCCCCACCCACAGAACCCACAACCAACCGCAGCCACGTCGAGTGACATGTCCTGGTGCACGGCCGGATGATCCAGCCGCTGCTGCCTTTTCCCGTGAGAGCAGGTGCATGCAGTTGGTGTGTGTTTTGAAAATGTGTTTCACACGTGCCAGGTGGCCTTTGGGTGATGCCAGTCTCTGTGTGTATGCATGTGTGTGTGTGTGAACCCCTGGGCAAGTCATGGTGCCCTCGCCACCTCAGTTCCCTTCTCTGGGAAGGACGGAGGTCG
>SJXQ01003453.1:531256-564031 GCA_006408695.1 Aepyceros melampus
GTCGCGGCCTGGACTGGAACACGCGTCTCCGTCCACTGTGAGCACTGCAGGATTTCCAGCTCCAGGTGTGGACGGTCTTGGCCATCCGCCGGCATCTTTTACCATCCCCTGAGCCTCCCTCTCCATCCGCCAGCATCTCTCGCCATCTCCTGAGCCGCCCTCCCCTCTCCTCTCCGTGGGTCTTGGGAGGATGACCTCTCTGGGCTCTTGTACGAGATAACCATGTGTGGGCAGCCTGGCACGTGTAGGTGTGTGTCCTCTCTCCCCTTTCACTTAACCACCAGCGAAACCTTACATTACCACACTTGGAGAAGCACCTCTGAAAGCTCTGACGCCCTTTGGAAGGTCATGTGTTGAAGAAAGGCTCAGCTGAAAATGGCCCAGAGCACAGATCCTTTCCCGAGTCTTCTCGTTTTTTCCTTCTGTGAAAATCCAGCTGCCCTTTTCCTCCAGGAGGGAGAACGGCCCAGCCTCTGTTGCTGGCTACTCTGTCTGCTCCTGTCTCAAGCCCGGGTGTCCCTGTTTCCATGAGCGGATGCTTCTCGATCAGCTGTCACTTGCCAGCTGTGACACTTGGCACTTGAGATGCTGTGTTAGCTTTAGGCAAGTGTTGGACCATAATGGGGAGCTGACAAATGGAAGCCAGCACAGACCGCAGTGTGCGTGGCTGGACTTCTCTTTCATGCATGTAGCTAGTGAGCATGTCCCGTCATTTCCCAGACCCCCCAGGCACCCCCCCGACCCCCTCATACCATGGTAATTGTCCCCATCGCCTCAGAAAGCCCTGAGCTTTCTGGGTCCTGCTCCTCCCTGAGTGGGAAGGAAGCGAGTCAGGAGACAGAAGGGAGACATCATCCCTTTCCAGGGCTCGTCATCTTATTTAGGATGGGAAGTCTCTAGAAGCCGATTACTTGGTAGACCCTCATCCAGTGGCCACCTTTCTCGGGGCCTGGGGTGGTGGGCACCTGATTTCTGCAGCTTTACCATCTGCAGTAGTGAAAGCAGGAAGACGAGGTTTCAGGGGGTGGTGAGTGACCTCATGGTGTCACCCACAGTTCTGGAGGGACTGAGGGGCGGTCCCTGTGAGGACTCTGGGTGAACGTGCGTGCAGCATGGACACAGTTCTTTGTAGACATGGCTCTCTGTGTACCCCTGCTTAGCACCCAACCTGGCACCCACAGAAATCCCGGACCATGACACCGTGGTTGTTTACTGAACACCACCATATACTGAGTGCTTTCCCGCTGGGTCAGGCGTCCTGGTGGTCATGTGTGAGGCCTGGAGAACTTAAGGTCCCTTCCCAAGGTCACCTGACATGTAAAGGGCACAGGTGGGTTATAAGCACGTGCCCCAGGATCAAGGAGGCCTCCTGTGCAAACCCACTGTGTAAAATTCACAGTTGGTTCAGAATGAGTCATCTCCGTAAGCCTTTGTGTCCAGGGGGACACGACGTTTTGATAAACCGCATCTCTGACGTGCCCCAGGACCATCAGATCTTCGTGGAGGGGAGGCAGAGTCACTCTCCTCTTTGTCAGAAGATGCTGACCTGGGCTTTCTCTCGCTGCAGCACTCGGCAATGCCACCTGCTCCTGGACGTCTTCAATGCCACGGAGCACGAGCTGAGCATCCGTGCCCGGAGCGACGAGGAGCTCATCCTGCATGCGGGCGAGTGCCAGCGGTAAGTGTCCCCTGGACCCCTGGCCCTGCTGTCGCCACCGTGGGAGAGCTGAGTCAGGCGGGCCCCTGAGACCCTGGGGCTGGGCAATCTGGTTCCCCTCTCAGAGACACTGTGGCCCTTATTCAGGTTCAGTGAAAGGACGGGAGTGGTCGTAAGGTCAAGGGAGAGCCGGCCGATGTCCATCAAGCACCATGTCTAAGGACACCCAGACCTCTGGGCAAGACCTTTCTTTCACTTTCATATCTTTAGGAAAGCTGTATCAGGGGCACTGGGTGTCGATCTCAGGGACGGGTATGAGCATCAGTGGGAAGCTCCTCGGAGGAGTTAATGCCGCAGCAGCCAGGCCAGGCTAAGGCCTTTGGGAGAATGCACCGCTACCCGAGCTCAGCCCACGGAGGCCAGTTTCTTACAAAAGTAAACGTGCACATACTCCACCCAGCTATCCCAACACTAGTTGTTCAAGGAAAGTTAAAAAAAAAATGTTTACAAAAGACCTGTAAAGAATGTCCCAAGGCAAAAGCTAGAAAAAGCTTGGGTGTCCATATCATGGGATCAGGACTACCCAATGGTGGCATTTCCCTAGTGGAATATTACTCAGCAGGCAAAACTAGCGAACTCCTAACACAGCACCGTGGGCAGGGTCAGGAAGCTCATGCCGAATGCAGGTGCCTGACACAGTGTGGTTCAGGCATCTGAGACCCTGGGACCAGCAGGACTCTGCTGAGACAACGGTAAAAGCAGAGCATTGCTTCTGGAGAGGATGGGGTGGGCTTTGACCAGGAAGGGGCACAGGGCCTATCCGGGTGATGGTCGCGTTGTGTGACTCGATATCTGGGTGTGGGTCACACAGGTGCTTTGCCATTGTTAAGATCTAGCCAATGTGCACTGAAGATCTGTGCATCCCCCCGGTAAGCTGGTTTTGTATCAAAAGGAAAACTGTCGGCACATGTGGGACTCTGCCTCTCGGGGGACTTGGGTGGTGTCTCGCGATAGCTGCGCTAGCCTCGGGAGTGCCTAAAGAGTTAGATTCCTGGCAGGGGGCTGGGCAGGCGGATGGAGTGAGCTGATCAAACAGAGTGAAGTGTTAGTTACGGGATATGTCATACAATGGGCAGAGAATGTTCTCTGAGGAATTCTCTCAACTCATAAGAAAACACTGGGAAGAAATGAGCAAACGACAGAGCAGCGGAGCCTGGCTCCGCTCATCCCACCTCCCTCCCTCTTTCTCCTCTGGGGGGCTCCACGTCTCCAGGGTGTGGCAGCATCACACCACCCATCACTGCCACGTCGTCCTGTTTATTTAGGGCCCCAGGAAGCACTGTTTTCAGGGGTGTCTGCTTGATGAGGTAAGTGGTTGCGCATCGTGTGTCTCTTCCTGTGTGTCCTTTGTCACTCTCAATCAGCGTCATGCTTTGGGGCTGAGTGTGGTCAGGTCTCGCCCTCCGACGGCGCCTCGGGCCCGTTCACCCATCTTGTGCTGATGCATACGCGGTCGCTCCCAGGGTGCGGCCGTCTGATGCCCCCATTGATGACCCAGGAATGCCCACTCGTGTTCATAGTCCGGGGCTGGTAGTCGGGAGGGCTTTACCACCTAACCCTCGAGAGGAAGGACCCGCCCCGCCCGACAGCTCCTGTTCTCTTGGGTTCCTGCTGTGTGGCTGCGTGCAGGGACCAGGTGCTGCTGTGTGGAGGCTGTGGCGCTGAATGCTCTGCCTCTGGGGTGTAAGCAGGTCAAGGCCACCAGCAGCTGCCTGGGCCCCGTGCTGGTCTCCAAGTGGGGCAGGAGACTATCTGCCTTGTCTAGACGTTTAGATGCAAGCTGAGATCCCAGAGGGCACCATTCAGGTCGTCTCATGACACCAATAATAAAACCTGCTTTTAAAAAATGTACAGATCGCCTAGCCAGTTCTAAGGCTGACTCACTCCTGGTGGCGCTGGAAGTCTCAGCAATGTTAACGAGCCCATTCACAAACCAGCAAAGTTCGTTCTTGTGCTTCCGGCTTCTTCCTTGTTAAGCTTTGTGCGTAAGCCCTCATTTCTCAATGCTCCTAATGCACACATTCTTTATTCATTCATAAAATATTCATTCAATAAATATCAGTGCTTCTAGAACATGCTCCGTGGAGTCTGCGTCAGGATGAGTAACTCAGGACCCTCCCTGGCCAGGGAATGATGACAGCGTGGCAAGGGTCTTGGGCAGCCAGGCTGTTTAGGGGTGGGGTACAGCCAAGCTCATGATGCCCCGTCTGTCTGGGGAGTCAGTTTGCTACTCCTACCCTGGACCCACCAGCCCACGGGTGTCCTGTGTTTGTGGGACACAGGACTCCCCATGCCCTCCCTCTAGAACTCTCTAGCCTTGCCTGGTTCTAACACGTGCTCCGTCTCTGTGGAGGGGTCCCGGGCCATTGGTCGATGGAGCTGGTCTGGGAGAGGAAGCTGTGGTGGGTGGACTTTGCCTGGCAGCCGTGGGACACCCCGAGACTGGGCTGTGGCCTCGTCCCTCCAGGCTCTGTCTCCCCGGAGCCCCATACTCCCCTGGAGTCCTGAGCTCAACCCCCGCCAGGCTCTTCCTGTGCCGTGCAGAGCCAGCTCCAGCACAGCTCAGCCTCCCCGGGCGCTGACGTGGGCTGCCCTTGGACAGGCTCGGCCACCCTGGGGTGGGCAGAGCGGGCCTGCCGCCCCCCAGTGGTAAGCTGTCCTCAGACTCTGGTGTGATTGTCGAGCGTGGCACAGCCTCCCCTTCAGCAAGAAGCTGTCCCTGAAAGCTGCGTAGCCGTGAGGCTGCCCTTGGTGGAGCCCTGGCATCCTCGGGCACCTGGGGCATTGCACAGGAGAGGGGCCAGCTCCGGTTGGGCTGCTGGGGTGCCTGCGTCTCTCTCCCACCCCTTCCGGGTAGGAAGGTGTGCCCAGGACAAGAGTCACGCGTCTGCTGGAGTGCGGAGTGCAGTGTCTGAGCCCCGGCTGTTTGGAGCAGTTTCGGTGCGCTGTCCTCTTAGTACCCTCTCATGAGAACGTCTGTCCATGGCTTACAGAGAAGCAGACTGGGTCAGATCGGAGGCACTTCGTGAAGACTCAGGTCTGCCTGACCCCGTGGCCGAGCGCTAGGATGGCTGTGGGAGTAGGGGAGCGGGTTTTGTCCCTGTGTCCTCCTCCTCTCTGTGCAGCCTTAGGCAAGCCATGAGCAGCACTAATCTGTCACCCGTCCAGTTGGGGAGGAGGGCCGGGGAGGAGCCGGCTGGGCTCCGACTTCCAGGGTGTTCAGGGATTCAGGTGTTTCCTGAGTATCCGGTGAGGGGCATGAGGGACTGCCTCATAGGCTGAATATTCGAGCTTCTAAACTGGAAATAACACTGTTAATCCCCGTATTTCTTAGAAAGATCTCTTTTCATCTTGTAATTTAAAAGATAGCATTTCAGCAAACAGATGGAGCAATACCTTTCACCTTCCTCATCTCTTCCTGTGAAAGGTCCTTTGGAAATCAGTGACTCATCTCTGGTTCTATGGCCCGGTTGATACATTAATTCTGTAATTAAGGGCCATTTGTTCACCTCACTTCCGCCTAACACGATTTGTGATGCTTGGTCTGCACTGATTACATTTCCTGGGGCTCCAGGGCATCGGTCATGACATTGAGAGTGTCCTCAGGACTTGAAGCTAGGTAGGTGCCTGTAGTAACGTTCACTTCTCCCTGAGGGGTGTTGGAAAGAGGATCCCATTTTTACAGGCACTCTCTCCTTTAATCCGCATGCTTGTTTCTGCCTCCTGTGAGCGTGGTCACGGCCGTGCTGTTGGTGGAGGCTGGAGCCTGGAGCTGCCCAGTTGCCCCCACACCTCTTCTCGGGAGTCACCTGCTCCGCGTTAGGCTGTATCCCCAGCCCTGGGTGTCCCTCTGCCTCCAGTTTCAAAAGATGGCCAGAAACCATGGAACGCTTTCTGACTGAAACATCGCAAACTTCCTTAAGAAAATACAGTGTCCCCAGCAGCAGATTTACTGGAAGAATTAAGATATGATAATTATTGTGTTTTTGCTTAATTATCAAACCATTAAAATTAAATTTCATGACAATCTTCGTTTACTCATAAATCCATTTACCGGGGCAGATGTTTTCTCGGGCCTCCCTGTCTCGTCCCGCCCTCCCTTGCGGTGAACCTCCACCCACTCGGCGGCCTGGCATCGGCTGGTCCAGCTGGGGCCTGCCGCTGGGTCTCTGGGAATAGAGGAGCCCGTCCCGTGTCTGGACAGCACACCGCGTGGGTCCTAGAGTGGCTTCCTGCCAAAGGGGCAGAAGCCCAGCGGGGTCCCCTGGGCCACTTCAGCCACGGAGCTGCAGGGACGGGATGTGTCTTTATTCTTTCTTTTACTGGGAGACTTTCCTGTGGACACATCACACATATGCAGAAGGTGCCCGTAAGAGGACTGCTCACCCAGCTTCTACCACTAGTGGTTCACGGGCATCTTTCCCATCTCTCCCTCACCGGCTTCCCCATGTTCTTGTGTCATTTTGAAGCAGATTCAAGGCAACCTCTTATTTCATCTGTAAACATTTTAATCATCAACACTGGAGTGCTTTTTAAAATCCTAACTGCAATGACTTGGACTGTGAAGAAAGCTGAGCGCTGAAGAATTGATGCTTTTGAAGTGTGGTGTTGGAGAAGACTCTTGAGAGTCCCTTGGACTGCAAGGAGATCCAACCAGTCCATTCTGAAGATCAACTCTGAGATTTCTTTGGAAGGAATGATGCTGAACCTGAAACTCCAGTACTTTGGCCCCCTCATGCAAAGTGTTGACTCATTGGAAAAGACTCTGATGCTGGGAGGGATTGGGGGCAGGAGGAGAAGGGGACGACCGAGGATGAGATGGCTGGATGGCATCACTGACTCGATGGCTGAGTTTGGGTGAACTCCAGGAGTTGGTGATGGACAGGGAGGCCTGGCGTGCTGCAATTCATGGGGTTGCAAAGAGTCGGACACGACTGAGCGACTGAACTAAACTGAACTGCAGTGCCATACCATGTTTTAAAATGAACTTCGTCAACATTGGAGCCGTTTTTAAAAACCTAAGTGCAGTGCCGTACCATGTTTAAAAGCAAACAGTTCCTCCATACGGATGCACACATTTCCAGTGGCCTTGGTGTCGTTTGCTTTTACACACTGCAGTCAGAATTCAAGGGGTTGATTAGCATCCAGTCCGTTTGAGTCTGTAGGTTCCCTGTGCACCTCTCTCTCTCTCACTGTCCATGGGCCACGTCAGGGCCCCCACGTGGGGATGCGGCCGGTTGGGTGCCTCTGATGGTGGTGACCTTGCTCCTGTGACCGACTTCTTTTTCTTTTTTTTTTTTTCTTTAATTAATTTTTATTTTTTAGTTTGTTTTGCTTTACAATACTGTATTCTTTTTCTTTATTCCTCATTAAATCGGTAATAAGCTCTAGAGGCTTCATCATACTCCATGATTTTTTTTTTTTTGCAAAGTATCTCATCAGAAGGCATTGGTGTCTGGCTTATCTGCTTTCTGTGATGGAACCATTATTATTAGATCTTTTCCTCTTATCTAACCTTGCACCCCACACGCACGCCTTTTCATCCCTAGCGGATCAGTCAACATTAAGAAAACTCACTGACTGTTTTTCATAAGCTCAGGATGAAACACATAATAAACATTTTCTGTCTGGGGTTTGGAAAATGACCAGATGAAGAAGTACAGCCGTTTTCTGTTTCTGTGTCTCTGTGCTTTAAGTCACCCCGCTTGTCAGATAATTAAGGCTCAGCAGCTGCTCAGGCAGAGACATCGGGGGAACACTGATGCCGTTTGGGGCTCTCAGAGGCCCGGTGAGTTGGGGAAGCCTTGCTGCTGCCTCTGGGAGTGGGCGCAGCCCTGGAGCTGAGTGGCTCGGGGTCTGGCAGGACCAGGCTGCAGCCCCCAGGGGTAAGGCAGCATCCTGATGTCCACGGGAGCTGACGGGAGTCTGGATCAGCCAGAGCAGCGTCTGTGTGTGTTTGCTCTACATTCTGCTGCCCCCTCCAAAACCAACGGGAGCTGGTCACTCTTTGTGTTTTTCCAGGGCAAGGGTTATTTTTCCCATCCGATTAACAGCTCACTGGAGCTTAGCACGGGAGAGGTGGGTGTTTCCTGTGCCTGAGTGCGGAGGGAGGTGGGAGTGGACTCATCTGGGCTGAACTTAGTGGACCTTGGATGCCAGGGTGGAAGGAAGTGAGTCTTAGTACGTTTTTAACGATGGACACATTTGAAGATGTCTGTGTCGTTTGGGTTTTCTAGTTTTAACCTGCAGGACAAATGGCAGCTTTACTGCTGGCTTGAAATCCTCCTGTGCGAGCCATGGTCAAAGCCACGTCTGTCCTTGAAGGGAAGGGATGGTCACAAGCGAGTTCAAGGCAGGAGAGTGTCAGGTTGACCTTTTAGGAAGCGACTGGAAGGGGTGATGGCTGGTGAGAGTCTGGGTGCGGGCAGGTGTCCGAGCTGGGGTTTGCACCAGGTCACAGAGGCCTGCTGCCGTGAGCACCCCCGCCCTCTGCTGGCTCCATGGGTGGCCCTGCCTGTGAGTGGAGAGCTTCCATCCTCTCCAGGCACTGGAGATGGAGGTGTTACAGGACAGTGGCTCAGAGGACCCAGAGGGTGTTGGGAGGGAAAGGCCAGTCAGTGACTGGACAATCAAATAGGTCAAGGGCAAGGCTGAATGCTAGACCAGTGCAGAGGGGGCACTAGAGGAGTGTCAGAGCAGCACACGGGCACCCGAGAGGTTGGGGGGAAATCGGGTCACGGGGCAAAGGCCGCGAGTCTCTCAGTTGAGTGTAAAGAGAAGGGCACGTGCGCACGCCGTCTGTGCCCCACCCCCAGACCGGCTCCTCACCGGGGGCTGCTTTGTTTGTTTCATGCTTGCTGCTGTGTGTTCTGTGGGTGTGGACCAAGGTAGAATGTGTATCCATCACTGCAAAGTCCCCTGGGCTCCCCTGTTAATCCCTCCCTCCCCGCTGACCCCTGGTAACCACTGGTCCTCTTCCTGCCTCCTTAGTTTTGCCTCTCCCAGAAGGTCACAGAGTGGGGAGCACACAGGATGTCGCCTTTCCGAGCTGACTTCTGTTGTTTAATGACAACGTGCTGAAGGTTCTTCCTCCACGTCTTTTCATGACTTGATAGCTCATTTCTTTTTAGCGCTGAATGTCTATGAACAGGGTTTGGTGTGGACATAAGTTTTCAGCTCCTTTGGGTGGATACCAAAAAGCGTGACTGATGAGCATATACGGTTGCTGCTAAGTCACTGCTAAGTCATTTCAGTCATGTCCAACTCTGTGTGACCCCATAGATGTCAGCCCACGAGGCTCCCTCATCCCTGGGATTCTCCAGGCAAGAACACTGGAGTGGGCTGCCATTTCCCTCTCCAATGCAGGAAAGTGAAAAGTCAAAGAGAATTTACTCAGTCGTGTCCGACTCTTCGTGACCCCATGGACTGCAGCCTACCAGGCTCCTCCATCCATGGGATTTCCCAGGCAAGAGTACTGGAGTAGGTGCCATCGAAGAGTGTTTATTTTTGCCAGAATTGTTGTACATTTTTAAAAGCCAAAAACAAAGCACCCCTTTCTGCCTCTTTCATCACCCAGTTCCCAATTGATGTTCCATAGCAGAAGGGAAAAAAAGAGAAAGAGAAAGCGCTGGAGTGAAACAGCACAGGGCCTGGCAGGGGCTCGGGGCACCCTGCTGTGTTTGGGAGGGCCCCTCTGGACCCAGCCTGCGCATCCGCTCCTCATCCTGGGAGCTTTTGGGCTTCCCTGCTCCTCCTGCTGCTTCTCTGCATGTCCTCTGCATCTCCTGCTGTGACAGCCCTATTCCCTGGCACGTCTGTCTCTGCCCTGGGAGCCACCTCTGGGCGGGGGTCACGTTCTCATTGTCGCCCTGCTGGCTCCCCGCCTAGGGCCTAGTAACTGAATTGGATCACTTTCTGTATCATTCATTTTAGGCTGTTTCTCTGTGGTAACAAAAGACCTCGAATCTTAGTTGTTTAGTAAACAGAAAGGTTTGTTTCTTGCTCAGGTTCTGTGAGCACCACAGTTTAGCTCTGCTCCATTTTGCTTTCATTCGTGAGCCATGTGTTGGTTTGGAGGAGAGAAATAGGGAAAGGGACAGGCCACACGGCAGCTGGGGAGCTTTCTGCTTGGACGTGGCCTGTGTCACTTCTGCACATTGCGTTGGTCAGACAAGTCACAGGACAGCCTTTAGTCCATGAGGGGTCGATGGGCAGTGCTGCAGGAGGGGCGCTGAGATGTGGACGGGGCTGCGGTCCACGTACGTCCTTTGTGTCTAAGGGGAATGGCCACGCTTCTTTTTCTTCATATTTGATTTTTGCTGTCTTTAAAGGATGGCTGCTTTTTTCCCATATGAACATATAACGTGACAGTTGACTCTGCGTTCTTTTGTTCTCCACATCATTTCAGAAGGTGTTACCAGAATCCCCATCATGTCCTCAGTGCCACACTGGTGCTATGCGGGAAAGGGTACACAGACATACCCACGCCGCCTGGCGTGATGCGATGTGTGCTCGGCATGGAAATGAACCCCTGGTTGTCTCAGTCGGGGTTAACTGGGCAGCTGTGGTCAGACTCAGGCCACTGGCTGAGAGCCCAGCCTCTGCGCTCAGGCTTCGGTAACACGGGGACCAGGAAGGGATGGGTGTGTGACACCTGGCGGGCGCTGGGCATCACACTGCCAGCCTTACTCACTTGCTTATAGAGCCGCAGCAGCCTGCACTGAGGGCACCCCGAGTCCATCTTATAAAGAGGGGGCTGAAACCATGGCTGCCCTGTCCCCTGTCGGAGAGATTCGGGCAGGTGGCCCAGAGTCCTCGCGTGTCCTGCCCCACGTGCGGGAGTCCAGTGAGGACTGGATGCGGGGCGCCTGGTGTCTGGGCTGCTGCTCTGGGGTCCCCTGGCATGACCTCACCTTGTGTTCAGCTCCCCTCTAGGACGAGATGTCAAGCCAGGGGCCTCAGCCCTCTGCCCTGGAACCCTCATCTCTTAACGCGGAGCCTGGCCTGGAGGGAGCACTCCTGTGTATTGGTCAGAGTCAGCCTCCTATTAGCATCCTGTTTAAAGTTCGTTCTTTTTTTTTTTTTCCCTCCTAGAATTGATATGTTCCAGGGACGTTTTTCTCTTTAAAAACGTCCATCCAGGAGAACTCGGGCTGTCGTGCTGGGAGGCCTTGTGTTGGAGGCTGCTGGGCCCCCAGGACGCTGGGCAGCCTTGCTTCCTTTGTGGCTGTGTGATGATGGTTAGGTTAGAGAAAATTCTTTCATTTCCAATTAATCATTTTCCGTGAACCTGTTCTGCATTCGGCATGCAGCAGGCTCTCTGCTTAGCACGTAGCTGCCTCGCTCCCCCTGGGACTCCTCTCTTTTCTATAAGTAATTGCATTGTTTGTGTTTGCACCGTGTGTTTTGGAGATGCTTCTAGAAGAGGGAGCAGAGATTCTGGTTGCTGAATGCTAATGGACACCTTGTGGGGGGCAGGAGGGGCAGCTCCTGGAGATCAGGAGGCCAAGCTGCTTTGCTCTGGGACCTTTGTTCTTGATAAGTAGTTCTGACAATAAAAAAATCTGTGGAGGCACTGTCTCTGCTAAACGGGACCTGAGGCCTGCCTTGTTAGCCCATGTTCCGCAGCTCTGGACCTGAGAGGCGTGTGCCTGTCCCTGTCTGTTCAGAGGAGACGGGGCGCAGAGCATCTGATGTCTCTCCAGGTGTTTTGCTAGAGAAAAGCAATTTTCCAGGGTATCACATGGGGGAGAATCTGCAAACTCAGGGAGCAGAACAGGCTAGCATTGGCAGCTGCAGAAGGCGTGTTTCAGACCACGCAGGGGTGTTCTTAACTGCCCTTTCTACAGGCCCTGTGCTGAGTGCTGAGAGTCTGCAGATGAATAAGCTGTATGCTCTATGCTAGAGTCACAGGGGGTGCAGGAGGGAGCCCTCCAGGGAACACAGACAGACAGACTGACAGTCCTGTCTGCCTGGGCAGCTCAGTGCAGATGCAGCCTGCGGTGAGAAGGTGTGGAGCAGAGGCTGTGAGCGCCCCGCCCTGCCCCTCTGGGATCAGCATAACCCAAAGCCTCCTTCTGTGCTCAGTCCTGGGGAAGGAAGCCCATCGCTGTTTGGATAGTGTCATGGACGGCTTTCCTCTGCTTCCTTCTCTGAATCATCTTCTCAAGTGTGCCTATTAGTAGCACTAGGGGCAGAGTTCCTTGGTAGAAGTGTTTAAGTATTTTAGGGAAATTAAAAATCTAGCCTCTGTCAAACATTGTTTTTCCCCAGAATTTGTTGAGTGCCTGAAGTTACACAGTCTTGCCTTGTTTGTTTGTTTTTTCCCCCTTATTTAATCTCTTAGTGTTTTCTTAAATACTCTTAGTATTCTTTTGGAGATACAATTCTTCTGAGTATTTGTAATGATTGTTGTGAAAAATACCTCTTAACAAACTTTGGAACCTGGAAGTTGGAAGGGGGCACTCTGAGATCCTCAGAGCCCTGACCCCTCCGCGCAGGCGGGGACTGGGAGGCCTCCGAGAAGGCACCGTGGCCTCTCCGTGGTCCACCACCACCTGCAGGGAGAGCTAGACAGGCTCCTGCCTCTAGGTCCCAGGACCCCGGGTTCCTGACAGGCATGGAGCCGGGGTGTCTGACAAGAGAGTGCCGCAGAGTCAAGTGTGGGCTGATGCTCTGCCCTCTCCCCGGGGAATGGATTTCTTCCTTCTGTCCTCCTGGGGAGCGTGTCCGCCCTCCCAGGCTGGTCTAGACGTCCTCTCTGCCAGAGGCTGCCTGACCCTCGAGACACCTCCTCCTCCTCCGTGTCCCACGGTTCTCAGCACCGGGCCGCTGTTAGAGTCCACTGCTCTGGGACCAGGTCCACGGGCATCTCTCTCCAGCAGGTGGCGACTCTGGGGGCATGCCTTCCTCGTCGTCCCTCTTCCCCCAGGGCCCAGTGCAGGACCAGGTGGTTAACAAGGGTGGGGAGCAGAGACGTCCGTGTTCCAGTCCCTGGGACCTGGACACATGTTTGGTTATGTGGCGGAAGGAACTCTGCAGATGTGGTCGCACTAAAGACCCTGAGATGGGGAGGTGACCTCGGTGTCTTCGGGCTGCCATGATGAAGTACAGCAGGCTGGAGGGCTCAGAAACGATAGAAGTTTCTCATAGTCCTGGAGGCTGCAGTCTGAGCTCAGCTGTTGGTCTGGGCATGGGGTCCGCACCCAGGCCTCTGTGCCTCCGAGGCCTGCCCTTGCCCTGCACCTGGAGCTTCCAGGTGCTCCTGTCGGTCCTTACGTTGCTGGAGGGGGTGCCTTACCAAATGGGGTTTGGGGGCACTGGTCAGAGTCAGCTTTTGTCCCATGTCCTCCTTGTCACTGGGAGGGCAGGACTCCCCGTGGTCCATGGGGCTCTAGGAGCATCTGAAGGAACGGGTCCCGGTTCTGTGGGTGCCCATCCCTCCTGTGTCTGGATCTCCTGCCCTGAAGTGCCAGAGTGTCTCCGAGCATAAAGGCACCATGTGCTGCAGCCTCGATGTGGGGCCGTTTGAGATCCTGTAGCAAAGAGCGCTGAAAGCTTCTGAGCCAGGAGCGCGTGCCTCCTGGGAAGCTGTTGGATGAAAATAAATCTCAACTGCAGAGTGAGGGCGAGCACAAGGGTGTTTATGTCTGTGTTATTTTTAGAAGCCGGAATGTCCGACAGTAGGGCTTGATTAGTGAATTATGGTACGTTTGTATAATTGATGGTCACACAGCCATCACAGATTGTGTTTCTGTAGAATTTGTAATGCTGAGCTCCATTGTCACAATGAGGGTTGTGATGCCAGCAGACTCAGGCTCCCTAGATGAGCGTGAAGGCAGTGCCCTGCCTGGAGCGGGGGAGGCCCCGGGGCCTGGCTCTGCGAGGCTGGGACGTCCCTGAGCTGTTGATGAGACCCGGGCCGGGGAGGGGGCCAGGCCAGGTTCTTGTCAAGGCTCTTGGGCCGTCCGCAGCTCACAGCCATCCGGGGCTGTGGGCCCTCCGGCCCCGGTCACTGTCCCTGACCCCCTAGCTCTGTGTCTGCCTGCTCACCACGGGGTAGACACTCAGCGATGCCTCCAGAGGCTGGGAGGATCTGGAGTCCACGACCCAGGATCAGGAGTGAGCACGCCGCCCCGCCCCAAGCCCTGTCCTGCCATGCAGACAGTGTCCACTGCTTCACGGGTGGAGGCGGTGGGGCGTAAGCTGGGGTTGTAACGTGACACACAGTGCATACAGATCAACTGGCAGAAGTGAGACCAGCTCGTGACGTCGCGTGACTGGAGGGAAACGCCGCAGTGTTCACAGGAAGAGAATCACGGGGGGATCTTCTGCGCTTTTTGTTTTTACGTGTGTGTACTATTATTATTTGAAATATGTACAGGGTTTTTTTCTTTAAAGAAAGAAAAACCCTCTCTACGTTTCCCGAGCAGGTGCGTTTCAGTTTTCTGAAGCCCTGGTGTTCACCTGTCCGTGTTTCTTGTTCTGTGTGTCCATCTGGGTGTGCTCTTTGCCCACAAGGAGTGCAGTGTCCTCTCTGGGGACATGGTGGCTTCATCTTTCTCTGGGGTGGATTTGGACTTGACACTTTGGCCCTTACCTCACCTCCCATTGCCAACCTGGGCACCTCCCAGAGTTCGCTGTCCAACCAGGGCCCCCTGTACCGGGGAGTCTTTGCTAGAGAAGCAGATGGCCTGTTCCCGACCACAGAAGAAAATCAAGTGAGAAGCATCTTTGGGGTTGGTGCTCCCTTGAGGGAAGGCTGCAGTGCTGAGATGATCACTGGGTGCAGCTGTCGATCTCGCTTTTTCACTCCACTTATTCCCTCTTGGCAGCTGTAGAGTCCTTTTCAGTTGCTTTTGCTCAGCTACCGAAACCGCCTCCAGCATCCCAGTAAGAGTGTTGACTGGCTTCCTGTGTGTCATCTCCTGAGGTGATGAGGATGGGATAGCTGATGGGCGGCACCCAGCAGCCCCTTTGGGGCATGTAGGTGGCTTTCTTCAGCGGTCTCTGGAGAGCGCTCCAGCTGGTGGCCGGCACCCTGCCTCACCTTTTGCTGCCGCACTGGCCTTTGGGTTATTCTCTGTTTCCAGCTCTCTTCCCAGACAGAGTGCTCCCCTTTAGGCTCCATCCTTCTGTTGACTTCACAGGACGCTCCTCCACGCAGTCTGCCCTCCCGTTTCAGGATCATCATGTAGATAGGTCATTGGTTTCCCGCTTGAAATACTTGAAGGAAGCCTCTCCGCCTGTGCAGGGAAGTCTAAACACCTTCATGTGCTCACACACTCTCTACCTTCCTTCCCTCCTGCTAGTAGGGGTGGGTTGAGGCCAGATGTTGGGTGATGGGGTGGAAGGGTCCCCTGCCTTGGTCTCTCACATCGTCTTCCTTGATTCGTTCCTTGCTGGGTTGGAAGAGGGGAACCTGCCAGATGGGAAGGGCCATGGGCGCAAATGCTCGGAGGACAGAGTGTGAAGTGGAAATGTGAATGTAAATGTCATGTGTTATTTCCGCTGCCGCCGCCCTTGGGTGACTATGGAGTGGGGCCCTGGAGCCTCTGACCACAGGTGGCAGAGCCAGCGCTGCGGTAGCCCAGCGGGCCTGTGTCTGACTCTGTCCTGTGCGGCTCAGAAACCAGACAAGGCGAAAATTCATTGAAAAGACGCAGGAAGAGAGGTGGGCTTCCTGAACCCCTGTGGGTCTTTGGGGGTTTGGAAACAGAATTCAACCTTGCGGAAGATCGATTCAGCTAGAAAAATCTTTCAGGGATTTTTGTCGGCTTTATGTTGAAAATGCCACAACCATTAAAATATGTAAAGGAGAAAGTCCTTAACAATGTGGAATTGGCAATTAGGTGCAACAAAGAAATTCCAGAAAGAAAATGATAAAGCGGGAGCCAGGCTCCCACCTCATACGCCTGAGCAGAGCAAAGCTGCCCCGCCTTGATCCAGTGGTTCCTCCACGGAAACCCTATGAGAACAGCAAAAAGGGGCCGGTCATTTCACACAGTCCGCTTTCATGGGAAGGCCCTTAAACGCTTGATCACTTGAGACATGGAGTGTTATTTCACAGTACTTTTTGGAGCCAAAGGAGAAATAAAACAGTTGAGCCAAGTATGTCTCCCAGACTGACCTCTCCTCCCTCCCTGCAGCCTCTTTTTAAAAGCTTTGTATTTTATATTGGAGTATAGCCCGTTAACAGTGATGTGATGGTTTCAGGTGAACAGCAAAGACACTCAGCCGTACATATCCATGCAGCCATTCTCTCCCAAACTCCCCTCCCACCCAGGCTGCCAAACAGCACTGAGCAGAGTTCCCTGTGCTCTGCAGCATGACCTTACCAGTTGTCCATTTCAAACATCAGGCTGTGTACATGTTCATCCCAGACTCCCTCACTGTCCCTTCCCCTCATCCTCCTCCCCTCACCCCGGAACCATAAGTTCGTTCCCTAAAGTCTGTTAGTTTCTTTGTTTTGTAAGTTCATTTGTACCATTTGTTTTTGGATTCCATGTGTAAGGGATGTCGTTCGGTGTTTCTCCTTCTCTGTCTGGCTTCACTCAGCGTGCATTCCTTTGTATTCTTTTCCATTATGGTTTATCATAGAATACTGACTGTGGTTCCCTATGCTGTGCAGTCGGACTTGTTGTTTATCCATCCTGTATATAATGGTTTGCATCTGCTTGTCTCAAACTTCCACTCCTTCCCTGCCCCCTGCCATTGGCAACCTCCAGCTTCTGGATACAGGTGAGGAGGAGAATCCCCTTTTTTCAGGGTCCCAGGACAGAGGCCAATAAAACATGGTCTCTACGCTCAGGGGACTGGGAGAGGGAGATGGACAGGTGGGCAGGTGACTGCCGTGCTGTGCTCACTGCTGTCTTTGGGGGACATGTCCCGGAAGCTGGAGGATAAGCCCAGCCTGGAAGGAGGCCTGGCAGAGGTGCCGCTGGGGCTGGGCACCGAGTGTGAGCAGCTCACACAGCCGAGTTCAGCTCGGTGGGCAGCGGGGAGGGGCACGCTGGGAGCCAAGCAAGAGCAGCCACAGGGGCAGGGGGCAAGCAGGATGCCTGGCGGGGCTGCAGGGACCCTCACGAGCCCTCCCAGGTTCCCAGGCCTGCCCCGTCCACCCTGGACCTGCAGGTGGGGTGGGGCCAGAGGCCCCTACTCTGGGGCTTGTGTGCACACCTGCGGCCGTCTGGCCGTCCCATGTCACCCCAACCCTGTTGGGTGGCCCCTGGCCAGCCGAGCGCTCACGTGTTCAGATTCCATGTCCATCTGATTGCATCTAATAACTCTTCATGTGGTACCGCCAACATGCTTTCAAATCCTGAACCCTAGGACCATGAAGAAACCTCTTAAGTTCAGAGGAGTGACAATGATGCCCGAGAAGGCAGAGTCACAGTGAGGGGCGGGCTGTGGGTGGTAGCCGCTGCATGGACTCCACCTGTGCAAGGAGCTGGGAGGAGACAGGCAGGAGGGGGCCAGCCATCTGCTGCTGGCCCACAGGGGCCTGCAGGACATGGCCTGTGCGGCGTGATCATGTGACTTGCTGAGAGAATCAGAAACTCGACTGAATATCCAAAACGTTCCTGTATTTAAAACAGTGACTTGAGATTTTTTAAGAGGAGGCAGGCCAGATGTATCTGTGAGCTGGGTGAGGCCGGCAGCCCTCTGCTCGGACTCCTGGGCGGGTCTCTTGGCTGGCACGCAGCCTCCTTGGCAGATCCACCCTGGCACCGGGTCTCGTTACTGACCGGAAGTCTCTCGTCTGAACAGCTCTTCAAGCCGAGCTTTTCTTCACTCATCTCCTCTGCCACCTCTCTCTGCATCGACACAAATTACTGGACAGTGAAATGGGAAAGAAACTGAAGCTAAAATTTATTTTAATTGGGGAACTTCTGCCATTATCCCTTCCAACCACCATTATCATCTTCATCATCTTCCTTATCCAGTTTTATACCGTGCGAGTCTCATTGTGCCAGATGGAAGGAAATGAAGCATCATGATGAAATGGGGGAAAAAATAAATAAAAATGCGAATGAATCAGACGATGCCCAAGGAGAGCCCCGACTCAGTCCTCTGCGGGCCTATGCTCAGGCGAGCCAGGGAGCCGTGCCCAGCTGTGCCGTGGCACGTGGCTGGTGAGCACGTGGCAGGACTGCACACCAGCCGGGCCCCCCATGCCCAGGGCAGGGGACACAGTTCCCCTGTCGCCCAGGAGGCCAGGCTGCCCAGAGGGGGTGTGGGCACCTTGGCAAGGCCCCCTCCCCGCCCCAGCCTCACAGCTCCAGGGAGCCTCTCCCTCCAGGCCGTGGGGTGCTCCAGGCACTCGCTCCCGAGCCACATCCCTGGAGGCCACCTCCCAGCAGAGAAGTCCGGCCAGAGGAGTTGGGGACAGGGCCGAGGCTGTGGCTGCCCCCGCGCACACACTGCAGGGTGTTCACAGCAAGTGAAGGGGCCCTGGGGAGGTGCTTCCCATCCCCGTCCTCACCAGGAGGATGACAGACATGGGCCTCCCATCACTGGCTCTCTGGCAGGCCCAGCCCACTCGGCAGGGGAATGGCTACTGAGAACATCCATCTGGGCCTCGCCCCAGGGGCAGTGCGGCTGGGTGCAGAGGCCAGCCAGTGCCCGGGGTGGGGTGTGCCATCAGTGTGTCCCCATGGAGGGGCGGGGCATCCCTGTGTCCTTAGCCCTTCTTAGGGCTGCCAGCTGAGACAGGGCACGCCTGGGACCCCCCATGATGGGACCCCAGGGATAGAGACCCTGGCAGGTGAAGGTCATCAGGCTGGTAGTCCCAGCTGTGGCCGACTAGGACCACTTCAGCGACAGTCACGGGGCAGAGCAGCCAAGCAGATGGCAGACATGGGCAGAATGCGGCTCTGCAGCGCCAGGCTCGACTCTGGCCACCTGGGCTCAGGGCCCACATGTCTCTGCCCCACCTGGGCTCAGGGCCTGGGTGTGTCTGCCCCACCTGGGCTCAGGGCCCTCTTTTGTCTCTGCCCCACCTGGGCTCAGGGCCCGGGTGTCTCTGCCCCACCTGGGCTCAGGGCATGGGTTTGTCATACACTTAGCAAACAGCAACAAAAGACTACAGAGAAATACCCATTTAAATCACTACTAGTTTCTCGTCATAAACTGTGGAAGCCAGAACCCCTGCTGAACAATACTTTTAAAGTACAGAGAGGGAAGAGCTGTCAGCTGAAGTTCTTATAGCCAGAGAAAACATCCTTCAGGATGAAGGCAAAATATAAATGTTTCGAGGAAGGAAAACTAAGAAACTACCGCTTGTTCTGCAAGAAATGCTTCAGCAAGTTCTTCAAGTTAAAGGCAGACAGAGCCAGGTGGAACTGGTTATTCAGGTAAAAGTGAGCACCACCAGAAACCCTAAACACTTGGGCAAACATTGCGTACTTTTTTCTCTTCTTTCTTTTAAATACATAGAAATTCTTAAAAAAAAATTTAAAAATATGTGGTTAACAATGTATATGAGTTTAATATGTATGACAAGGATAGCAGAAAGAATAGAGGTAGGGCAAATGAACCCACGTGAGTTCATTTTATATGGAATGATATGATCTTTTAAGTATATCATAAAAAATTAAAATTATATTTTAATCCCTTAGGTTACACTAAAAAATGTAAAGAAATGTAGGTAAGATGTCAACAGATCAATTTAACTTACATCTGTGGTGTGTGCATATATATAAGAGAGAGCGCAAGAGAAAGATAATAGCCAGAGACTGTCACGAGACAGAAAAGCAAAATTCAAGTGTATTTGGTCTAGAAGGGAGGCAGTTTATGTAGGTGGGTTCAAATAAATGAACTGAAAAGCCTCCCCCTGTAAACAGTGCGGTTACACTACCTTAGTGGAGTGGTTGTATTACTATCACTAAATACCCTTCAAGACAGAGTATTACCGAAGATAAAGAAGGAAATCCATGATGGCAAAGCAGTCAGTCCATGCGCAGGGCATCGTCATCGTAAGTGTGCAGTTGTGTAATAACAGAGCTTCAAAGTACACAAAACAAAACCTACCTTCAACTGGAAAGGGTTACAGACAATTCCACAGTCATAACTGGGCATTTAAAGATCTTTCAGAAGTGATGAAAGCATTAGACCAAAAAATAAAAAAAAATTTAGTGAAGACGTGAGTGGCACAGTGCTGTCCACCACGTAACTGTATTTAGAGGACACTGCAGCAAACAGCTTCAGCATACACATCCTTTCCAAGTGTACAACTGCGTTCACCAGGGTGGGCTGTATGTTGGGCCACAGAAGCAAGTCATGGTATATTCGAAATGACTGAAATCACACAGAGAAACTGTGTGTATTAAACTCTATAGTTAATGGTGCCTGATTGTAGCCATGAAATTAAAAGACGCATAGTCCTTGGAAGAAAAGTTATGACCAACCTAGATAGCATATTGAAAAGCAGAGACATTATTTGCCGACTAAGGTCTGTCTAGTCAAGGCTATGGCTTTTCCTGTGGTCATGTATGGATGTGAGAGTTGGACTGTGAAGAAGGCTGAGCGCCGAAGAATTGATGCTTTTGAACTGTGGTGTTGGAGAAGACTCTTGAGAGTCCCTTGGACTGCAAGGAGATCCAACCAGTCCATTCTGAAGGAGATCAACCCTGGGATTTCTTTGGAAGGAATGATGCTAAAACTGAAGCTCCAGTACTTTGGGCACCTTATGCGAAGAGTTGACTCATTGGAAAAGACCCTGATCTGGGAGGGATTCAGGGCAGGAGGAGAAGGGGACGACAGAGGATGAGATGGCTGGATGGCATCACTGACTCGATGGATGTGAGTCTGAGTGAACTCCGGGAGATGGTGATATACAAGGAGGCCTGGTGTGCTGCGATTCATGGGGTCGCAAAGAGTCGGACACGACTGAGCGACTGAACTGAACTGAACTGATACTAATGTTTGCAATTTACTTTAAAATGCATGAACAGAACATGAGTTAATAGGTGAGTAAATAGATAAATATGTTAAAGATATGCAATAAAACAAGTATAGCAAACTATTAATAATAGAATCTAGGTGGTGGGTTTACCAGTCCTTATTGTGAAATTTTTTAACTTTGCTATATGTTTGAAAATGTTCATAGTAACAATGGGGAAAAAAAAATTCCATTGTTTTTTAAATGGAAGTCTCAGAATACTGAAGACACAATTGTCCATGGTAAATATCTTAGAGGGGGAATTGGCTATGTATTCAATAGTATTTCCCCAACTTATCTAGCTCAGGAAACCCCCCACCCCATACCCTTTTAAGGAAGATCTCAAGGAAACAGAAATCCAAAGATTCTATTGGTATAGCAGAATAGACCCAACCAAAATTTGTATCAGATAGCCCTGATCCCAGGTGGCTCAGTGGTGAAGACCTGGCCTGCCAGTGCAGGAGACGTGAGTTCAGTCCCTGGGACGGGAAGATCCCCCAGAGAAGGAAATGGGAACCCACTCGAGTATCCTTGCTGGGGAACTCCATGGACAGAGGAGCCTGCAGGCTACAGTCCATGGAGCTGCAAAAGGGTCAGACACGACTGAGCAACTCAACTACAGCAGCAACACAATAAGCCCTTTATTCTAGTTTCTTTGACTCCTCACTGTGCAATTCCTGTATCTTTCTGTTTCAGCACCTGTAGAATGGGGCCGATAGTTGCATCTGCTTGAGGGATTATTTGGGGATTAAATGGGACCAGAGGTGTGGAAAACCTCCCTCAATGTCTGGCATTTTGTAGGCAGTGATAATTACCAGTGACCGTCTCCTTTTCCTTCCTGAGCCGGGAGTGACGTGCCTGGAACTTTGCCTCTTCACCCTGTCTTTGGCAGCACTGTTTGTAATAAATGGTACAGGGGCGAGGAGGAGGAACCGTGAGCGTTTCTCGGTGCGTTTTGGTCAGGCAGCTACCGTGTCACCAAGGGTGGTTCCAGCACAAGGTGAGGGGGCACGGGCTAGGCTTTGCTGTGGGAGAGCCTGTAGGATCTTGCATGGAAAAGGCAGGCCTGGCAGAGAAGGGTTTTCACACCCTGCATGAGCAAATGGACAGAAATGAGTTTGTGATTAGATTGCAGGCTCTCCAAGCCCCCCCTTGGCACCTCACCAGGCAGCGTGTTGTGGGGAAGCATGGTGGCATCATTACTGGGACATTGGTACCACGGGCCCCAGAGGAGACGAGCCGTGTGCACACTCAGGTCGCCCCAGATATTGTGACGCTTCGGACTGAATTAAAGGGGATGCCACCATTTTCATAAAGCACCGTGTACTCAGGCCCATCAGCACCCCCAGTAGCATGTACCGGGTGATGACGTGGATCTGGCGCCACGAGAAGCACCAGGCAAAACACAACGGGCGTTTCTCAGCCTGGGCCGGGGGCAGAGGCGCGAGAACAGCAAAGCAACCAGGATAACACACCCCAAACCTCACTCGCTTTAAACTACCTGTTGTCTTATCCTTCTTGAAAAAGAGAATAAAGTGCTGACTATTCCCCTTAAAAGCCTTAATTGTGACGCTTCGGACTGAATTAAAGGGGATGCCACCATTTTCATAAAGCACCGTGTACTCAGGCCCATCAGCACCCCCAGTAGCATGTACCGGGTGATGACGTGGATCTGGCGCCACGAGAAGCACCAGGCAAAACACAACGGGCGTTTCTCAGCCTGGGCCGGGAGCAGAGGCGCGAGAACAGCAAAGCAACCAGGATAACACACCCCAAACCTCTCTCGCTTTAAACTACGTGTTGTCTTATCCTTCTTGAAAAAGAGAATAAAGTGCTGACTATTTCCCTTAAAAGCCTTCCTCAAAGGATACAATGTTTCACCAATGAAATGAGTAGGTTCTCAGGCTCTGATTGCAGCCCAATGACCACAGTGATGAGTTCTCGATCACACAGTTGAGGTCTGCTGAGAGAGCAGGTCTGAAATAGTCTCATTACACCAAAAACAAACCAAAAAAAGCACAGCCCAACACAATATTGTAAAGCAAATATCCTCCAATAAAAAATTAGAAATATATTAAAAAATATTAAATCATTATTTAGATTCCAAAAGAGAAAAAAACCTGTGTGAAGAGATGGACATGGAGTAGCTTGATTGTAGCAATCATTCCACAGTGGATACATGTATCAAAACTTCCCACTGTACACTTTATATAGATACAGCTTTTACTTGTTAGTTCTGCCTCAGTAGTGTGTGTGTGTGTGTGCACGCGTACATGCGCTGACTGGTGTCTGACTCCTTATGACCCCATGGACTGTAGCCCACCAGGCTCCTCTGTCCCTGGGATTCTCCAGGCAAGAATACTGGAGTGGGTTGCCGTGCCCTCCTCCAGGGGATCTTCCTCTGCTGCCTCTGTAAAGGTGGGAGCGAAAACAGGACAGAAGGAAGAGCAAGCTGAGTCTTGTCAGTTGATTTTCCCCACCCCCCTGCTGAAGGGTGATGTCACCAAGTCCAGCATGGTGAAGGATGAGTCCAGAGTGGGACTGCTAGTTTCACAGCTGGAAACTAGGACTGAAACCAAATCTACTGCTTAAAGACAGGAAGCTTCCCAAGATAGTCGGCAGGCCAAGGTCGGGGGCCACCCGTTAACAGCTGGCTGCAAAGCCCAGAGCATTGATACCGATCCATCAGTCCTTTCAACTGCAGTGCAATTAGACAGAAACGAGCCCTGGGAGCTCCTCAGGCCGAGTGGCAAGAGGGACCTGCAGCCCCGATGCTGAGCCTGTTAGCCATCAGGGAGGGAGCTGGTCCTACCACTCAGAGGCCCCACTGCAGGAACTGCTTCATCAGGCTCGCCCCAAACTGTGCTTTAACAAAGCGCATTCTCTCCGAATTTCCTTCTCTCTGAGGAATGAGAAGCGGGAAATGAGCCGTGTCTTCAGGCTCAGAATCAGAGGACACACTGTGCTTTCTCTGTAGTCCACAACTTCAGCTGGTACCGAATTCAGGCTCGAATGGCTCCTGTTCTTGTTTCCCATCCCTAGGGCTAAAGCCCTGCTCTGTTACTCTCCAGATCAGATCTGTGACTAGGAATGGTGCCGCCGGGTGCCCCGCACCATGCCAGGGGCTTTGCACCCAGCGTCCCATCCCGCCTTCACCCAAGTCCCACGAGATCATTCTTTTCTTCTTGCTGCAGAAGCAGCACCACCTCGGGGGGTTGAAGTGACTTACCATGCCAAACGTAAGTGACAAAAGCATGGAAGGCTCCAGTCGAGTAAGCACACCCAGACCCGACACGATGAGCTTTCACAAGTGCCTGGCAGCGGGCTTACGTGAGGACTCTCCTTGGAAACAGAGAACCAAGAGCGTGCCAAGGAGGCAGAGCAGGGGCGGGGGGACAACGTGCCAAGAAAATGGAGCAAGAGGAAATAAAGAGTCATGAACGTTCAGGGGTGCCTGCATCAAGGACAGGGCAGGCCAGGACGCTGGACAGGGATGGAGGGCCACTGAGACAGTGGACGTGCAGGGCGATGGCGACAGGTAAAAGCCTCACCTCTGCTGTTAACTGAGCGTGTCCCGTGAACCAGGCCCCGTGCTAACAGCATTGGATATAAGAGCAGTGTTGTCGGCTCTGACAGTGCTCTCTGCTGTTGACCATGCTTCAGATGAGGAAGTGGAAGGCTGAGAGGGCCCGCTTCTTCCCTGTGGGTAGTCCGCCAGGTCCTTGGTCCCCCGTGTGTTCCCCCCTCACCTCACTGAGTACCTGGAGTCGAGGGCAGCTCTGAGCGCTCCTGACTCCCCCCTCGCTTTCCTGCTGCCTGGCACCAGGGAAAGCACTGGAGAGGGCAGGTGAGGCCTGCTGTCTGCTGCGGGGCCAGGACAGATCATGTGGGAACCCAGAGCCCCCAGCATCCCCGCACCAGAACCTGCAGGCTGGCCTGGCTCAGAGGTACAGCCTCAGAGGGCAGGAGCGTGGGCCCCCCACCCCTCGCCTTCAGGCTGGCACAGGCCGGGCAGGGCAAGGTGTGCCACGTCACTCTAGAATCATCTCATCTTCTAACCAGACCAGTGGCGGTGTGGGGGGCTTCAGAGCTAAGAGAGCCGGAAAAAGGGAGGGGGGACAGAGGGGCACTTTTGGGGGCCCTTCTGAGGGTGAGGGGAGGTGCGACACAAGCCCGCCCCCTTGGAGACAAACTCGCCCCAGCCTAGGGTGCAGCATCGCTCAGTCAACAGGGTCCCTCCCCCAGGAGCTAAAATAGCC
Source organism: Aepyceros melampus (assembly GCA_006408695.1). Lineage (NCBI taxonomy): Eukaryota > Metazoa > Chordata > Mammalia > Artiodactyla > Bovidae > Aepyceros > Aepyceros melampus. The sequence goes on from SJXQ01003453.1 coordinate 556,173, forward strand.
CAGGCAATTAGTCCCAACAGCAGCCAACACCTCTGTCTGCAGGAACCAGAGTTGCCATAGAAACAGCACAGCTCAGGAGGTGAGTGGACAGGGAAGGCTGGGCCCCTCCACCTGTGAGGCCCCTCAGGGACGCAGGCCATCCGGGGGCCGGACTCGGGGGCAGGAGGGGACTGAGGCTGTCTGACGGATGCTTCTGCCAGACCCCTGTCCCAGGTGAACAGTGTCCACCTGATGCTTTAGCCTCTAGATCAGCTTGTCCCTGTCAAACCAAGTGAGAGGATGGCAGGAGGCAGGAAAGGGAACCCTGGAGGCTGGCAGCTGGGGTCACGGTCTTCCCCACAGCGACCGCGCAGATGCCTCCATGATTCCTCAGGAACAAACAGGCCTGCAGGCTGCGCCCATTCGGGGCCAGCACGCGCTGGCTCGGGGCACCGGTGGCCTCTGCTCAGGGGCAGGATGAAGCTGGACTGGCAGCCACTCCACAGGGCAGCTCAGTCCCGGCCAGGCGGCCCCCTTGCTCACTCACTCTCCAGGCCAGATGGAGCAGCCAGGGGCCAGGATGGATGGGGCTGTGTACCTTTCCACTTCTCGCGAGCTGAAGCATCTGCAGACAGAGCCCACCCAGCGCCCGGGGCCCCCGCCAGCTGTCCCCTCCAAAGGCCCTCTGTTCCAATCAAAGGGACCTGCTTTTTCAACTAAACCTGTCTTTTTCCCCAGTTTTCCAGCTCCACTGGTTTGGACGGATGCCCTGGTGGGGCTGGAGTGGGACTGTGGTGGCCATAGGTCCTTTCAGGCCAGAGTGAGGGTCAGTGGAAAAGCTGCAAGTGGACAGGGACCCAGTGCAGGGAGAGCAGAGCAGGTGTGAAGAAGGCAACTGGGGCGGGGTGCCCGAGGCAGGGGGCGGAGAGGGGCCGTCGTGGGCCCCCACGCTTCCCAGGTTCCAGAAGCCTCTCATGACACCCTTTCCCTGACCGTAAACCTCATACTTTTTTTTTTTTTTTGGCCACAACACTGGATATGTGGGATCTTCGTTCCCTGACCGGGGATCGAACCTGTGCCCCCTGCAGTGGACACATAGAGTCCTCACCACTGGACAGCCCGGGAAGCCCCTGACCTCATGCTTCTTGAGCCAGTGTGAGTGCGTCTTTGCAGCGTGCCTGTAGTCCTGCAGCTGAACATTTCCATCTGTGTTAATTGCAGTGCCTCATCTCCACGTTCCCCCATCATCTCCACGTGGTGAAACCCGGCCAGTGCAGGAGTCTGTGCTCAGGTGCCCCCATGGGACTCTCTCCCGGAGCCCAGAGTCCCTGCTTAGACCCATGTCCAGGCCTCTCTGCTGCTCTGTGTCTTGTCTCCTAGATGCAGGCTTTTCAGGGACAGGGCCAACTCCTGATGAGTGTCTGACACCCGATAGCATCCTGCACCTCACAGTCTGGTCTGTCGGAAGCAAAGGGACGTGTACCCCTTCTTAGGGTTGCTCCCACCAGAGACACACGGGTTCTGAGGAGCCCACGCCTGCAAAGAGGGCCAGTCCACATGGCCACAGACACAGTTCTGAATGGGAGCCGCCACTTGGCACACGGACCCACCTTAGGGAAGGGAAGGACTGGAGGGAGACCACTCTCGCCCCCTGAGGACATGCCCACTCCCCTCTGTAAGGCCACACTGCCCCAGGAGCACGTGCCTGACGGAAAAGACGAGCAGACTCCAGACAAGGCGCCGGCCAGTGCCCCAAGGGGCCAGATGCCCGTCTGAGGGGTGGAGGAGCATGCTCCCGTGGAGGCACCTTCTGGGTGGGCGACCAGGGGTTGGGGGCCTTTAGAGGAGAAAGGCAGCCCATGGCTGGGGATTAAGAAAGGCTTTGGGGAGTGGCGGCCTTGGCACCGGACCCTGAAGCTCAGCTCTTGGCCGCTGTGGGAGAGGACATGGGCATCCCAGGAGATCAGCTGGCCATCTCTCAACGGTTATGCTTGGAACAAACTGCCCCGAATGTCAGGGAATCAGAGCTGGGCCTGCCAGTTGTGCTCACACCACACGGTGGCAGAGAGGTTGGCCGAGTCCCTGGGACGCTGCCCGCAGGCCTTTACCGCTGCAGGGGTCAGGGTGTCCAGTCTCACCTGTGCTCGTGGCCGGGAAGGAGGACCGGCCAGCCACGTCGCGGTCCTGGAAGCCCCCTCCCTGCCTGGGGGTGTCACTGTGCACAGGCCTCGTGGCTGGGCCTGCTGGTATGCAAGGCCCCCTGTGAAGGCCCAGGGCTGCCCTTGGGTGGCTCCCCGGCTTCCGCGCCCTCACACGTCCAGGGCCCTGGCTCTGGGGTCGCCTCAGACCCAGGCCATGTGCTCAGCCGTCCCCAGCCTTTTCTTTTCTTCTGAATCATTTCACTGCTCTTTGGTGCTCCTGTGACACTTGACGGATTCTCTGTGAATAAAGGGAAAAAATTGCATCATAAATCATCCGGAGAGTAGCATTTTCTAATTTGGATGGGAGGCAAAACAACTCCGGGTGGCTTTTTCCTCCTTCGTTTTCAGCAGGGTTTCTCTGTTGAGCCCTCGTCGTCTGTTGTGGAGCTGTAAGTCACCGTCCTGTTTCCAGGGGGAGGCAGGTTTGATCCCTCTCCTTGCATTCGCGTTTCCCCTCCTCCCCCACTTCCTGGGACTTGTCATCCTTAATGACTCTGTGACAAGAGGTGACGGTTGGAGCCTCAGTCTTAGCGTGGGTGGACCAGCGACAGAGATCCCAGCGCCTTCCGAGGGCGGCCTAGCCTGAGGCCATTGGAGGCGGTTCTGATTTTGCCGCCAACAGGACCGTCTGGAGTCCGCCATCCCACCAGGACTCAGCAGGCTCAGGCCCTGAGGCTTAGGCCGGGCTCTGTGCAGCCTCGCAGAAGCTGGGGCTCAGGCGTGTTTAGTCTGTGCAGAGAGGAGGGTGTGCTTGTTCCCTTCCTGCTGTGCCAGGCTGAAGGCAGGGGCTGTGGGTGTGAGCCATACCGTCGGAGGAGTGTCCGTCCTTTCTGGGGCTCCACGTGGGAACAGTGTTTGGGAGCTGCAGTTGTGTCTGTTAGCCCAGCCATTACCCTCCCCCCTCCGCGTGCCCCTCACTCTCCTACTCTGTGAAGTGGGGTGTGTTGGAGGCAAAGCTGTCCCGGTGTGACTGGCGGCCAGTACCTGGCAGTTAGGACTGAAATCCTCGCCTTCAGGTCGGAAGGCCGAGCCCTTGAGGTCACGGTGGCCTCCTGTCACCCCCTGTGTGAAATTGTAGACGTGGGGTTGGAGTCGCCTCCCGGCTCTTGCCCTCACCCCCCTGGGGGGTGCACGGTGAGGGGCAGGACCGCGGGCTCGCTTGCTGCGAGGGGCAGCGGAGCTGTGGAGGGAGCACAGGCTGATCCCGCTCGAGCCTCAGTTTCCGCATCTATGAAAGGGGCGCGTTGGTGAAGCAGCGGGGGTGCTGCTGTGTCCGTGATGGCTTCATCTCATGTAACCCTGTGCAGCCCCCCACTCCTCCTTCCTGTGCCGGCCCCCCGAGGAGGTCGGGGACTCCCAGGGACAGCCAGTCACTGGGGTGGGTTGGAAAGGAAGCCCAAGTTCCCTCCTCTGTGGGGCCTAACGTGGGAGGGCCTCTCCCTGGACCTGATGGGTCATCAGAGGATGAGATGGCTGGATGGCATCATGGACTCGATGAACGTGAGTCTGAGTGAACTCCGGGAGATGGTGATGGACAGGGAGGCCTGGCGTGCTGCAATTCATGGGGTCGCAAAGAGTCAGACACAACTGAGTGACTGAACTGAACTGAACTGATGAGTCTAGAGGGGCTGAAATTGCCTTAGAATGTTCCATCTAGGCATCGTTACCTTTCTGTCCTTTTGGCGTCTTGACTAGAAGGAGGTAAGTTACAAATAGCTCTCATCCATTGCCTTAAAGGCCTGCGCTGCGTTTGCCGCTTGAGTGCAAAGTGGGAGCTGTTTCGGAAGCCTCGGTCTAGCCACCAGCTGCCTGTTCCCCACTGTGTCCCCTGCCCGCATCCACCCGGCCTGCTGTGGCCGAGGCTGCTGGGGAGCACTTTGGGAGTGCACCTAACCGAGTCCTGCACTCGTGAACGCTGACTCTGGGGCGAGTCTTGCCCTGGCCTGACCCGGGGATAGGAGCGGAGGGCTCTGTGCGTGAGTACTACCTTCCCCCTGCACCCACGACATGCAGGTGGTCCCAGAGACAAGGGAATCGAAGGTGTGCCCCTCACCTGCCACCCACACCCTAAGTGTTTGTTTCTGTCGCCCGTGTGTCCTAGAGAGGTGTGCGTGGACACACAGGGCCCGCTCACGGCCACGTCCACGGCCACGGCCAAGTCGAGGACTGTCCCAGGGCTGGGGAAAGCCTCACCTAGCACGAGGTGGTGGTTACCCCATTTTACAGGTGAGCGTGCCAAGGTTTAGACCCTCGAGGAGGTTGGAGTGCGTGGGCTGGAGACGAGGCTGGGAAGGCAGTGAAGGGGTCCCAGAGCCTGGTCCTCAGCTCAGCCCGCTTGCAGACATGCCCTGCTGAACTAAGCAGCCTGGCTGGGGCTGTGGTTACAGCGAGAGGCCCCTCCGCCTCCCATGCCCGGGTGCCAGGCTGTAGCTTTATGTTCCTAGAGTTCCAGGCCACCTGCCGATGCCCAGTTGCAGAGAGGAGCAGAATTATGCGGGGCTGTGGGGACCCACAAATCTGGAAGAGAAGCAGGCAGCCTGATGCTCTGTAAGGAGGGAGGCAGGGGCGCTGGAGGCATGGGGAGGGCTGAGCGGCCTCGGTTTGTTTTCCCTCAGATGTGAGGCCAGCACTGTGCCTGAGGCTGGCTGTGCCAGCAAGTCGCTTAGAGGCCCCCATCTCAGCTCACGTCCCTTGATGTCCTGTGTGCTGGGGGCTCTAGGTTTTAAGCTCGGGCACTACCGGCAGGTGGTTCCAGCATGTAGATGGGCTTGGGCTTGGCATCACTCTTCTGAAAGCGGGTCACCTCTTCCTGCTCTCTTGCGCGGCAAGTGTGACATTGTTTTGGACACTGTAGACTCTGACTCTGTTCTTTATGGGCCCCTGGAGAGAGCTGATGGTTTGTTCTGGCAGGCAGCCTGTCCAGTGAGGCTCCGTGTGTAAACCTTGCCTCGCCTTCCTGGGCTGGGCGCTGAGATCTCTGCTTCTCCAGCTCAGTTCCCCAAGCCTGCGCTCCATTGGTCTGCGTCTGTCCAGTGTGACCCGCTAAACCGTGCACCCCGGGTGGTAGCGCTTGCCAACTTCTGTGGTGCAAATACCTCCCCCGTGGCCAGCTTCCAGCTCCCAGCGTGACCTCAGGGGACACGGGGGCAGCGCGGCCAGCAGTCTCCCTGGGCCCCTAGGGGTCAGGCTGAGATGCTTGTGTCTGTGCTCAGAGCCCCAGCCAGGCAGCCTGGCCTCCGCCCTGGCAGCTGGTGGTGTCCTGTGTGGCCTTGGCTCAGGGCCGAGCAGAATCTGAGACTTAGCTGTGGGCCCTGGGGGGTCAGGTCCCAGGTCCGCTCTTGAAGCCTCTGCTCTGTTGAGCTAGCGGGTCCCATTCTCTGGCCCCTCCCCTCTGAGGTTGCCCCCCCATGCATACTCTGCCTCCTCCAGGGACCCCTTTCCTTGCACAGGAAGACGGCGTCCACGTCGGAGTTGGGCCTGTGGTGCTGCTGCCTGGTGGTCATACAGTGGCGGCAGCCACTCTGGAGAGGAGGCGGGTGGGCACTCCCCCACGGCCGGCCCCCCTGCCCCTGCAGCCCCCCGCCGTGCCCCCGCAACATGGCCGTCTGCCCTGCCCGTGGCCCTCCGCTATGCTCCCCTGCGGGACGCTTGGGGTCCTCCCCGGTGCCAGTCCAGATTTCTCCTCGCAGTCAGTGGGCCGGGCGGGCTGGCACGTGAGGGCCCAGGGGACTGGGCGTGACTCCAGCCCTCGGTCTCACCCCCAGGGCTCCTCATCCTCATCGCGTCATTCAGGTTCTCAGAGGCAGTTTTCAGTAACTCATTCAGCAAACGCTGTGGAGCACCTAAGTTCTAGGTCTACAAGAGACGGGAGACAACTTCTTCCCTCTGTGAATTCATGGTGGTGTGTGTGTGTCTATGTGTGTGTGTGTAACAGGCGTGTGAGTGTCTGTGTGTGTGTCTGTAACAGGCATGTGAACCAAGCAGGGTCATGAGCGTGCTTAACCGTCTGTTAGATAGCAGGCAAAGGGGTCGGGGTCAGGGTAGGGAGGGTGCACTTTTCGTGGGGAGGAGGGTGGGTGGGTGTCAGAGGTCAGAGTGGGTGTCACGGAGCTGGGCCCTGGGCGCTGAGCTGAGGCACAGCAGGCCCAGGGCAGGGGCGTGCTGATGAGCCAGCTGTGGCCCAGCGGTGCGTGGGCCTGGGCCGTGGGGCCCTGCACGCTCTCCTGAGGAGCTCGCATGCTCTGTGCCCCTTCGGTGCCCTCTGTTCCCTGTGGCCCGATCAGCACCGGGGTGGGGGGGTGCCGTCGCTGGTGGGGTGTGTCTCCTGGAAGCCCTCCGGCCTGGAGAGCATCCTGGCTGCTCAGCACGAGGCCCAAGACCTTTTAAACATCAACGACTACACCCCGACGTTGCCCTCCATGTCCTCATTTTTACAGCAAGAAAAGACTGCAAAAGGCCAGATCGTTTCCTGGGATGGCCCCGACATGGGCAGAGATGGGACGCGAGCCTGGTTCTCTGTGTCTCGAGGCCCAAGAGCCCCGTCGGCCCCCTGCACTGACTCAGGGCGTGAGAGGCTGGCCACCCCCCGGTGCCCTTCCCAAGCTGGACAAATGTGCGGAAATCTGAACTCCTTCCTTTCCTGTTTGCTTTCCTCACCGCGTCTAGGAAATAGGGCGTTCAGACCAGGATCTATGAAATGTGTCATTAGATGTGAAAGCACCTTTTTGCTAATGGCAGCTGGCTTAGTAATGACCGAGGCATTTTGTTAAGAAAATGGAGGTGTTTCACTGCCTTAAAATCAGTCAGCTCATGGCCCCCTCGGGGAGGTGACGCTTCAGCCACACGCAAGGCTTTGGGGTGACTCCTAGTTGCGCCTGTGTTTTCTTCCAGGGAGGCGAGGACCGGCAGGCTGTCTGCCCCCTGAGCACTGTCAGGTGGGGAGATCTCTTTTCCAGAGTGGCTGCGGGGAGCACAGGGGCCCCAGGGGAGGTGGGCCGAGGGTGAGCTTAGCTGGGGGGAGGCTGGAGTGCAGAGAGCAGTGTGGGCACAGAGTGGGGATGGCGAGATCTCTGTGGTGCCGGTGGCAGGGGGTGGGTGCAGCCCCTGCGAGAGCAAGCCGCAGACACAAGTGCAGTCCCCAGTGCCCGGACAGGCCACGGAGAAATCCACGCCGAGGCCCCTCCGTGGTGTAGGGGCAGGGGGTGGGGCGCTGTCTTGGTTTCCGCTCTGGCGTGGTCACGTGAAGAGGTTAATCAGAAGAGCTGGTTGCTGACATAATGAGGGCTCGTGTGGGTGTCTCTGGAGTGAAGGCCTGGGCCCCCACTTCCTCCCTGCTCCAGCATCACCCTGACTTCCACTAGGCTGAAGGGTGCCACCCTCGCCCCCTGACCATGGCATCCCTCATGAGCCCGGGGGTGGCTGAGGAGCCTCAGTTTCCCCAGCAGAGCAGAGAGGAGCGACAGTGCTGTGCTCAGGGGCTGCCTGGGGTCAAGTGGGAGTAAGGGCTCCGCTCAGCTCAGCAGGTGGCCTGAGTGCAGCGCCCGGCCGGGGAGAGGGCCAGTGCACAGTAGGGATTGCCGTCCAGCACCCAGGCCTCTGAAAGAATCCTGACCTCTGGAGACGTACTCCAGCTTTTGTTTCGTCAAGGAGTCTCCCCGATACTGTTCAGTGTTTGTACAC